>JAZKJV010004093.1:0-600000 GCA_037367405.1 Ottelia alismoides
TCTATATAAAATATTTACAAAACTTTTGGAAATTAATTTTATTTATTTATAAGGCTAAATAAATACAAGGTGGATATATACAAATGACCTATTTCTATTTTCTTTTTAATTTTTCTATTTTTTCTTTTGTTTTTCTCTTTTTAAAAATATATATAAGTTTTACAGCCTATTTTAATCTATTTTTGGGAGGAAAATATTTTTATTTTATTTACATAAATATTTACACACATGAGCCCCTATCTCCCTCTACTTTGGCTTTTATGCGGTCAGGCCCATGCTGAGCCCTCCCTTGGGTTAGGTTGCTCAATATTTATTCCAAATATTTCCCTCTTTTTCTTTTTAATCTTTATTCTTTTAATTTTTGCACAAAAACATGCTAATTATAGGTTTTAAACAATGCATGCTTTTGGTAATTATTTCTATTTACAACTATATACATGCATTTGCAAAGGTTTTTGTAGCTAAAATATAAGAATAAAGAGTGATGAATGAGTATTCATCATAACTGTTAATTATTTATTTTTTAGTGTGGTTATTTAAGGAATTGATTATATACATATATTATATACATGTGGTACATTATATACATTGTTAAATAAGGAAATTAGTTTTTTATGTTTATTTTTTAATTTTAATTTAAATAATTAGTAAAAATATTTACAAATACAATATGTACAAATAAATGGTAAAATTGCACAAACCTACCCCAGAAAATTATCTTTCAAACCGTAAGTCCAAAAATGATGAAACCACCGCCATTTTACAAATAATTTATTTATAATACAATGGAAGTGAGTGGGTCAATTTGAGTTCATATGGAGTTGGATTTGATCTTTTAATTATCGCTTTATGGCTCTTTCCAGATGCGGTTAACTTTTATTTTATACATGATTTTATTTTGCAAATATTTTTTGTTATTTAGGAAACATTTTTATTTACAATTTTGTTTTGAAAATTAGTTAATTTGAGATCAATTTATGCACAAATAAATAGTGTAAGTATACAAATATACACAAAAATATTTACAACACATTTTTTGAATTTTCGGATTAAGGACCCTATATCCCCCTACTTTATTCCTGGTTGATCAGGTCAAGTCTTGACCTTCTCTCGGGGTTCGGGCCAACCTCTATCTATTACATATATACAGTCTTCTTTTTTTCTTTTTTCTTTATTTTTCGTTTATTTATTTATTTTAGGTTAAAATAATAATATTTGTACAATATTTACACACATATGCAAGTTAGTAAGAATATGGAGTTAGGCATTATATACAAGTGTTTTATAAGGGATTTTAAGCTAAAAGAAATGAATAAAGATGATGAAATGCAGATTCGTCATCGAGTTAGGTTCAATCTGAGCGTGTATGGCAGTTTTACATTGATTATTTCCCCTCATCACCTGTCGGAACTCATCCATCTCCCATCAGAAGGTGGCTTGCTGAACGAAAATTATACGAGCAAGATCATCGAGGGTTGGGTTCTCATACGGGTGTGGATGAGAACCGAACAGGTTGCTTGTTGGAAATGAGGTTGAGTCTGTTGATGGTAGTGAGGAGGAGGCTGAGGGTACTGCTAATGAGGTTATTGTTGCCTCCACTGTTGACCCTGATATGCTGGTCGAGGATCGTGCTGCTGTTGGGTACTGGGGTTGCTGCTGCTCCTAGGCACCCTGACATGCTTGTGTTGGAGGCTACTGCTAGGATGAAGCACCTCCAGTGGACCATCAGAAGCCAGGGTGGTCACGACGGATCTAGGGATGCTATTGGTACTAGGAGTACCAAATCCTGTTGACTTCCATCAATGACTCCTGCTGATCGTGGGACTGGCAGGGAAGGGATGCCAAGGGTTGATCGGGATGATATACCCACCATCTGAGTGTCTGACGGGAGGGGGTGGTGGTAACTAGTATGCGGGAGTAATTGGATTGGCTCTTCCTGAATGTGGTAAACCTGGCGATATGAGGTGGATGGCTGAGAAGAACTACTCCATGGATAAACCCGTGACCTGGAACAAGGTGAGAAGCCATCTAAGCCTCTTGGAGACATGTGATCTGGGTCTTCAGCTCAATCAATGTCTAGGCCAACTCATCAATCTTATTGAGTTTGTCAAGGCCTTGGCATGCCTTCTTCTCAATGATCTCTATCCGGTCCAACTTCTGGCTAATGATACCCATATCGATAGCTAAAGACTCTACTATTGTTTCTGTCGTAGAAGAGGTAGAAGGACTGACCTCATTAAGTGCTATCCTCTGGTATGAAACTGCATGCGGGAGAGGCTTCCCCTTAGTGTAGACCCGAGTATGGGACATCACATTGTAGTTTTTGGCCATCTCCTCATAGATGTCCCAGACCAGGTCTTCATCCTTGGCAAAATAGGAACCTCCACAAGAGGCGTTCACTATCCCCTGCAGCTAAGGTGACAGCCCCACAGAAGAAACTCTGAACGAGGTTGGGTTTGCTGATCTCATGGTGGGGACACATGTCGATGAGCTCTCTAAAGCGATCCTAAGATTCATGGAACTATTCATTAGGGATCATGGTGAAATTGCTGATCATGGCTCTAGCTGCATTGATCTGACTGAGTGGATAGTACTTGTTCAAGTACTCGGTCTAGAGCTGCTCCCAAGTGTTGATAACCTTCCCCAGATGCTTAGGCCAGTAGGCTCCTCTATCAACCAAAGAAAATGGAAAGGAAATCAACGTGATTGTGTCCTCGTCCAACAGTCTGTCGTGGACGGTGTTGCAAATCATCTCGAACTCCTTCATATGGAGATGGGGCTCTCTGGTGACTAGCCATAGAATTTGGGCAGTAACTGAATGTCAGGGATCAAAGCTAGAAATCGCCCAAGATAGCAGGCAGCTGGATCCATCTATGTGTGAGGGTTGCACCAGGGTTGTGCAACTGCCTCATGGTGCAGGTTGGTCTGGCTGGGTCCTACAGCTCGTACTGGTGTCTGTCTCTGCCCTCAACTCTTGGTATCTCCACCAACAACCTGTCTGTCTGGCTCTTCTCATCCGGCTCTTCTCGTCCGACTCGCATCTGTATGAGTTCCCTCCTCACTTCTGCCATGAATTCTCCCCGGTGATGAATATGAGATTCTTCATCTTTATTCATTTATTTTAGCTCAAAATCCCTTATAAAATACCTGCAAATAACACTAACCCCATATTCTTAGTAACTTGCATCTGTATGTAAATATTGTACACTTCTTACTAATTTTAACCTAAAATAAATAAAGAAAGAAAGAAAGGAAAAATAAATAAAAGAAAAGAAAAAAAGGAAAGAAAATAAAAAAACGAAGACTGTATACAGGCTGACCCAAACCCCGGGAGAAGGTCAAGACTTGACCTGATCGACAAGGAATAAAGTAGGGGGAGATAAGGGTTATAAAGTAGAAAATCAAAAAAAATGTGTGCATGTTGTTGTAAATACTTCTCACTTATTTTGTATATATCTTTATAAAACTGACACTAATTTATTTTGCCTTAATTGAACTCAAATAAAATAACTTTCAAAACCAAAGTTGTAAATAAAAATGTGTCCTAATTAATAAAATAATTGCACAATTAAATCATGTACCAAATATAAGTAGCCACAGTTGGAAGAATCCACTAAGCACTAATTGAAAGACAAATTCCAGCTCCATTTGAGCTAAAATTGAATCAATCTCACTTCCATTGGATTCAAAATGAAATTATCTTTAAAATGGCTGTATTTTTATAATTTTTGGAGTTACGTTGAAAAGTTGATTTTCTGGGGTGATTTGTGCAATTTTTCCATGTATTTTGTGCATATTTTATTTTGTATATTTGTAAATTATTCTCACTAACTATTTAAAATAAAATAAAAAAATTAAAATTTTTAAAACAAAAAAGGCTAATTTCCCCTCATTTACGCTTGTATATAATATCGTATATGTATATAGTATACGTATCTAGTTGCTATTTTTATTTAACCGGCATAAAAAATAAAAAAATAATTTTTTAATTCAGATAAATAAGTGACAAAAATTCAAAAAATAGATACTTTTGTAAATAATTTTATCCTCTTTTATTTTATCTCATTTCTCATTTCATTTCTCTTATCTCTTCCATAAAAAAATTAAAAATTCGTTTCAATTTTCATCTCTCTTATCTCTTTATCGAAAAAATTCAAAAATTCAAATTTCATTCCATCTTTTCCATTTATATGGCTCCTTCTCCCTCATTTCAATTGATCAATCTTCAGAGAGAGGAGCCCGATCTCTGAGAGAAAATTTCGTCGAGAATAGTGCCTAGCCTCCGAGCTGTCCTGTGACATCGAGTCGGCCTTGTCGAGGCGATCACGGTCCATTTCCGCTCCTAAGGTGAGATCCACATTTTTCATCTTATTTTATCTTAGTTTAATCATAGTTTATTTTGTCGTATTTTTTATTCCATCGTTAATTTTATTTCTCTAGATCTAAAAAAAATTCATCACGATTTTTGATCCTCTTTGACTCGATTTTCCATCTCACGTTCTTAATCTCCCCGTATTCTATTTCTATCGTCCATGATCTCCCAACTCCAGCCGCGTACGGTGGCCGGAGAACAGATTCGAATCTCTCATTTCCGCTGAATCCTCGTTCATTTTTCTGATTTGTAAAAAATAAAAAATATATTTATTTCCTTTATTTCTAACATTTTTTATAGGACCATTTAAAAAGAAAACAACAAAAAAAGAAAAAATATTCCTCATTTTTTACTTTTTAAATATTTCAGATTTACAAAAATATTGTTTTTTTTTACTTTTTTTAATTTTTCTGATTTACAAAATAAAAAAATTAAAAAAATACAATAAAAAAGCGGGCAACCACGCCGCCCCAGGCCCTTCTTCCTCGGCCTCCATTACGCCAGCGCCGCCCGCATTCCTTGGCCGCAGCTCCAGCCGCGCGCGCCACTGCGCCAGGCGGTTGCGGCGCTTCCACCGGTCACCAGGAGGCCCTTTGCCACATCTCTGCCCTGTGAGGCTCAATAGCCCCGCGACCCATGCCCCCACTCAATAGCCTATGTGCGGGTCGCGCGGTCCCCACACAGAGCCGAACCTCCGCGCACGCCAACCACCGCACGAGCGGCCGCGCGTGGCCGCCTTCACCCAGGCATCGCCTGCTCGCCCAACCGGTCCTTCTCCCTGTCGCGAGTCGCGTGCAGATCCCCGTCACCAGCACGCACCTCTCCCGAGCACCTCCGCCCCCAAAGCCATCTTGATCGCCCCGCGCCGCCATCAGGGTGGTTTGTAGGAGAAGAAGAGAGGAGGCCCCCATCGGCCCCCTTTCCCCTTTTGTTTGGAAAGAACAAAAAGACAGAAGAACCCTAGTTATAAAATAAAAGCAAATATCTTTGGAAAACATGCAACAAGACCCTCGCTACTTTTCAAAACTGCAAATCAGATCCTGCTTCCAGAAGATCACGTGAGCAACACGTGTGATTGGGTAAATTTTATCTTATCTCCTACGAGTTTATTTCTTGTTCCATTTTGTTAAAAAACTTCTGCATAATTGCAATTTAGTCCCTAGCTATAAGACATTAATTTTGCATGTTAGTCTTACTGAAATAAATATTTTTTGGCTCCGAAAATCCTGAAAAAAATGGTGTACGTTCCTGTTATAGTTTCACTCTAAAATTTTCATTAATTTAATTACAGTTTGATATTTTTAAAAAATAAAAATTAGTCTCTTTTTGTTAGTTTAGACTTTGAAAATTCATAAAAATTCGAAAATAATTCCTGAAATTCCAAAAAAATAGAATTGTTGTATTTCATTATCTTTTAATTTCTGACCAATTTTCACGCATTGATTCTTTATAAAACCACAAAAAATTATAAAATAACAAAAATATTAAAAAAATCATAAAAAATTCTAAAAAAATCTAAAAATTGTGATTCCAGTTTCTGATTGTAGATATTTGTCTTTAGTTTGTCATAAAAATAGTAGTTTGTAGTTTTGGGCATTTAAAATATTTTTAAATTGCAAAGTACTCCAAGCTGTGCACATTTTTGTATTTTCTCACTGTTTAATTTTTAAAAAATACAAAAACATCTGAAAATTCTATAAAAATTCTCAAAAATATTTCAAAACTTTAAAAACCCAAAAATATTTTCTCTGGATTTTTCTGAGTATTTTTGTTTAATTGAAAAATTACAAAAAGAGTTGATATGCGTATTTTTTATCTTGTGAATATGGCTTCGTGTTATTTTTTAGAAATAAAAAAAACACAAAAAAATTAGAAATAAAAAAATTAAAAATTATAAAAATAAAAAAAAACACAAAAACCAAGGATAGTTGTCCTTTGAGATTCTTGTTTTCTCTTATATGATGTTTGATTAATTAAATAACCCTCCGGATTTGTAGCCTCCCTGAGTTTGACCCTGTCCGCTATACGGGCTAATAAGTAGAAAAAATAAAAAAATATTTTTTATTTGTCGCAGGATTTTTGGGGACAACAACGACCAATTTACCATTAAAATTTTCCGATCCAAATTTACCGTGACGACTAAATGCCGCCTTTGCCGGGGAGGCACGACGAGGGTAGTTAGGTTTCTCTTTTGACCTGCTATTATTGGTTGTAAATATCTGTTTACATTTTTAGCCATTCACTTCATTGTTCATATTCACTATAGTTGTTTCATTTTTTCTCTCACATATTTGATAATTGTATTTCTTACATATTCTCTTTTCTTTTTCTTGCGAGGGCCGGCGGAGCGAAGGAGGCGATCCTAGGAGAGCCGAAGCACCCAAGCGACGTGGAAGCGGCTTGATTCTTCACCAAGCCGCAGGATAGCATGAGAAGAGGAGAAGAAGAAGTGAAGGAGATGAAAAAAATATTTAAAGAGAGAGAGAGAGAGTTTTTCTTTTCCATTTGAACTCTGTAAAAGGACATTCATTTGTTGCGGGGTCATTTTCGCCAAGTGCCGGTGCACTTGGGGGACCTCATCGATTTTGTTTTCGTCGCCTTTATTTTTCTTTATTTCCTGTGGATTTCATAAGCTACCTCTTGATTGCTTGAATTAATTTTCTTGAGCTAGGTAATTAATTAGGTCCAAACACCCTAAACAAGAAATTTCTGTGCCTATAGAGTAGAACGTAATTTGGACTTAGTCAAATTAACTTGTTCTTGCCCGTTAATAGAAGCAATCATCTAGGACGGTTCACTTGCATGTGCATATAGGATAGTTTATTTAAATTCTGCATGGATCACTTGCATGTAGATTGTCGGCGACAAGGTATGCATCTCTAACCTCTGCATGCATCATTGTTTTTATTCGTACATTGGCATTTTTGATCTCCTTCCTTGTTTTCACTCACATAAATTAAAAAGGAAATTGGACACTCGGTAGGCGATTAGTTGAAAATATTTTAACCAAGTGATAACTGCTAAAACCGAGACTGCTACAGAAAACTCGACCCTAAAAAAATACAAGGAAAAATCATTGTTTTGGGGACAGTAACCCCCTCATTATTTGGTTTGCTTGAGCGAGAGAGAGACCCGCATACTAGGATAGAGCCACGCCTGAACTCTTTTCAGACTACTATCTTGGGTTAGTCGTTCTCTAGTGAGGATCTCTCCAGTAGCCGGTAAAGCGGCCCGTGACGTCCTTAACAGATTGAATTGATCGGGTAGCCGATAAACAGTCCGTAATTCATACTGGCTAGGAAAGATCTAACTTTGGGATTAGGCCAGTCTCCAGAGAGCATTGGGTTCCTAACAGCTCGCTTTAACCGCTCTGATAGATTGTATTGTCGCCAAACTCTAAAATTGACAAGATAATTGACTGAACCTTCACGGTCTTCACTTTGAGTTGAGTTGGTGAACCAGGGGTTTGTATTGTGTTTGCTTGCTAGCAGTAAAGATCCTTCTGCGTAACTTGCGCCTTCATTAACTTTCACTCTTGCCTTGACCTTCATCTTCTCGCATCCTGCCTATTGATTTCGAAGATGTCGGACCGGAGTATTTCTCGTTTGGACTTTGCAAACTCATTCTACACTCCGAGCCATTCACCTTCTATTCGGGGAGACTCACTTCCCGAATATTCCTCTTCCTCCACTTCGCCCTTCACAACATCCATCAATCCACTATTTGAGATTGGTTTTAATCTCTAATAATATCTGAGACTCTATCAATTCTGAGTACTAATTGAGTATCATGCTCATTTTCAGAGTCAGACACCGAACACTTGATGCCACCAAAGGAAAAGGGAACCTTGTCGGAATAGAGCGAGATCAACAGCACCATGTTAGCCTCCATCCAAACAATTCAAGCCCAGATAGCAGAGCATGCAAATTTTCAAAACGCATTGAGAGACATGATTCTCGAGCTGAGACAAGAAAGAAAAGATAGGAGAGAGGGGGACAACAGAAACCCTGGAGATGGGAATGGGGGAGAAGAACCTCATATAGAACCTGGGGCTAAGCCTATTGAAAAGCGAAGAAAGCGAGAGCCGCTAAATAGTGATCAGACAAGTCAGACTCACTGTCGCGGATGCGACTACTCAAGCCTCCTCGATCTTCAACAATTAACCCACACAATCAATCAAGGAAGGAATAGCAAGGATTAAAATTTATTATACCCTACTAAAAATGTACAATGGCAAGCAAGTAGGGGTCGAACTCAGGAAGCAAAGGTGTCGAGCATAGATAAAAAAATCCAAACCTAGGTCTAATAAGCCACTTAGCCAATTTAGATTTTTTGTGGGTTTTTAATTTTTAATTTTTTTTATTTTAACTTAATTTTTAATTTTGTTTTTATTTTGATTTTTAATTTTATGATTTTTATAATTTTATATTTTATATTTTTTTCTTTAACTTTCAATATTGGAAAATGAAGACAATGTAATGAAAGGCAAGATAAAATATTTATAAAAATATGCAAAAATATCCAAAAATTCAGAAATAAAATGTTTTTGATATTTTTAGGATTTTCTACTGTTTTTGTGATTTTTGGGGATTTTTTAAGGTGTTTTTGGTATTTTTAAAAACTAAAATAAAGGAAAACAGTGGAAGATGTGCTGGCTGTGAGGAAAATGCAATTTAAAATTAGCAAACAGCAATCAAAATTTTTCACACTAATTTTCAAATAAAGAGAATAAAATAGAGAACAAACAGGACTTGAGTTTATATTTTTTGGAGTTTTCTTTGATTTTATATATTTTTTTGAAGTTTTTGAGTGTTTTTAAATTTTTTTGTGTTTTTCTTTTGAGATTTTTAGTGAATTTTGGGTTGAAATTAAAGCATATCAAAACACACAACAGAACATGTTTTTGGAATTTTTAAGGCCTTTTGATATTTTTTTGGTATTTTTTAAGCTAAACAGTGAATAAAAAGCATGTTTTTGATTTTTAATAAATATAAAAACAAAATAAAATCAAAAACTAAATTGATAGCGTGGAAGCACAAGTCGATAGGAGCTTAAGCCTATTTTTTGAGAATTTTTAGCAATTAAATGAGGCATGAAATAATTAAGCTATGCACACAAAAATCCTAAGCCTAGCAGGGGTATAAATGTAATTACAAAAACATCCAGGGGCTTAGGTGCAATTTTCACCAAAAAGACATGCGCATAACACGTGAAACACCATTCATAGGGGCATAATTGCAAATATTAAAAGCTGGCAGGGCATGCATGCAATATTCCCGGAAACATATTATATTTACTACGCATAGGGATAAAATTGCAAATAACGAAAAGTTCAGGGCCAAAACTGCAAAATACCCAAAAGTCACGCCCCCCAGTCACGTGAGGTGACGTGGCGTGGACTAATGTGCAAATAGTGAAACTGTGAGGGCCTAAGTGCAAATATTACAAAACTTTTTAAACTTCAAACGAAGGTTTTTAGACTAAAAAGTAAATACAAAAGGTCGTGGGTGAGAGATGCAAAATACCCACAGGCTCGATCGTGCGGCCGATGGCGTCCCACTTATCCACGTGGCGCGCATCTGACGGTGCATACCCCTTCGTCGCGGACGGCTGGAGGCGCTTGATGATCGGACGGCGTAGATGGCGTCTGGAGGAGACCTCTGATCCGACGGCAGGGGGAGGTTCACGAAGAACACCTCCCTGGCGAGCTTCGAGCGGCTATTACGGCCGACACACGGCCGCTCCGGCCCCCGGATCAAGGGCAAAAGGATCCTGGGGCCCTTCCGCGTCAGCTGATGTCCTCCGGCGAGGCGGAGGGGGCGTGGAATGGCCGGACGAGGAAGGCAACCTGGGCGGAGGCGTCTGGAGTCGATGAAGGTCGCTGGAGCCTTCTCTGGGGCTCAGACCTGCAGGGTAAGTACGCAAAAACCAGACAAGCAAAATGGCGGGGTCTGATGGGTTAAATGAGGCGCTTGGTGGTGCGGGCGAAGAGCTCCGACGAATGGCGGAGAAGGGAGCTCGGGCAGCTCGATCTAAGCAAGATCGAGATGAATGGAGGGCGCTGCGTGATGACAGAGCGACGAGGAAGAGGATGGAGGGGGTCTGCGGTCGATTCGAGGCGTTGGGTGGCCGGAAATGATGGGCGGAGCTCAGCTCCGCCGTGGGTTTGATCAACGATTCACGGCGAGTGGAGGAACGATAAGCCAAACTGCTACTTAGCTAACCTAAACTACGCTACAGCTACAAGGAAACGAAGAGAAAAGAGGAGGAGACTCATCAGAGGCGACGGACGATGAAGCACGGCGGAGCTCCGGCGAGGGGTCGAATCGCTTCGATTCTACACCAATCAACTCGAACCCCGGGTCGATTCGACTCCCCCTGTCACGAGGAGCACGAAGAAGTAGGGGTTTGCGATTGAAAATGGCGGAAGAAGGATTAGATTCAAATTGAAGTCGGGGGGTCTTTTTGTAGTGTTGACGATGGGCGTGGAAGACGAGGGCGAGAATGCCTCGATCAGTGGTCTTCAGCCCCAGATTTCACTAGGGCGTGAATCACCATTGATCGAGGAGCAAAAATGCAGAAGGCATCTTAGTGGATTGGTGCAAGGTGGAGCCTAGGAAACGGCGAGAAGAAGAGACAAAACGTCTCTGACAAGGCTGGAGGAGAAGGTCAGACAGTTGACCTAGGTCAACTGTCAGACCAACCTGGTTGGTCCACGTGGACCAACCCGGAAAAATCCTCAAAAAACATTTTCAAAAATCAAAATATAATAGTAAATAGATGAATTTCAATTTGGTTAAAAAATAAAAATTGTTTATTAATTTATGAAGTATTTTATTATGAATTTTATTTATTTTTTATGAGGCTTATTTTTACAAGTTCACTTTTTACCCCTTTATAGGTATAATACCTATACATTTTAGCATTTCATTTTTATTCTATGTATTTGAATGCTATTATTTTTATTTAGTATTTTATAAAATTATAAGATACTTTTATATACATAAATATATTTTTACTTTATTTTTCTGGTTTATTTTGTATATTTAATAAAATATGAGTATAAAAAGTATATGTGTAAATATAGGTATAATACCTGTATAACCTATATGTGTTTATTTTTATTTTAAGTTTTATTTAGGTTTTTATTCAAATTTTAGTGTACATAATGATTATAAGGAATATTTACAACATTATAAAAATATAAAATATAAAAATAATGAACAAAGAATAAATTGAATATTTTATGCAGTACAGGTATACAATAGGGGTCCAAAATTCAACTTTCAAACCGTAGCTCCGCAAATGCGAAACCACCACCATTAATTAGATTATTTTATGCTATATACAATTAAAGGTGAGTTTGCTACATTTGGAGTTGTCAGTTGTGAGATACGGGTCTGGGAGGTTGGGATTCTGGATTTTTATTCAGACCATAACTTTCTATCTATACATTATTTTTCTGTGAAATCAATTTTGTATTTTCCTTCATTAAATTATCTACAACTTTTATGTACAAAGTTTCTTTATTTGATGTATAAAAAGTGGAACCAAAATTAGGTCCCAGAATGAATAAAGAATGAATTAAATAAATATAGGTATTTGGCCCTTATCTCCCCCTACTTCATTCCTTGTCGACCTATTCATCAAGATGCCTAGGTCTCGAGGGTTTTGGGTCATAAAATATTTACAATATTTTATTCTTTTTCTTTTCTTTATTTATTCTATAATTTTGGATTTAATTACAGTATTTTATACACTAATATGATGCACATGCATGGATGCTAAGATGATGATTTTAATGCTTTTTACAGGTATTTGCTAGGGTTTTTGGTGTCAAAATGATAGAATAAAGATGATGAAATGTTGATTCATCATCCCCCTATACTTTACCTTTGCTAGTCCCTAGCAAACACTTATGCAATAAGTGCAAAAGAAAAAGAAAGAAAAGAAAAAGAAGAACTTGGATTTTATCTGATTATCAAACTTGTCTTCGCAAAATCAAAGTTTGGAGCTTATGTCGGACCTTTGGAAATTTAGTGCGGGCGGAACCTTATTGAGACCCAAATTTGAAATCCAACAGTCCCTGAGAATCCCAAAACCCTGCTCAAGTCTCCTCAATAGCCAGGTCAGAAATACTTCAATTCATACGCAAACCCTGACGACTATGAATCTGACTTGTACAGTGTAAGTGATGGTGGCTCTCCCCAACTAGAATGACAAAGAGACTGACTTCTCCAGCACGACAACCCAATGATTCCCCAATCCAGCGACTCCATCCTCGAGGAGCGGGGTATTCCCTTCTAAGTTCAAGTGGCAACCAGCTCAAGAGGAGGGGGGTAGAGAGAAGAATGGACGGTAGCCAGTGTAGCTACCTATCCTGGGATGCAAGACCAGTGTAGTCAAGTCATCCTGCTGCAGGCTCACATGATATGAATTTGGAACTCAAGCTTGCTTATTGACTTTGTACATGCTTGCAGGCTTTTCAGTTTTGTACATGCCTGAACAAATTTTTTTTATTACTATATACAACAGCATTTACATAAGGAGTTTTTCCTCTTAAGCCAGTAGACTATCCCTCTTTTGAAGCTTTATCGCAACCCACAGCCTCCTACCTTTAGACTTCCTAATCATTGAACGGGTTGGGGTGCACTTCCCTCCCTAGAGGAGGACAAATGTTTCCACTTGTGTGCGTCTCATACCGGCAAATCCAATCCCCTCACCACTCCAACTGAGTTGAGCCATGTGAAAGGTGCATGTGTCCAAGTTAGGTCATTATCAACAAGAATCGTGCGTGTGCTCCGAAATACTCTACTTAGGCAATCAAGAATCCATTGAACTAAGTCCCGTGATCCTCAAAGAATTAAGTCAACTAGACCTGAAGTACCTCAAACCCGGTTCCTATAAGGTTCCTGTTATTAGGTATATTTTAAGGTCCAATCAAGCTTCAATCTCCGGATTTTACTCAGACTTGTTCAACTATCAAACTCAATCCGAAAAATGCTAATGATATGCAATGCAATGCAGAAAATATTTTTGTGATGCAATTTTCAAGATTTTGAACTTTTTATGGATTTTTGAAAATATGATGATGATGCATATGCAGATGCAATTTTTTTGTATTTTTCAAAAAGGTTTTTCAAATGTTTTTGGATTTTAATTTTGCAAATGTTTTTGGGATTTTTGAAAACAAAAAGTTTTGGCTGAAAACTAGGTTAAAATATTTACACGGGAGTGCTTCTTTATACTTACAAGAAGTGGTTTTTAAGAATTTACAAGGGTAAGTGGTCAATTTTATACATATATACATAGTGGATTTTGGTGTGATGTATGTATTCCTCAAACTTATTTGACACTAGTTTTTCACACAATTTTTGAAAACTATAGTCCAAAATAATTTTTACAAACATTTTACAAACGTGTACACACATTTGAAAATCAATTTGCAAAGGCTTTCAAACAGTATATATAGTTTTTCAAAACATTTTTGCAACCATTTTTCAAACCATTTGCAAATCATTTTTCAAACATTTTATTTCACACAAAGGAAAGAAATTTTTACAAACCACACATTTTTACACAGGTTGAAAACAAAATATTTTCAAAATAGTTTTCAAAAGATGTTCACAAAGATTTTCAAACCATTTTTCAAACATTTTGCAAAAAACATTTTCACCTGATTTATTAATCAGTAATTACAAAAAAAATTTGAGGAATAACCACATCTTTTTATTAAGGATTTAATGAATTTTAAAGAATTATTAGTCATCTTTATTGGGAAAATACGCAAGTACGAGTTATGGCTAAAGTATGTCCTCATAGATCGGAGAGAAAAGAGAAGACATAACTCGTACTAAGTATAGGAAAGTCTAAATAATAAAGAACTACATGAATGAATTAATGAGAAGTTGACCGTCCCCCTATACGTAGGATCAAATAATCCTAAGTATAGCAGACTGTTCACAACGCAGGGAGGGTCAAGGGTGGGAATGAACAGATCGTACTCAGATTGTCTCCCCCTATACTTAGGATAAGATATCCCTAAGTATAGACAAGAAAAGGAGACAATGGAGAGGATCGTAAAGAATAGAGATACTCAGGGTGCACACCCCCTATACTTAGGACAAAGCACGTCCTAAGTATGGACAACTGTCTACAAGGACGGCACCTTTCAGATACAAAAAGAAGATAGAATAGGAAAAGAAGAAAAGAAGAAAAGAAGAAAAGGGATGAAATTGGATATAAACAACTCGGGATGTGCATCCCCCCTATACTTAGGATAAAGTGCATCCTAAGTGTAGCACTGATGAAAGGGATGGCATCAATTCAGTAGATAAAAGAAATTGAAAAGAAGAAAAGAAGAAAAAGAAGATAAGACGCAAAGGGAAATCATTCAAAAATGTTTTGATGTGCTTTGCCTTCCTCTGCCTCTTTCGAGATATTTAGCTCATCCTCATAGATTACTTGAATTGAGTCAACGATGGCCATGAATGTGTCATGTTCAAGGTATGGCTTCAGAAGCTGTCCATTGACTACAAAAGGCTGTGCGTCAGCTGACAGATTGGATATCAATACACTTCCGTTGTCACGCACCTGCCTAACCAAAAACGGCCCAGTCCATTTGCTCTTCAATTTGCCTGGAAAGATCTTTAATTTCGCATCGAACAACCATACCTTCTGACCTGGATCAAAGGACTTGTGGCGGATGTGCTTGTCATGCCATGTTTTGACCTTCTCCTTGTACATCAGGCTGTTGTCATATGCATAATCTCTGAATTCCAGTAATCTGTTCAAATCTAGTTTTCTGTTCTTTCCCGCTTGCTTGGAGTCCAAATTACAGATATTAATAGCCCATAAAGATTTGTGAATAAGCTCCACGGGCAAATGACATGACTTACCATACACAAGGCGGTAGGGAGACATTCCCAAGGGTGACTTGTACGCTGTTCTGTAAGCCCAAAGAATGGAATCAAGCAGCTGAGACCAGTTCTTGCGATCAGGACGCACAAGTTTCTGTAGAATTGTCTTGATCTCCCTATTCGAACATTCAGCTAAGCCATTGGACTGCGGGTGGTAGGGTGAAGCAATACGATGCTCGATGCAGAATTCTTGGGTCAGCTTCTTCACTTCTCTATTTATGAAATGACTACCCCCGTCAGATATGAGAATTTTGGGAATCCCGAACCGTGCTATGATGTGATCTCTCAAGAATCGACAGACAGTCCTACTGTCGGCGGCTCGGGCGGGAATAGCCTCCACCCATCGACTGACATAATCGACAGCAAGCAGAATATATTCATAACCCTGACTGTTGGGAAACGAGCCCATGAAGTCAATGCCCCATGCGTCAAAGACGTCTGAGATCTGAATGTATTTCAGAGGCATTGTGTCTCTCATTCCTATGGTTCCGCCCATCTTTTGGCAGTCAGTACAGCGTTTGACATGCTCATCTGCATCTTTCAATAAGGAAGGCCACCAGAGGCCGCTTTGAAGAACTTTCGCTGCCGTTCGTTTGCCTGAATGGTGTCCTCCAGAATCTTGATCATGACATAGAGCGAGGACACTTGGAACTTCCTCCTGAGGAATACACCTTCGCCAGATGCAATCTGCTCCCTCACGAAACAGATACGGGTCTTCCCACTGGTAAAAATGGATTTTAGACAAAAATCTGTCTATTTTCAACTTAGGCCAGTCCTGTGGGATCTTCTTGGCAACTACATAATTCACAATGTCCGCATACCAAGGAAGTGAGGCGACAGACAGAATCGATTCATCTGGAAAGGTCTCTGTGATAGGCTGCAGGTTCAGCTCAGGAGACTCTGGTTCAGGAAGTCTTGACAGATGATCAGCCACTACATTCTTTACCCCAGGTTTATCTCTGATTTCCATGTCAAACTCCTGGAGGAGAAGGATCCACCGGATGAGACGTGGTTTGGCGTCCTTCTTCTGCTGTAAATACCGAATGGCCGAATGATCAGTGTAAATGATAACTTTGGACCCAAGGAGGTAAGATCTGAACTTTTCCAAAGCAAAGACTACCGCTAGCAGCTCCTTTTCAGTGACCATGTAGTTTCTCTGGGCCTCATCGAGCGTTCGGCTAGCGTAGTGAATCGCAAATGGCACATTATCTTTTCTCTGTCCCAGTATAGCCCCGATGGCATAATCTGACGCGTCGGTCATAATCTCGAAAGGCTGAGTCCAGATCGGTGGCTGTAGGACAGGGGCCTGCGTGATGAGCTCTTTCAACTAATTAAAGGCAAGGAGCACACGGTCGTCTACAATGAATTCATTGTCCTTGCCGAGCAATTCAGTCAACGGTCTGGCCAGTTTGCTGAAATCTTTGATAAATCGTCGGTAAAATCTGACATGGCCCAAGAATGACTGGACTTGCTTGATATTTGTAGGTGGCTCAAGTTTTGAAATTACATCCACCTTGGCTGGGTCAACCTCCATGCCACGTTTCGAAACAACGTGACCCAGCACAATTCTTTCGGTCACCATGAAATTGCTCTTCTCCCAGGAGAGCACAAGATTTACTTCGCAGCACCTCCGTAGGACTCGGTCTAGATAGTCCATACATTGATCAAATGAATCCCCGTAGACCGAAAAATCGTCCATAAAGACCTCGAAAAAGCTGCCCACCATATCGGCAAAAACTGCAAGCATACACCTTTGAAATGTGGCTGGGGCGTTGCAAAGCCCGAACGGCATCCGTATGAAGGTATATGTGCCAAAAGGACAGGTGAACGTAGTCTTCTCTTGGTCTTCAGGAGCAATGGCAACTTGATTATACCCAGAGTACCCATCCAAGAAACAGAATTATTCCTTCGCCGCCAATCTCTCCAAGATCTGGTCGATGAAGGGTAGCGGAAAATGATCCTTCTAGGTAGCGAGATTGAGTCTTCTGTAGTCTACGCATACTCGCCAAGAAGTTGGTACCCTGGTTGCAATTTCCTCTCCTTTGTCATTCTTGACAATGGTGATCCCTGATTTCTTGGGCACAACATGCAGCGGGCTCACCCATTTGCTGTGGAGATGGGATAGATAAATCCCGCATCGTACCATTTCTGGATCTCTTTCATAACAACCTCCCGCAGGTTCGGATTCAATCTTCTCTGCAGTTCTCGAGAGGGCCTGCAATCTTCTTCCATAAAGATGCGGTGTGAGAAAAGTGACGGATTGATCCCACGGAGATCAGAAGTTCGCCAGCCTATCGCCTTGCGGTTGCGTTCAAGAACCTCCATCAGACGAGATTCTTGGTCTTCGGTCAGATGGGCATTGATAATGACCGGGTTCATATTAGGTTCTCCCGCAAGGAAGGCATACTTCATGTTGGAGGGCAAAGGTTTTAGCTCCGGCGGGGTCTGAGCTGCTTCCGTGGTGACTTCAGCTATCAGTGTAGGTGGTGATTCATGCAACTGTTCGGTGTCCACCTTGTTCTGATCCATTTCTTCTCTCAGATCCTGACAGAATTCCTCAATAATTTCTTCTTCATTCAAGGATTCTTCAGACTTCAGCTCTTGGTTCTGAAGGCACATGACTTCCACAGCAGTTTCTTGTAGTACATCAGCAAGTTCCTCATCTTGATTGATACAGGGGAATTCGACTGCGGTCTCCACTTCCTCCTCTGGACAGAGGAGTTCATGGATCTCATTGTCATCCAGGAATAGGTTGGTATCTTGAATTTCTGCTAGGAAGTCGCAGTCGTCAGCGTACTCGATCACTCTTGCACATGGAGTAGATGTTTGCTCGGTTGGTGTTCCTTCGGACAGGGTCTCAACTCGGATAATTTCATTGCCAGCTCCAAAAGTGATTTCTCCCGTCCCATAATTTACCACTGCGTTTGATGTTCGCAGAAATGGTCTTCCGAGTATGATCGGGGTAAGGAGCAACAGAACTGGAACGTCCATATCTAAGACCACAAAATCGGTCGGGAATGACTTTCCCTGAACCGTGACGATCACATCCTCCAACAAGCCCCTAGGCCGCTTGACTGACTTGTCTGCAAACTGCAGAATCATCTTTGTAGGCTTGAGCGATCCTAACTTGAACTCCGTGAGTAGTGAGGCTGGCATTAAATTGACAGATGACCCACTGTCGAGAAGTGTTCGCTCGAAGTCCTGATCAAACATCTGGCAACGTACAAGAGGTGCTCCCATATCTGGCTTTTTATCTGGGAGGTTGCTGATGGCGTTAACTGTGGCCATTGTGAGAATGTGTTTTTCAGACTTGCCACCCTTGCTTCTGGAATTGTGGGGGTTTGGCCTGCGCTTGGTTGTACATGCCTCTTTAAGTCCTTTCTTCACGGCTGGCATGTACTCAAGAGCTTTCATCAATGGCATATTCAATACCAAATTCTGAATGATTTCTATGATAGCACGACCAGACAAAGCATTTTTCAAAACTTTCATTTTTTGTGTTTTTTCATTGCTTCAGGGAAAGGAATATTTACAAATTCTTCACCAATATCATTCAAAATAGTGTCCATATCGTGGTTTACAGGTAGATGACAAAAAGAAATGGATTCATCTACAATTTGCGGACCAAAAATGACATACTCGGCTTCAGGTGCTGGTGTTGGACTCGCTGCAGGTGCTGTGCTCCTCCTGTCAGGAACTGGTTGTAAGGCAGGTGCAGGCGTCTCCAACGCTGGCTGATCTCCACCGAGGTTGCTGCTATCTTTTTGTGTTTTTCTGTTTTCTTCATTTTTTTGTGGTTTTATGGATGCTGGTGCTGCTCCCAAAATGCTGGCTGGCCCTAGTGTTGGCTGGACTGACGATTCCCCGTCAGATGCAATGTGCTTTCCCTTCACCGTTGCCGATGGCTGGAGTGTCCTACCGCTCCTGAGAGTAACAGCGTTAGATAAAAAACAATTAATTTCACCTGATTCGGGTTGGGCACTGCCGGCTACCTGCTCCTTACGTCGGAAATTGTTAGGGTTGGCTTCGACCTGGGCTGGTATGACGGTTTTTGCTGCTGTCAGGTCATCGATCTTCTGGTTCATCTCAGCCATGTTCTCCATTAACTGCTCCAAACAAGCCAGGGCCAGATTGACCGGTACAATCTCAGAGGATTCCCCCTGCTGGGGTCTAGAATGCTGGTATTGCGGCTGAGATTGCGATTGGTATCCTTGTGAAAATTGTTGAGGAGGGGGGTTGGAGGGGTACTGCGAGTTGTGCTGATTGTATTGCGCAGCCGGTTGCTGGTGATATCTCTGTCCACGATATCCGGACGGCTGAGGACCATGTTGGTAATTCTGCCTCCAAGTGTTCCCGTGTGAGGGAAGCTGGTACTGGTAAGGCTGCTGGAATGGTCTCCCACCCTGCTGCTGCTGATGATAGGGTCGGTTGCCCATGTTCTTCCCCTGAGAGTGTCCCTGAGGACGGGTCAGCCGCGCTTCATTGTTCCAGACGCCGTTGATCTCTTGGATCAGTGGCGGGGGTGGAGAGAACTGCTCGGAGTATGTGGGCTGGTGCTCTGGTTGGTATACAACCATCTGCATTTGAGGCTGCGGTGGCTGCTTCGGAACCTGCACGTAGTACACGTGCTGGACTGGCTGGGGCTGCGGTGGAGTCGGCTGAGGGTTTTGCTGCATTGTAGGCTCTTTCTTCTCAGCGTTCGGCTCTGCAGAGGTAGACACAGCATTGCACATGTTTGCATTCAATGCTCGGGAGAGCTGCTCCAGCTGTTGGTAGATCTGGTCGAGCTTCTCCAGACCTTAGGTCCTCTTCTCTATGACTGCCATCTTTTCGAGGTCCTGCGACCTCTTCTCAATGATGTCCACTTTGGACAAGTGGCTCCCGATGATACTCAGGTTGGAGCTCTCATCCTTGTCCTCGGTGTGAGAAGCCATGTTGACTGGCTTGCTGATGGCGGTCGATGGCTTCATGTAGATTCTGGACGAGGATTGGGCTGCTTCTCCCTCAGCCATTTCTTCGAAGACATTCCATACAATGTCCTCGTCCTTGTTGAAATGCGAACCGCCGCAAGCCGCATCTACGAGCTTTTGGCTCTCAAATGATAGCCCCCCAAAGATATGTTGTACGAGACTGGTTTTTGGTATTTCATGGTGGGGGCACTTTTCCTGGAGATCTTTGAATCTCTCCCACGCTTCATGGATCGTCTCGTGGGGCTGCTGGCAGAAACTGGAGATCCGGGCACGCATCTGATTTAATCTCCCAAGAGGATAGAATTTATGGAGAAAGGCAGATTTCAATTCCTCCCAGGTGGTGACGACCTTCCCGAGATGGTCGACCCAGTAAAGGGCCTTGTCTTGAAGGCTGAAAGAGAATGCGGTCATCTTGACCACATCCAGGGGGACTCCGGGGTAGTGAGCAGTGGAACAGATGCGGCCAAACTTCTTGAGAAAAATATATGGTTCTTCAGTGGTGTTCCCATGAAAAGTGGGAAGCAATGACATAAATTGCGGCTTTAGCTCGAAGTGAGCATGCATCCGTGGAATTTGAATCCACTCAGTGATGCGCCCTGCGCCTGGGTTGTATGTCTCCTTGAGTGTGGGCTTGGGCTGCGGTGGATCTTCTTCTGCTGCTTCATATTCGGGTCCCACTGAAAACTCATCATTGACTTCATGGAAATTGGGATCAACGTTCGGATCATCCTCTCGTCGGCCGTCTCTCTCGTCGGCCCTCCTCCTTAGATCGTTCAGCATGTCCTGGAAGGCGGTCTGGGCCAGGGCCTGATTAGTCAACTGCTACTGAATGGCCTGAATGGAAGCCAGCAGTTGACTGTTAACCTCGCCCTGCGTGGTGTATTGTCCTTCCCCTGTATTGGCTTCAGGCTCCTGCTGGGACTGTGGTCCTTTTCCCCTTCCTCCTGCCATCTCTAACTCTGTTGGGTTGGCTGGCTCGGGCTCTAAGTCTGCACATGGTAGAATGCCCCGATCAGTCTGAATTGCAGCACCAGATAGAGAGATGCGGTCTGTGTCAAGGTCAACACAGAACTTCATTAAGGATGGCGATGTGTAAGGAGTAAAATCAATGGCCATCTAAAACGGACAGAGTTCGGGACGAGAGTGGTCCCGGTTTATTGAGGAAGACAAGGAGTTTGGAGATCGGTTCATAGGGTTTGAACCGGATTCTCGGGAATCGCCCTGAATTATTGGAGAGGGCGAGCGAATGGAACCGATGTGGGTGTCGACAGAGCCTCGACTAAACTGTCCATTCGTCGCCATCTCGAAGATCAAGAGGGAGATCGATGTGGATGAAAGATACGGGGGTCAAAAAGAAACAAATGGAATGCAAAATAGTAGAAGGTTCACAATGAGCAAGGGTCAACTAGAGGGAAGACAAAATTTTGCGCAAGGGCGCGATATTTTTGATTTTTGACCTAAATGCAACTAGCAACCCAACACAAGACAAGGGAGTTCACCAACTCAACACATGAAGCCGTGAAGGTTCGGCTTTTATCTTTGTAATTTTTATCTTGATTTCAGGAATTTATCTTTCAACGAGTCCTTAGAGCGCTACGCCTATAGGAGCGAGATTACTACCGGAAAAGTATTCCCGTACTTGTCCTCCTCCTGTGTAACCTGTAACTTGCGCTTTTTAAGGTCCTTGTAACCCTTCCTGGATCCCTACTCAGCCAAAGAAATAGAGGGAGGAAGCTGAT
Organism: Ottelia alismoides; assembly: GCA_037367405.1. Taxonomy (NCBI): domain Eukaryota; kingdom Viridiplantae; phylum Streptophyta; class Magnoliopsida; order Alismatales; family Hydrocharitaceae; genus Ottelia; species Ottelia alismoides. Next base: position 22,001 of record JAZKJV010004093.1, read on the forward strand.
AGGCGAAACCGATACTTCGGACCTCGCTCGCAACGGAATCACCCGTGAGCGTGCAAGATCCTACTCGGACGCAGCCGGTGAGACAGACACCCCCGTGAAGGCGTGGCCTATGCTCGGTACTTCGGACAAGGTCGATGCTCACACAATAGTGAGTCACCAATGGCGACCAAGCCCTACTCGACTACGTACGATAGTAGCGCCAATACTTCGGAAATCCAGGCGATACACAAGGCAGCCACAAGTTGGGTTTTTGGCTCTAATCCTTACGAAGCGCTCACCTCACTTGTAAGGAGACCTTCCCATGCAACCTGAAGACAAGTGAGGGTGTTACTCTCCCCAATCAATGAGTCCAATTACCAATTTTATTTAGGTCAAAGTTTTCTTAGCAGTCCCTTTTTTAACTTTTTTTGTGTTATCGCTTCTTTTGAGTAGATTCAAACAAGCACCTAACGATTTTGTATTTTCTTTATCCTAATTTATCCAAAATCAGAGGGAGAAAAGAGTCGGGAAAAGCCAATGCAAGTCGGCACCAAGATGGAAATCTCACCTTTGTGCCTAAATGATGGATGCAAAGTAAGAAGACTTACAGTGAATCCCAGCTCTCTCTATGCGGGATGCAAGGCAGAAATTTATAAACCTAATCTATATGCCGGTATGCAATGCGGATATCGTCCTAAGATAGGCAACTGCTAGCGTGAAGAACCACGAGTTAACCGCTAACTCTCAATCCTAGTGTCCGGTCTAGGCTCACTCCTCCTCTGCTCAACACATTTGAGTTAGGAGAAAGCGCTTGTGTGGAGTGAGCTCGCGGCGCGCGGATCGAGAGCCAATGATCAACTACTTAATTAATCTAATTCCAAATACGAACTATAGGAGCATGCAAGAGTTATCAGGGTGTTTGGACCTAGTCTAATCGAATCAAGCAGGACCTAAATCTAAGAGCTCAATCCACAAAAGAAATGAAAAGGAAAACAAAACCGGAAAATGACAGTCGATAAAACACGAGAAAGCCGCGATGAGCCCCCGGGTGAACAAACACCCGGAAATTAGGCCCGAAGTGTTCAAGTGTCCAAGTCCTGTATTATTACAAATTAGACAAATAACTCTTTCTCACAAAAAGAAAAGCAACTATCTCTCTCTCTCTAGTTCTCCTGCTCTCTCCTGCCGGCTAGGGTAGAATAGCCGGCTCCTCCTCCCAAGCTTGCATAGGATCCCCTAGGCAATCCTCCTCGGTCAGCGGTCCCTCGCAAGAAAACAAAAGTGATGTCAGATAGTTCCAAATAAATGATGCACAAGAGACAAATAATCAAAAATGGCTAAGTAAATAAAAGACCCAAAAGATACTCTACAAGCCGATGCTCCCCGGCAACGGCGCCATTTGAAAAGCGAAGAAAGCGAGAGCCGCTAAATAGTGGTCTGACAAGTCAGACTCACTGTCGCTGATGCGACTACTCAAGCCTCCTCGATCTTCAACAATTAACCCACACAATCAATCAAGGAATGAATAGCAAGGATTAAAATTTATTATACCCTACTAAAAATGTACAATGGCAAGCAAGTAGGGGTCGAACTCAGGAAGCAAAGGTGTCGAGCATAGATGAAAAATTCCAAACCTAAGTCTAATAAGCCACTTAGCCAATTTAGTTTTTTTTGTGGGTTTTTAATTTTTATTTTTTTTATTTTAACTTAATTTTTAATTTTGTATTTTGATTTTTAATTTTCTGATTTTTATAATTTTATATTTTATATTTTTTCTTTAATTTTCAATATTGGAAAATGAAGACAATGTAATGAAAGGCAAGATAAAATATTTATAAAAATATGCAAAAATATCCAAAAATTCAGAAATAAAATGTTTTTGATATTTTTAGGATTTTCTACTGTTTTTGTGATTTTTGGGGATTTTTCAAGGTGTTTTTGGTATTTTTAAAAACTAAAATAAAGGAAAACAGTGGAAGATGTGTTGGCTATGAGGAAAATGCAATTTAAAATTAGCAAACAGCAATCAAAATTTTTCACACTAATTTTTAAATAAAGAGAATAAAATAGAGAACAAACAGGACCTGAGTTTATATTTTTTGGAGTTTTCTTTGATTTTATATTTTTTTGAAGTTTTTGAGTGTTTTTAAATTTTTTAGTGTTTTTCTTTTGAGATTTTTAGTGAATTTTGGGTTGAAATTAAAGCATATCAAAACACACAACAGAACATGTTTTTGGAATTTTTTAAGGCCTTTTGATATTTTTTTGGTATTTTTTTAAGCTAGACAGTGAATAAAAAGCATGTTTTTGATTTTTAATAAATATAAAAACAAAATAAAATCAAAAACTAAATTGATAGCATGGAAGCACAAGTCGACAGGAGCTTAAGCCTATTTTTTGAGAATTTTTAGCAATTAAATGAGGCGTGAAATAATTAAGCTAAGCACAAAAAATATCCTAAGCCGGGCAGGGGTATAAATGTAATTATAAAAACATCCAGGGGCTTAGGTGCAATTTTCACCAAAAAGACATGCGCATAACACGTGAAACACCATTCACAGGGGCATAATTGCAAATATTAAAAGATGGCAGGGCATGCATGCAATATTCCCGGAAACATATTATATTTACTACGCACAGGGATAAAATTGCAAATAACGAAAAGTTCAGGGCCAAAACTGCAAAATACCCAAAAGTCACGCCCCCAGTCATGTGAGGTGACGTGGCGTGGACTAAAGTGCAAATAGTGAAACTGTGAGGGCCTAAGTGCAAATATTACAAAACTTTTTAAACTTCAAACGAAGGTTTTTAGACTAAAAAGTAAATACAAAAGGTCGTGGGTGAGAGATGCAAAATACCCACGGGCTCGACCGTGCGGCCGATGGCGTCCCACTTATCCATGTGGCGCGCATCTGACGGTGCATACCCCTTCGTCGCGGACGGCTGAGATTAGATCATTGAGGATCGATCGGACGGCTGGAGGCGCTTGATGATCGGACGGCGTAGATGGCGTCTGGAGGAGACCTCTGATCCGACGGCAGGGGGGGTTCACGAAGAACACCTCCCCGACGAGCTTTGAGCAGCGATTGCGGCCGACACACAGCCGCTCCGGCCCCCGGATCAAGGGCAAAAGGATCCTGGGGCCCTTCCGCGTCAGCTGATGTCCTTCGGCGAGGCGGAGGGGGCGTGGAATGGCCGGATGAGGAAGGAGACCTGGGCGGAGGCATCTGGAGTCGATGAAGGTCGTTGGAGCCTTCTCTGGGGCTCAGACCTGCAGGGTAAGTACGCAAAAACCAGACAAGCAAAATGGCGGGGTCTGATGGGTTAAATGAGGCGCTTGGTGGTGCGGGCGAAGAGCTCCGGCGAACGGCGGAGAAGGGAGCTCGGGCGGCTCGATCTAAGCGAGATCGAGATGAATGGAGGGCGCTGCGTGATGACAGAGCGACGAGGAAGAGGATGGAGGGGGTCTGCGGTCGATTCGAGGCGTTGGGTGGCCGAAAATGATGGGCAGAGCTCAGCTCCGCCGTGGGTTTGATCAACGATTCACGGCTAGTGGAGGAACGATAAGCCAAACTGCTACTTAGCTAACCTAAGCTACGCTACAGCTACAAGGAAACGAAGAGAAAAGAGGAGGAGACTCATCAGAGGCGACGGACGATGAAGCACGGCGGAGCTCCGGCGAGGGGTCGAATCGCTTCGATTCTACACCAATCAACTCGAACCCCGGGTCGATTCGACTCCCCCTGTCACGAGGAGCACGAAGAAGTAGGGGTTTGCGATTGAAAATGGCAGAAGAAGGATTAGATTCAAATTGAAGTCGGGGGGGTCTTTTTGTAGTGTTGACGATGGGCGTGGAAGACGAGGGCGAGAACGCCTCGATCAGTGGTCTTCAGCCCCAGATTTCACTAGGGCGTGAATCACCATTGATCGAGGAGCAAAAATGCAGAAGGCATCTTAGTGGATTGGTGCAAGGTGGAGCCTAGGAAACGACGAGAATAAGAGACAAAACGTCTCTGACAAGGCTGGAGGAGAAGGTCAGACAGTTGACCTAGGTTAACTGTCAGACCAACCTAGTTGGTCCACGTGGACCAACCAGGAAAAATCCTCAAAAAACATTTTTAAAAATCGAAATAAAATAGTAAATAGATGAATTTCATTTTGGTTAAAAAATAAAAATTGTTTATTAATTTATGAAGTATTTTATTATGAATTTTATTTATTTTTTATGAGGCTTATTTTTACAAGTTCACTTTTTACCCCTTTATAGGTATAATACCTATACATTTTAGCATTTCATTTTTATTCTATGTATTTTAATGCTATTATTTTTATTTAGTATTTTATAAAATTATAAGATACTTTTATATACATAAATATATTTTTACTTTATTTTTCTGGTTTATTTTGTATATTTAATAAAATATGAGTATAGAAAGTATAGGTGTAAATATAGGTATGATACCTGTATAACCTATATGTGTTTATTTTTATTTTAAGTTTTATTTAGGTTTTTATTCTAATTTTAGTGTACATAATGATTATAAGGAATATTTAAAACATTATAAAAATATAAAATATAAAAATAATGAACAAAGAATAAATTGAATATTTTATGCAGTACAGGTATACAATAGGGGTCCAAATTCAACTTTCAAACCGTAGCTCCGCCAAATGCGAAACCACCACCATTAATTAGATTATTTTATGATATATACAATTAAAGGTGAGTTTGCTACATTTGGAGTTGTCAGTTGTGAGATACGGGTCTGGGAGGTTGGGATTCTGGATTTTTATTCAGACCATAACTTTCTATCTGTACATTATTTTTCTGTGAAATCAATTTTGTATTTTCCTTCATTAAATTATCTACAACTTTTATGTACAAAGTTTCTTTATTTGATGTATAAAAAGTGGAACCAAAATTAGGTCCCAGAATGAATAAAGAATGAATTAAATAAATATAGGTATTTGGCCCTTATCTCCCCCTACTTCATTCCTTGTCGACCTATTCATCAAGATGCCTAGGTCTCGGGGGTTTTGGGTCATAAAATATTTACAATATTTTATTCTTTTTCTTTTCTTTATTTATTCTATAATTTTGGCTTTAATTACAGTATTTTATACATTAATATGATGCACATGCATGGATGCTAAGATGATGATTTTAATGCTTTTTACAGGTATTTGCTAGGGTTTTTGGTGCCAAAATGATAGAATAAAAATGATGAAATGTGGATTCATCACCTATACTAAAAGATGCTTATAATCCAGGGGCAGGACAGACAAATTCTTGGATACAAATCCCTGCGGTTCATGGGCATTTTGAGCTTAAGCCTACTATTTTGACTCTTCTCCCAATATTCCATGGAAATATTAATGAAGAACCTTATATACACCTCCAACAGTTCGATCGCATTTGTGGAACAGTACACTACCCAAATGTCCCATTAGAGGTAGTACAGATGATCGCCTTTCCATTTAGCCTGATGGGAAAAGCGTTGTATTGGTTAAATCACTTGGGGAAGGTTGTCACTACTTGGGAAGAGTTGAGGTCCGCATTTCTGAACAAGTATTATCCACTTGGACGACTCAACCAAATGCGATCCTTAATTGCTAATTTCTCCCAGAAGCCCCAAGAGCCTATTCACGAAGCATGGGAACGATTCAAAGATCTGAAGGAAAAATGCCCCCATCATGATATTCCAAAGACCAGCCTTGTACAAAATTTCTTTGGGGGTTTAAGCATTGAGAACTAGAAATTGGTAGATGCCGCTTGTGGGGGAAGTCACTTCAATAAGGACGAGGATGTCCTTTATCAAATTTTTGAGGAGATGGAGGAAAGTTCAACAGCTCTTTCTTCTTCACATGCTTTTCAGAAGCACCCAATCACCACCCCTACAGTACCCCATAAGGATGTCAATACGACGGTAACAAAAGAAGTGGATAAGGTGGATAGCACTGACCTGGCCATCATTGGAAATCACCTATCCAAAGTGGACATTATTGAAAAGCGATACCATGAACATGATAAGCTTCATGTGATCGAGTAGAGGACAAAGAACCTGGATAAGCTGGATGAGATAACAACGCATCTGGAGCTCCTTGTAAATTCGATCAGCGTAGTCCACAGTACGAATGCCACAACCAATACCTCTACTAGGGAGCAGACTTCTTTCACCAAGTAGAGTAGCGGAAGACCATCCACAGTTCAGCATGTCTACTACGTTCAGACACCTGATCAGGTTCAACAACATTCACATCAGACAGTTCCGTATAAACAGGAAGTAGCCTACATTCCTGAGCAGCAGTCTCCACGTCCACCCGGTATTCAAGAGGTGAACGGTATCTGGTTCGGCTGTGAGAGAAACTAGCCCCGTCTATCAGGGCAAGGCCAGTTGGGTTCACAGTAGGGTCAAAGACCCACCCACCAGTTTCAGGGAGGAAGGCATCAGTAGTACCAGCACCAGCAGTTCCAGCCTCAGTATCAGTCTCCACCTCAGTTCCAAAACTGGAGACAGGTCCAGCCTCAACAGCTGTCTATGTATTTCCCTCATCCTAATCAGCAGCATACTGCATATTATGGACATTATTCTCCCCCTCCTCCTCCTCATTATAAGAATCCGTATGGGTACCAACAACCTCTGTACTATCAGCCTCAGCGACAGCCAGTCAATGAGCAACATGAGGCCCCTTCAGTCAGTCCAACACTAGACCAACTTACACTGCTTATGAAGAACATGAATGAACTGACTCAGCGGATTGATGACCTGACCACCACCAAGACACTGATTCCAGCATAGGTTGAAGCCAACCCCAACAACTTCAGACGCGAAGAGCAGGTAGCCAATGGCCCACCCACCCCTGAGACAGGTATGTCACTTGATTTTACATGTTTATCTGACACCATTCATCTCAGAAGCGGTAGGAGATTGCAGCCGCCTACGCAGCAGTTGGGGTTGGGAGATCGATCCACTGAGAGAGCATCATCTTCTACATCATCTCCTTCAGCAGCAGTGGAGAGGCCCAGTATAGCAGCACCCACATCAGGAGTTTCACCGCCTTCACCATCACCTTCACCAGACAGATGCATATCACCATCAGCAAGGGAGAATATACCAGTCGCATATTCTTCCTCTTCACCAGCAACAGCATCCCGTTCTGTTTTAGATTCTGTTTTTCCTTTACCTAAATTAGACAACATTATACAGACTGATTGTGGTTGTCCTCTTGTACATGATGATTCTACTATGAATAAAGGAAATGAAAGTTTGCATGTTTATTCTGATTCTGTGCCATTTGCTTCTGCTTTCAAAGCTAAAAAAAATTCAAAAATTAAAAACAACACTATCTGATCCTGGAGTGGTTGAGATCTTACAGAACATCTTTTTAAAGATGCCGCTCCTTAAGGCCATGGAATACATGCCTACAGTAAAAAAGGGAATGAAAGAGGCATGTACCCAAAAGCGTCAACCAATGAAGAACAGACGAAAGGAAACAGGGAAACACATTTTGACCATGGTCACAGTTCTTGCCATCAGTAACCTTCCATTTAAAAAGAAAGACAAGGGAGCACCTCACATCTGTTGCCATATCTTTGATCAAGAATTTCATCGTACTCTTCTCGATAGCGGTTCCTCCATTAATATCATGCCTTCCTCTTTACTAACTGAATTCCAGTTAGGGCCTCTTAAAACAACCAGAATGATCCTTCAGTTTGCTGATAGATCGATTAAGATCCCAAGAGGCATTTTAGAGGATGTTATTGTAATGGTGTAGGGAATGAAATTCCCTGTTGATTTTGTTGTCATGGATATGGACACACCTGCACCGTTACTCCATACCCCGATCATACTAGATTGATCGTTCCTTCGGACGGCCGAAGCATCAGTTGATTATGGTACTGGAGAGATCATCTTTCACTCTCGTAGTGACAAGGTGAAAATTGAGATGATATCTGATCCTAGACCATCACCGCCAGCAGCAACAGATGATACAGAGAAAGTTATATCAGAGCCAGATGACTGTGATTTTCTAGCTGAATTTAGAGAGACAGATCTTTTCATAGATTTTGTAGATACCCAGGAGTTCCTTTCCCATGAGGACTCTCTGGTAAGCACAATCGACATGAGTTTCCTTGGTGGTCCAATTGAGACAGTTACCGATGAGCAGTTTGAGTAGAGTTCTGAGATCCAGATATCTGAGCCATTTGTTGAATTTTCTGATTTATGCACAGATGAGAGACATCTTTCTGAGATTATTTCTGAGATATCTGAGCCGTTCATTGATAAGAATATTGAACATCCTGATGAGCCATTCCTTTCTGAGTAGAGATCATTCATTACAGATCTATCAGATATTCTGTTTGCTGAGCCGTCAATAGCCAAGGTGGATAGTCTACAGAGAACAGATCACATACCGTCTACCAGTACAATAACAGAGGTTATCATAGAGTCGATTCAGACCCCACCTGAGCTCAAGGTTTTACCATCAACGTTGAAATATGCCTTCCTTGTGGGCCCCCCAAATGTTTTCGATCATCCTCAGCACGCAGTTGACCGCTGAACAAGAATCTAGCATGCTAGAGGTTCTTGAGAGAAACCGCAAGGCCATAGGATGGAATATCTCGGATCTCCGTGGGATCAATCCAGCGTTGTGCTCGCATCATATCTACCTAGAGGATGACTATAAACCCTCCCGTGAATGTCAGTGCCGTCTAATTCCAAACCTAAGGGAGGTTGTCATGAAGGAGATCAAGAAATGGTGTGATGCTGGCTTTACATATCCCATTTCGGATTCCAAATGGGTCAGCCCTTTACATGTGGTCCCGAAGAAATCTAGGATTACGATCGTAAAGAATCACCGTGGTGAGGATATTCCGACCCAGGTACCTACTTCATGGTGTGTCTGTGTAGATTACCGACGCCTGAACTCAGCTACCAAGAAGGATCACTTTCCACTTCCCTTTATTGATCAGGTTATTGAGAGGTTGGCAGGGAAAGAGTTCTTTTGCTTCTTGGATGGGTACTCGAGATACAACCAAGTTGCTATCGCTCCTGAGGATCAAGAGAAAACTACTTTCACTTGTCCGCTTGGTACTTACGCCTTTAAATGGATGCCCTTTGGATTGTGTAACGCCCCCGCTACATTTCAAAGGTGTATGTTGGCCGTTTTTGCCGACATGGTGGGTAATTTTCTTGAAGTCTTCATGGACAATTTCTCGGTCTACGGGGATAGTTTTGATACATGTCTTGCTCATTTAGACCGAGTTCTTCAACGTTGCTGTGAGGTAAACCTAGTGCTCTCGTCAGAGAAGAGTCACTTTATGGTGACTAATGGGATTGTATTGGGCCATGTCATCTCCAAACATGGTATGGAGGTTGACTCGGCTAAGATTGATGTGATTTCTAAATTAGAGCCACTGCAGAATTTGAAGCAGTTGAGGTCATTTTTGGGACACGTAGGATTCTATAGGTGATTCATAAAGGACTTCAGCAAAATCGCCAGACCTTTGACTGAGCTTCTGTGTAAGGAGACTGATTTTGTTGTCGATGAGAAAGTTCTCCTTGCATTCAATCAAATGAAAGAAATGGTTACTAGTGCTCCTGTCCTACAACCACTTGATTGGTCTCTTCCTTTTAAGATCATGACGGATGCATCAGATTTCGCAGTTGGAGCGGTTTTAGGACAGAGAAGGGATGGAATACCATTTGCTATACACTATGCTAGCAAGACTCTAGATGAAGTACAATGGAATTATACAGTTATAGAGAAGGAGATGTTAGCAGTTGTGTTTGGGCTAGAAAAGTTCATATCTTACCTCATCTGTTCACACGTTATTGTGTACACGGATCACACGGCCATACAATACTAACAAGCAAAGAAGGATGTCAAGCCACGCATTATCAGATGGATCCTTCTTCTCCAGGAATTTGTTTTAGAGATTAGAGATAAACTTGGAGTGAAAAATGTTGTGGCAGATCACCTTTCCCGTATCACAGACACAGAGACTTCTGAGCAGAACATGATTCCTATTTCCGAAACCTTTCCAGATGAGACCATTTTGTCTGTGGACTCACTCCCATGGTATGCTGATATTGTCAACTATCTTGTCTCCAAAAAGTTCCACAAGATTGGCCAAAGTACAAGGTAGACAGATTTCTATCAGAGATTCATTATTACCAGTGGGAGGATCCGTACCTGTTTCGCGAGGGTACGGATTGTATCTGGAGAAGGTGCATTCCTCAGGAGGAACACACCAGTGTACTTAAGCACTGTCACAAACTAGAATCTGGTGGGCATCATTCGGGGAAACGCATGGCAGCAAAGGTTTTACAGAGCAGCCTATGATGGCACACATTGTTTAAGGATGATACAGAGTATGTTCGAGGTTGTACTGATTGCCAAAAAATGGGAGTAAATGTTGGTTCCAAAGATACCATGCCCCTAAGATATATACATATTTCTGATGTTTTTGATGCTTGGGCCATAGACTTCATGGGCCCATTTCCTGTCAGTCAGAGATTTTAGTACATCCTACTCACCATGGATTATGTTAGTTGATGGGTGGAGGCTATCCCCACCTGAGCCGCAGATAGTCGTACAGTGTGTTCCTTTCTCAAGGACCATATTATTGCGTGGTTCGGTATTCCCAAAATACTGATTTTCAGATGGGGGAAGCCATTTCATTAATAGAGAAGTAAAGAAGCTTGTGAAGGAGTACGCCATTGAGCACAGAGTTGTGTCTCCTTACAACCCTCAGACTAATGGCTTGGCAGAAATTTCAAATAGGGAGATCAAGATGATATTGCAGAAACTTGTACGTCCAGATAGGAATAACTGGTCCCAGATGCTTGATTCAGTTCTATGGGCTTATCGGACGATGTACAAGTCTCCCTTGGGTATGTCTCCCTACATATTGGTGTATGGAAAGCCTTTCCACTTGCCAGTGGAATTAATTCACAAATCTTTATGGGCACTCCGTGTATGCAATTTAGACTATGAGAAGGTAGGAAAGAACAGGAAGTTGGATTTGAACAAGTTACTGGAATTTCGAGACTTTGCATACGACAACTCACTTATGTATAAGGAGAAAGTCAAGCACTGGCATGATAAACACATCCGAAGAAAGACTTTCTTCCTAGATCAGAAAGTTTGGTTATTTGATGCTAAGTTGGAGTTATTTCCAGGAAAATTGAAAGCAAGTGGTCAGGACTGTTCATCGTGAGAGCTGTGTGTGACAATAGGAGTATTGTCATATCTGGGTTGTCGTTTGACGCACAACCATTTGTTGGGAACGGACCGTTGCTGAAGCCATATCTAGATCATGATACATTCATGTCCGTCGTTGATTCGATATCTGTGGTATCAGATGATGATCTTTTGATTCCATCTTCTGCATCTGATACATGATCATCCACTCCTCTTGTATATCCTTTCCTTTTTCTCTTTCTTCTCCCGTTTTATCATTCACCCCTTTTCCGTATGTGTATATATGCTATACTTAGGATGTGCTTTATCCTAAGTATAGGGGGGTGAATGATTTGTGTAGTTCATATTCGTCCTGTTCATTACTCTTGTTGTTGCTTATACTTAGGGATACTCTACCCTAAGTATGGGGGGGTGATCTTGTTCATATCATATCTTTTTTTTTAGTCTGTACATTCTCTTCATCGGTTTTCCCCTTTTGTACACTCTACTATACGTAGGATTACTTGATCCTAAGTATGGGAGGGGGATCACCAACTTCTTTTCTTTTTTATCTGTTCTTCGAGTCGTTGTAGTATAGGAGTCTTTTCACTTTTCTATACTTAGCACGAGTTATGTCTTCCTTTTCTGCTCTCTGATCACTATGAGGACATAGTTCGAGCTAAGTATAGGGGGGTGTCGTATATATTGTACATATACTTTAGACATAACTCGTACTTTTAAGTACGTTTATTTGGGGGGTTATGTGTATAATTTTGTAAAATCCACGTGTGTAAAAAAACACAAAAAAATCACAACAAAAAAATCAACAAAAACACACACAAAAAAATAAAAAAACAAAACAAAAAAACAAAAAAACAAAAAAACAAACAAAAAAAATCCTTGTATGTACTTGTATATATTTTACTAGCCCTTTTTCCTAAAAAACTACAAAACCAAAAATCTATAAAAATTTGCATAATTAAAAAAAACCTTTCTTTCACATCTGCATTTTTCTCCAAAAATCCATAAAAAGTTCAAAATTAGAAAATTGTTTAAAAATGTTCTTTTCACATGTGCATCATTTCTTTTCAAAAAAAACTCTCTGCATTGTTCATATTTTGAATTTGCATGTGCATTTTTCATGATAGTATTGATATTTAAACTATGTCTGGAATAAAATTGAAGAATGGAGCTTAGTTGGACCTTAATCCACCTAATTCTCAGAGGAACTTCACCGAGAAATAGGATTTTAGAAGCTTCAAGTCTTTGACTTAATTATTTGAGTTCCACATGACAATGTGCAGCGTTTGACTCTTAGTGTCGAACCTGGTCTCTTCATTCTGGGTATAACTCTGGAATAGGGAATCAATTTGTAGTCTCGCACTATGCACTCAGCTCAACTCAGACGGGATATTGGAAGACTATGTGAGTTTCTTTTCTAGTAGCGTGGAAATCTAAAGACCGGAGTATGGGTTGAAATAAAGCTTTGGAAAAGGGATGGACTGTTGGGCACAATTTTTTCTAAGACCCCAAAACATGTACAGAAACAAAAAGATTCTATATCTGTAGGGGCACAACAAGATCAAAGCAGAACCACCAAAAATCCAAATACAAAGAAGCCACTACCAAATAAATATCTGACCAAAAAGGTCCAAGCTTCAAGAAAACCTACAGATCTTGATAGAGACTTAACTAATTAGCCTATAAAAATCTGAGGGCAATTTTTATGAAAAGTAAAAATAAAAACTAAACTAAAGAAACAAGAATTGCATTTTTTTATTTTTATAGAATTTTTAATAATATTTATAAGATTTTTAGATTTTTTAAAGTTTTATGGGTTTTATAAATCCAAATAATACAATAAAGGGATAGAAACTCAGAGACAACAAAACTAACAATTCCTAACTTTTTTAGAATTTTTAGATGAATTTTTATGTTTTTAGTTGATTTTCTATTTCAACCAATAGCAAAAATGATGGTTTTTGATTTTTAAAAATAATAAAAAGCAATAAAAATGTCTAAAAATTTTAGTGAAATTTTTACACAGTGGCAGGAGCCACGTATCCAAATTTCACTGGATTTGGGTTTAATTTGATATTTTATTCAACCACTACAAAGGCTACAGCACACAGGGACCTATACGTAATAAAAACTAAGTTTCAGGACTAATCAGACAACACATGTGAAAACTAGAAGGACATAGGTGCAAAAAATCACATCAAATTCGCACATGTCTGAAACTATATGCACAGGGGTATAAATGCAATTTTTTAAAACATAAACTACAATCCAGAACAGTCACAAAACCCCAGCCCTAAACATGCAATTTTCCCACAATCTCACGTGCCTAGCACGTGGTTCACATTCACAGGGACCAAAGTGTAATTCTAATTAATAAACATACAAACTGTAACACCTTGGAACTACATGATCAAAGTTGCAAAAAGTCTAAAAAGAACGTGTCGAAGCAAGTGTCTCACACAAACAGGGACTAAATAGCAAATATCCTAAACTAGAGGTCCAAATATGCAAATAATCCAAGAGTGCAAACTTATTTAATAGACTAAACAAAAACTAAAGAAAACTGCAGGGGTGTGGGCGCAAGTTACCCAGTCGAGGTGCGTGAGGGGCGAGCGCGTGCCAGGTGTCGAGCTGTGGCTGGCGACGGATGCACGGTCCTGACGACGCCCTCTGGAGGATCCAACGGTGCTGGCGCAAGGGCGAACGTGGGGGGAACGTGGCCGTCAGATCATGGATCTAACGGCCTGACAGGAGCAGGCTACGTACGGCTGAGATAAGAACTGGCGCAGAGGGGTTATCTGACGGCTGCGAGAGGATCAGGAAGAACTCCTCCTGGGCGAGCTTCTCCAGCGATCCGGAGACGATCCAGACGGCCGATGGAAGATCGGAGAGGTGGGTTGTCCTCGCTATGGTGTTCCGCATCGGGTGATGGTCTCCGATGAGGGCCCTAACGGTCGAATACTCCGACGAGGGAGGAGCGACCTGGAGCAGCTCTAGCGAAAGGGTGGAAGCGCGACAAAGGGGGTCTCTCACACTTATTGACCTGCAAAGAGAAGCTCTTGCTCGGAGGGATGCTCTGGCATAGGTTATTGGCTAAATAAGGAAGAGAAGCGGTGTGGATGGGCTACAGGGGGTTCCGGCAAAGGTGGTAGATGGAACCCAACTCGATCCAGACCTAGATGGCCCAGCTTGAGGTGATCAGGTCGCGTAGGGAAGGTGGAGATGAGTCGGGGAATTGATCTATACGGCTAAGATGGACTGGCGGAGCTCGGGCCACTAGTGCGGAGCTGGCAGAGCTGGGATGCGAAAATCAAAAATGAGCTATGCTAAAGAAGCTAAAGGATCTACCTGATGATCGAAGTCGACTGGGGAGGAGACGCTGGTTCTCCAGTGATCTTCACCTCGATGGAGCGTCGCCATCAGAAGCTCGAGCTTCGCCGGTGGCGGAGCACGATGACGAGGGTCGCCGGACCTGGGCTGCACACCTCCAAATCCTCACTCAAACACTCGAGCTCACTTGTTGTCACTCAAGGATCACGGTGGAGGTCCTGGGAGTCGAAGACGAGAGCCAAAGGTGTGGCTAATGGAGGAAGAAGACGACGCTATATACTGGTGGGGATCTGGCAAAGATGAAGTCGGGCAGGGCATTTTGGTGCACGGATCCCTAGGAGAATCCCCGAGCATGAATCTCGGATGTACGATCTATAAATGGAGCCTGGGGTTTAGGTGAAAGATGGTCGGATCAGTCTAGGATAATTGGGCAAAGTCGGGTCGGGACGCAGATCCGCCTACCTGGTGGTCCTGGGGGTAGAATTGACAGGGGGTCAACAATCCCCCGTGGACCAATAAGAACTCAGGGATTTGAAAATTCAAAATAAATTAGAAAATGACCTTATTTGAAAATATTTACAAAATGAAAATTATTTATTTATTTTCAAATAATTTTTTAGTGATTTTTATTTATTTTTTTGAAAAAAAATTACGTATTTATATTATATTACTATTATATACAGGTATGTATACCTATGTATTTTGGATTTCATTTTTAATTATTTTATTTATGTACATTTATTCCAATTTTATATTTTATTTATTTACATCATAAAATATGGAATATAAAATGATTTTTATTGGATTTTTTATTAATTATTTACAAGGGGAAATAAATAGGTATTTTATTTTATATACAAGGTATATATACACTGATGAGAGAGAAATTTATTTATTTTTCTTTTTCTTTTATTTTTATTTTTCCCATTTTTGTTTTATTTTTATTAATATATACACATTAATAAAAACCATTTTTTGTTTTATTTTCAATAAAACAAAATATGTACATGAAGGAGCATTTTATTGGGAATGGCCCTATCTCTCTCTACTTGGGTTCTTTTGCGGTCAGGCAATTGCTTGGTCCTCCCTTGGGTTCGGGTCACTCGATATTTATTCTAAATATCTTCTTCTTTTTCTTTGTCTCTTTATTTTTTATTTTTGCATAAAAACATGCTAACTATTGATATTCACACAATGCATGCATTTTGCTAAATTATCCTATTTACAGGTATCTACATGGTGTTTTGCAAAGGTTTTGTAGCTAAAATAAAAGAATAAAGAGTGATGAATGGGGATTCGGTAAGACTCGGCTACACTAGCCAGCTTCACAAGGAGAGATGACTACACTGGCCATCCTCCAGTTCTTTTCTCCTTCTTCTAACTTCTCCCCCAATTCGATTGTGAACACAGCGCGACAGACCTTAGAAGGAAATACCTGACTCCCCGAGGACGAGTTATTGGAGAGGAGATTTGCATGGTAGTCCGGCATTTTGGATGGGAAAAGCTAAAACTTTTTACACACATGAGTCGATTGTTCAATGTTCATAGGGTATGCTTTGGAAAGAGGATTGATCTAAGATGACTTCTGAGCCGAAACTGTGACAATAATGTGTAGAACTTGAAGGCTATCGATTTTAAAATTCTAAGTCTCATAGAAGTTCCGACACACCAATAATCCAAAGGTCCGACATAGCTCCAAACTACAATTTTATGAAGATAAGTTTAATACTCAATATTATCCTACTTTCTTTATTTTCCCTTTCTTTTTCTTTTTCTTCACTTATCCTTTCAAATAAGTGTTTGCTAAGGGACTAGCAATGGTAAAGCATAGGGGGATGATGAATCTGTGATTCGTCATCTTTATTCATTTATTTTAGTTCAAAATCCCTTATAAAATACCTACATATAACACTAACTCTATATTCTTACTAACCTGCATCTGTGTGTAAATATTGTACACTTCTTACTTATTTTAAAACTTGCATCTGTGTGTAAATATTGTACACTTCTTACTTATTTTAACTTAATATAAATAAATAAATAAAGGAAAAATAAAGAAAAGAAAATAAAAAAAGGAAAAAAATAAGAAAATAAAATAAAAAAGGAAGACTATATACATGTTGACCCAAACCCCGAGAGAAGGTCAAGACTTGACCTGATTGACCAGGAATAAAGTAGGGGGAGATAAGGGTTCTTAAGCAGAAAATCAAAAAAAATGTGTGTGTTGTTCTAAATACTTCTCACTTATTTTGTATATATCTGTATAAAACTGACACTAATTTATTTGTGCCTTAATTGAACTCAAATCAAATAACTTTCAAAACCGAATTTATAAATAAAAATGTGTCCTAATTAGTAAAAATAATTGCACAATTAAATCATGTACTAAATATAAGTGACCACACTTGGAAAAAGCCACTAAGTACTAATTGAAAGACCAATTCCGGCTCCATAAGAGCTCAAATTGAATCAATCTCACTTCCATTGGATTCAAAATTAAATTATCTTTAAAATGGCAGTATTTTCATAATTTTTGGAGTTACGGTTGAAAAGTTGATTTTCTGGGGTGATTTGTGCAATTTTCCCATGTAATTTATGCATACTGTATTTTGTATATTTGTAAATTATTCTCACTAATTATTTAAAATAAAATAAAAAAATTAAAAATTTTAAAACAAAAAAGGGATAATTTCCTCATTTACCCTTGTATATAATGTCATATATGGATATATTATATGTATATAGTTGCTATTTTTAATTAACCGCCATAAAAAATAAAAAAATAATTTTTTTAATTCAATTAAATAAGTAACGAAAATTCAAAAAAATAGATAAATTTGTAAATAATTTTATCTCTCTTTTATTTTATCTCATTTCATCTCTCTTATCTCTTCCACCAAAAAATTCAAAAATTCATTTCAATTTTCATCTCTCTTATCTCTTTATCCAAAAAATCAAAGTTTCAAATTTCATTCCATCTTTTCTATTTATATGGCTCCTTCTCCCTCATTTCAACTTGATCAATCTTTAGAGAGAGGAGCCCGATCTCTGAGAGAAAATTTCATCAAGATTAGTGCCTAGCCTCCAAGCCGTCCGGTGACAGCGAGTCAGCCTTGTCGAGGTAATCACGGTCCATTTCCACTCCTAAGGTGAGATCCAAATTTTTCTTCTTATTTTATCTTGGTTTAATCGTAGTTTATTTTGTCGTATTTTTTTATTCCATCATCATTTTATTTCACTAGATCTAAAAAAATTTTCATCATGATTTTTGATCTGCTTCGACTCGATTTTCCATCTCACATTCTTAATCTCCTCGTATTCTATTTCTATCATCCACGATCTCTCAACTCCGACCGCGTACGGTGGCCGGAGATCGGATTCGCATCTTCATTTCCGTCGAATCCTCGTTCATTTTTTTCAGATTTGTAAATAAATAAAATATATATTTATTTCCTTTATTTCTAACGTTTGTTTTGCCGGACCATTAAAAAGGAAACAATAAAAAAACATTCCTCATTTTCTGTTTTTTAAATATTTCAGATTTACAAAAAAATTGTTTTTTTACTATTTTAATTTTTCTGATTTACAAAATAAAATAAAATTTACAAAAAAATAATGCAATAATAAAAAAAAGCGGGTAGCTGCGCCGCCCCATGCCCTTCTTCCTCGGCCTCCATCGCGCCGGCGTTGCCCACCTTCCTTAGCCGCAGCTCCAGCCGTACCCGCCACCACGCCTGGCAGTTGTGGCGCTTCCACCGGTCACCAGGAGGCCCTCCACCGCGTCTCCACCCAGATCTTCGCCCCGCGAGGCTCAATAGACCTGTGGCCCACGCTCCCACTCCACCACCCGTGCGCGGGCCGCACGGTCCCCATACAGAGCCTACCCCCTCCGCACACGCCTGCCGCCGCACGAGCGACCGTGCGTGGCCGCCTCACCGCCCTTCGCCTCACCTAGGCGGCGCCATTCCTTGCTCGCCCTACCGGTCCATCTCCCAGTCGCAAGTCGCACGCAGATCCCCACCACCAACGCGCACCTCTCTCGAGCACCTCTGCCCCCAAAGCCATCTTGATCGCCTCGCACCTCCATCAGGGTGGTTTGTAGGAGAAGAAGAGAGGCGGCCCCATCGCCCCCTTTCCCCTTTTGTTTGGAAAGAACAAAAAGATAGAAGAACCCCAGTTATAAAATAAAAACAAATATCTTTAGAAAACTTACAACAAGACCCTCTCTATTTTTCAAAACTGCAAATCAGATCCTGCTTCCAGAAGATCACATGCGTGGCACGTGTGATTGGGTAAATTTTATCTTATTTCATGCGAGTTTATTTCTTGTTCCATTTTGTTAAAAAAAACTTCTGCATAATTGCAATTTAGTCCCTGGCTATCAGACATTAATTTTGCATGTTAGTCTTGCTGAAATAAATATTTTTATGGCTCCAAAAATTCTGAAAAAAATGGTGTACGTTCCTGTTATAGTTTCACTCATTGTATATATTTTTCATTATTTTTTATTACCGTTTGATATTTTAAAAAATAAAAACAGTCTCTTTTTGTCTGTTCATACTTTGAAAAATCATAAAAATTTGAAAATAACTCCTAAAATTCCAAAAAAAATAGAATAGTTGTATGTCATTGTCTTTTAATTTCTGACCAATTTTCACGCATTGATTCTTTATATAACCACAAAAATTGAAAAATACTAAAAATAATAAGGAAAATCGTAAAAAATTCAAAACAAATCCAAAAATTATGATTCCAGTTTTTGATTGTAGATATTTGTATGTAATTTGTCATAAAAATAGTTTTCAGGAGTTTTGGGGACTTAAAATATTTTTAAGTTGCAAATTACTCCAGGTTGTGCACATTTTTATATTTTCTCACTGTTTGATTTTTAGAAAAATACAAAAACATCTGAAAATTCCATAAAAATTCTAAAAAATATTTCAAAACTTTTAAAACCCAAAAATATTTTCTCTGGATTTTTCTGAGTATTTTTGTTTAATTAAAAAATTACAGAAAGAGTTGGTGTGCGTATTTTTGATCTTGTGAATATGGCTTCATGTTATTTTTGAGAAATAAAAATTTTTTGCAAAATTAAAAAAACACAAAAAATTAGAAATAAAAAAATCACAAATACCAATGATAGTTGTCCTTTGAGATTCTTGTTTTCTCTTAATTGATGTTTGATTAATTGAATAACCCTCGAGATTTCTAGCCTCCCTAAGTTCGACCATGTCCGCTATATAGGTTAATAAGTAGCAAAAATAAAAAAATATTTTTTGTTTGTCGCGGGATTTTTGGGGACAACAACGATCAATTTACCATTAAAATTTTCCGATCCAAATTTACCGTGACGACACCTGGTCTCAGATCTGTTGCTGCATGGTCTCTAGGGAAGCTAGCATTGTGTTGTTGATGGAGGCTTGATCTAATACGAACGAGGATGTCTGTGGTTGCTCATCAGTTCTTCCTTCACTACTAGCCATCTCACCGTTCTCTGCAAAGCAAAGGACCCTAGCTCAGGTGCTGTCAAATGAATGCATACCTGTGTTGGCCTGTCTGGCTGTACCTCAAGAACATAAGAAGGGTTGTCGAGGGGTAATAGGGTGGAGGAGAATTCAAGTTCAGAGAGCGGGTCTGAGCTCTGTAAAGCCGTCATAGATGAACGGGGAGGAGTGCTAGAAAGTGATGTTGCCAGAGGCAACCTAAGAGATCTCCTTGCCATCATCTTGATCTGGGGATTTATGAAGATTAGATCTGGACTGCAAGCAGGATGAGAAAACTAACCCCCAATTCACCTTCTTAACACAATATGATGATCGTGATGGTTCGGTCTTTTATCTTGTCAAATTTTTATTAGGTGATAATCCAATCTTACAGAGCGGGTTAGCGAGTTGTTAGGAGCTCGATTCTCCCTGGTAACTGGCCTAAGACCTTACGACTAGTTGCGCATATTTCCAACTAGTATGGGTGTAAGTACAGATTGTTTCCGACTACCCGATTTTACTTAAGGACGGAGCCTTACACAAGGTCCTCTAAACCACCCACTCTGCTAAGAAGTCCTGACCGTTTACCGGCTACCCGAAAATCCTCACTTGAGAATAGCTAATCGTTTTTAGAACTGGTATTCTGAAGAAAGTTCAGGCGTGGCTCTATCCTAGTGTGCGGGTCGCTCAACTCTAAACAGTAAAATCAGACAAGGAGGGGGTTACTCTCTCCAAAATAAGAATTTTTGAGTGAAGTTTTAGTTTTAGACCAAGTGTGCTTTAACAGTCCCAGATTTTATTTGGTTATATCTTTATAGGTATTTTTCTGAATCAGGAAAACGTCTAACGAATTTTCCAGTTTTTTTACATCTAATAAAACTGGGGGTGGAAAGCAAAAAAGTTGTTGTGCGATTAAACACAATAATGCATGCAGAGTAAGAAATGTGTACCTTCCTCCAGTACTCTACATGCATGGTGATACACACATAAATTTAAAGAAAGAAATTAAACTAATTTAAATAATACACGAGGAAATCGTCCTTAGGTGATAGCTTCTATTACGGGAAGAACTTGTGGCTAACTACTCAGAAAAGAGACCTAAGTTCAGTCGTAGATGTCGATCGGTGCCCACTACAGTGGATCCTACGAGCGTTGTATACGACCTCTCTGGGCGCATGATCTGTAGTCCAATCAAGTTAGTCTTTTTTTACTTGACTATGTCCAAAACGTAATATATAAGAACAAATAGTCTATTATGGTTTTTAGACCTTAGTTGCTACCGAGCTCAACCAAAATAAAACCTAATTCTAGAGGCTAAAATCTCGTGAAACAAATAAAAATAAAAGTGCGAAATTTTGTGAAAAACTCGGTGAGGTCCCCCAAGTGCACCGACACTCAGTAAAACGCACCCTGAATAAAGTTCAAGTCCAAGAGTTCAAATGTCTAAGTTATTACAAAAGTATTTGCAAAAATAAAACTAAGGCTAAATTATCTCTACTATAACTGCTTCTCTGCTCCTCCTTAGGTGCGAGTCCCTTCCAAGTGAACCGAGTCATCCTCCAAATGGTACCTCGCACCAAAAGCAAAATAGAAGTTGGTCAGAAACAATTATAAAAGAGAGAAACATAAATAGACAAAATAAACGAAATCTAGCTGCTTAGTCGTGCTCCCCGACAACGACACCATTCTAATGACCGAGCGAACAACTAGGGTTAAGTTATCAATTAATCAAATATCTTTGTGACCCTAATCAATCAAGCAATCAATCGAGAAAATAAACCACTAATGAATCAAATAGTCAAATGTGAGTGTTTTGTTACTTTTATTTACCTGGTATAGTGACCAGGGTCGAACACAAGGAGCACAATTAAATACTAAGTAGCAAGATTTCAGAGATAAAGAATTTTATTACTTTTAGTGGTTTTTAATTTTCAAAATTTTAATATTTCAATATAAGACATCAAGTAAAATACACACATACAAACACTCTTTTTGTATTTTCCAATAGGGACAAAATACTCAGAAAAGTGTGGTGAAAATATTTTTGGATTTTATATATTTTATAGTGTTTTTAGTAATTTTTACAGATTTTTGAGATGTTTTTGAAACTCAAATAGTGATAAAATAGACAAATAGTGGACAACCAGGAGTAATTTGCAACATAAAAATAAATAAAATGCCCAAAACACTTGAAAGTAATTGTTATGATAATATTGAATATCTACAAACAGAGACTAGAATCATAATTTTTGAATTTTTTATGATTTTATATAATTTGTATGGGTTTTCAAGTGTTTTGTAATTTTTTTCGTTTTGATAAAATATTTTTGAGTGAAAATGATACTGAAGATAGATGACAATAAAAGACATCTACTCTAATTTTTAGGATTTTTGGATATATCTTTGAATTTTTATGATTTTTCTAAAGAAAATAGGACACTTTTTAGTTTTTTTGAATTTTTAATAATAAAAAATGTAAAGAAAATAATCAGCAAAATTACCACAAACAAAGCATGTGAACATGTGTCACAGATAATTTTTTTGTAATTTTTGGAGTTAATTAGTTATTTATTGAACTAAATAAAAGGCACACAATTAAAAACAGTTTGTAGAGACCTTTATGTAATTACTTTAAGTTTATGGGCTTTTGAAATAACAAAATCAAAAACTAGAGGGCTATTATTATCCATAAACTCGGGCAACATGTGAATCAGGCTAACATGGGTATATATGTAATATCCAAAACCACATATTCATTCCATAACACAAATAAAGTTTAGGATAAAAACTACAAATATCCCAAAAAAACTCGTGCGGATGGACGCAACTCTAACTCAGATGGATTGTACTGCAAATATGAAAACTATAGGGGTCTAACTGTAATTATTCTCAACTACACATTATATTTATTGGATTAAAATAAAATAAGGAAAACATGCAGGGGAAAATGCAAAATACCCTTCACCGTGACACGTGTCGTAAGCGTGAGACGTTTGGGGCATACGCTCCTGATGTGGAGATGCAAGGCTTATCTAACGACTTTGGATTTGTCGGGGGTGTGCGGTCATATCTGACACGCCAGGCCTGATCCAACGGTCTGCAAAGCTGCCTGGTCGGGAAGTAGAGATGAGAAACCAGCTTTGATCAGATAGCGGGAAGTGGGGCAATATTGGATGGCTTTGATCTAGTCTGGAACTCCTTCTTCAAATCGACGGTAAAGGGAGGTACTGAACAAACACCGCTCAGGCGAGCATCAACCGGTCATAGAGGGAGATCCACGGGTCCGATGAAGTCGCTAAAGGGTCTGGCACTGACGTGAAGTCACTCCACGTCAGCCAGGGTGCTCGGATGAGCAAGTTGATGGTTGGATGGCCGAGACGGTGGTGCTCTACCTGGAGTTGCTCCGCCACCTAGAACGAGGTTCAAACCATGCTCCCTCGCAAGCGTGGGTACCTGTGAAGGGTAATAGGACTCGGTGGCTTTGATCCGGTCTGGTTATTACATGGAATAAAGAAGAGAAGCGACGAGGGAATGAGTTTGATCTCCGGCGTACATGGGAGAGGGAGATCATATCTTAATTTCGATCAAAATATCGAGTGTAAGTTGGTCAGGTTGCGAGGGAAGATGAAAGATGAGTCACGAAGTTGAATCAGTGCAAGTAGGCGCATGGAACGGAGCTCTGACCAGCTGGTCGGAGCAAGTGGAGCGACGACGGAGGCGATGCACTTAATCTGGATGAAATGGAAAAGGCGGGTGAGCTAAAGAGAACGTGGAGGTGTTGATGGACTCATCAACCACAGGCGAAGGTGCTGGTGAGGTTGTGGCCTCGATTCTGCAGCGGATAGCAGAAGAGGCTTATCATGACAGCGTGCTCCGGCCACGAGCTGAGCTATGTTGTATGGTCCACCGAATCGAGCTTTGAGAAGGCCAAATCGGATACTGTCACTATCCTATAGGCACTGATGGAGGAAGGGAGGAGCGAGGAATTAGCTACCGAGCTAGGGAGGCGGAGGAGATGCTTTATAGGGGTGCCCAGGGTTAAAGAAAGATTAGAGAGGTACTCGAAACCCTAGGATGATCCAGTTGTACCTAGGGGTCTGCGAGGATCACGGATCCTAGGAGAATATTAAGGTGAAAAAAGTGAGGCGATTAGTGATCAGACCCGATTCGGAAAAATTCCAAGAAATTGGGTTCGACAAAGTATCTGTCGGGTCAGGTCCTAGAGAGGAAGGGTTAACTGAGGTCAACAATATGATGTGGACGAATCCAAAATTAGGTATTTATGAAATGAATGAATATTGAATAAAAAATAACAAATGAATTGAAAATAAAAAGTAAATAAAATGAATTTTGTTTACTATTTTTCAAACTATTTTATGTGATTTTTAATTATTTTTATGAAAAAAATATATTATGGTATATATGGTACAATGTAATATGTACATTTATAGTACACTTATGTCTTATATACATGTATTTTTATTTTATTATTTTCACAAAAATACATTTTATTTATTTATAACATAATTTAAATAGTTAAAGGAATTTTTATTTGATTTTACAGATTAAATAATGGTGTTAAATAAATAAGTATTATATACAATATTTACAGGTGTAGCTAATGTACAATGGAATTTTTTATTTTATTTTAGTTCTTTTATGTTTTATAATTTTTATTTTATTTTTATCTTATCATTAAAGGTGTTTACAAGTGTTTAAAAATATAATATTCACAAAGTGTAAATATTTATTTGTATACATATACAATATGCCCTATCTCCCTCTACTTGTTCCTTGTCGATGAGGTCAATTACTGACCTTCACTCGGGGTTTGGGGTCAGATTGTATTTATTTCATAATTACATCCTTCTTTCTTTTTCTTTCCTCTTTATTCTTTTATTTTTTTGGAGAATATGTGTTAGTTATGCAATATTAAAAAGGACATGTACAATGTTATTTATTGTATTTACACTTATTTATAGATGTTTTTGCTAAAAGATGAAGCTAAAATAAAAGAATAAGCAATGAGAATCATAGATTCATCATGAGTACCCACATGACTATTACCCCAATATATGTGAGCATGATCTACTTGAGAGGTTGAAGGTCTTCACATCCTTGCGCATGTGGAAGTGGTTGATGATGATGTTGGAGAGGGAATGGGAGGGGTACAAGCTGTTGGATTTAAAGATAAGGAGGTCGGTGGAGGAAAGAAAAGGAGGGGGCCTTGATAAATCGTTGATTCATCGCCTTCAGTATTTCATTTTGGCTAAAATTCTTAGTAAAGTGCATGCAATCACTAATTTCTACTTATTTACAAACTAACCTCATTGGTTATATTGTGTATTTAACACTTATTTGATCTAAAATAAAAGAATAAATAACAAAAAGAAAGAAAAGGATATAAATATGCAAAAATGTACATGATGATCATAACCTAAGTTCGGGTCAATATTGTCGTGGTCGACAAGAGAATAAAGTAGGTGAAGATAAGGTCCTAATATTACATACCAAAAATACATATCACTTGTTGTATGTATGCATACAATTCACCTTGTACACAACTTCATATATTTTATTTATCATTCATATCACTTCAAATCAAAATATCTTCTTCAAAGTTGTTCATAATAATTTATATTAATTTATAAAATATTACAAAAACTATTTTTGTATATATAACATGGTACAACAAACCTTAAATGCTGTAAAACAGGAATTCAAAGCACAATATCTACTATGTATGCAATCAAAATTCACCAACTCAATTTCATTATATTCAGAATTAATTTATATTCGAAGTGAAAGTGGTTTCATTAAAATATAACTTCCGATGTGAAAGTCATCCTTTTGCAGTACTACTGTATTTGTACAACTATATCCATTCACTATATTACTTTATTCTTCATATTTTTAATTTTCCCTTATTTTATAATAAATATATAAATTATAAATAAAAACTACAAAATTTAAAATAATAAAAAATAAATAAAAGTACTAAATATATAGGTAAATTTTACATATAGTATAGATACTACTATTTATTTACCCTTGTAAATATATTTATAAAAATATAATAAAAATAATTAAAATTATTTTAGTAGTTTTTATAATGAAAATAACAAAGGATATAAATAAAATAAAGAAATAAAATATTTATATCTAGTATACAGGTATAATGTACTTATATTGTACATTAACCTTATTATTTAACTAGTTAAATAATATTATACAAATAGAATAAACATGTATTTATAAATTGTAATTAACATGTTAAATTAATAAAATATTAATGAATTAATTTTAAAAATTTACTAATTAAAAATAATTATTCCTTTATATAAAAGTAACTTGTACCCATAATTTATATTGTCTTTTATAATTTACTTATGTAAGAACATGTGAGCCTTCCAATACGTACAAATGTTGTTAGAACACTGCTAAAGATGATTCAATCAGTGGCCAAGGTTTCTTTTGAGCACAACCGTCGATAATTCCCAATCCAATGTTGAATAGTGAGCCATGTGTGTGCTTCATGAACCATCATATCGAACCTCTTAATTTGAACGTCCATAGCATAACCAATGCATGCGCCACTCACATAATAGGAGGAGTTATTTTGTAATATTTTCATTGACACCCTCAAACTTACTGCATATACAAAACATGTACATGTCGAAGTCATTCACATGGATAGTCATAAAAATATTACAAAATATATAAAAACATAATCTATAAAGCATACTACGTATTTTTAAAAATACAAACATTTAATATTTTCATACATCAAAATCTAATACAAAAATATGTTCAGACTTATAAATTACATCAAAATTTCAAATATATACCTAAAAAATCTAAAAATATTAGTGCATTTTACTATAAATTTATAAAGCCAAATAAAAATAAAATAAAAAGCTTTAAAATTCAAATATACATAAAAACTTGAAAAAATCATAACTAATTCATTAAAAATCATAAAATCCACACAATAGCTAATTTTAAAGATATTTTAATTCTCTACGGTATAAAATCAAAATCCAAAATATTAATGTTTCTTATATAAAAAGGACTTCTCTATTTTTATTTTAAAAATATATTTCTGACATCTAAAGTCTAAACAAATTCAAAAAATTCCCTAAATTCTCTAAAAATAGTAAAACAAAATGTAAAATATATAAAAATAATACAAAAATAATAAAAAAATTTAAAAGTATAAAAGATTTAAAAATCATTAAAAATCCATAAAACCCTATTCCTTAGTCATTTTACTATTCACCATAGTTTCCATAGTTTGCCTCCTTGAGTTCGGCACTCCCGTATATCATGCTATACACACATGTTTGGGATCGTCTATACAAAATAACATGAATTTATCTATGAATCTCACTTGACCAATTCAGTGACACTGCTCTTCTCTTGAGAGTAGTATATCGAGTGAGATTCAGGCATGCGAAGAGGGGGATCTAATTTGGAAATAGAATATCCATTCTGGGTCAAAATTGTCATTATGTGACAGAAAACGTCAAACATGGGTATACTAATAAATGGAAGTTAGCACGTGATTATGCTATGTAATGATTAACAACTATTCATGATTTTGGGAGTAATTCTCGATTATTGAGGATTATGCATGTGTAAGTAGAAAAGTATAAAGGAATATGAATGCAAAACTCATTTGTTTTTAATGGAGAAGCCAGTGCACCAACGGCATGATCCGTAGCTTGCCTGCTAAGCATCTCAAAACCCATTATCACTGTCATTGACTTTGAGGAGGGCATGATCTCAACTCAACCCTCGGATCAGCTACGTTTTCGCCGTCTCCGGATGGGTAGAAATTATGCCTCCATTCCATAGATCGCACCGGAGGTCTCAAGATCAACCGCTGCACTGTTGCAGCCTATACCCATGATCTCCAACCATTATAGAAAAAGCTTCAATCACTACGCCACGTCCTATAAATAGGTATTTCCATCAAACACATCAATCATACCTTCATATATATTCTCCTCTCAGAAAGCAAGCTCAGGAAGAAGATATGGCATCTCCCATTCTCCACCCTCTCCCGTTGCTCATATCCCTCGTCCTGCTCCTTTCCTATCCATGTCTTTCAAAATTTCGACTCGAGTGCCACGAAGACGACAGGAAAGCCGTCCTCGCCATCAAATCCTTCTGGGGTAACCCGGTCTCCCTCGAGACCTGGGGCACCGCTGATTATGATTGTTGCATTTGGTCCGGCGTCTACTGCCACAACACCGGCCGGGTGACTATCCTATCGATCAGTGGGGACACCAGCATCACCGGTACAATCCCCCCCTCTATCGGAGACCTCCCTTTCCTCAAATACCTTTATCTCCGCGAGCTTCCCAACCTCATTGGCCCCATCATCCCCGCCATTTCCCGCCTTACTGAGCTCATCACCCTCATCATGAACAACAATGGCCTCTCCGGTCCCATACCGTTGTTCTTAGCCACCATGCCGAACCTCCAGTACATCGACCTCTCCTCCAATAAGCTCATCGGCAACATCCCCCTCCAGCTCATGTACAAGGTCGGCACTCTAAACCTCGGCGACAACGAGCTCACGGGATCCATCCCCGACTCCTTCGGCAGGTTTCCTTCTCCGATTTATGATCTCATTCTGTCCGGCAACAATTTAACAGGAACTGTGCCCAGATTTCTGGTCAACACCGGTATCCTAGCGCTGGATTTGTCCAGGAACAAGCTCTCTGGCAACCCTTCGTTCCTGTTCGGCGTTACCACCTTGTGCCATATTCGCTTGTCTAGGAACATGTTCGAGTTCGATCTAAGTGGGGTGACGTTTCAGGAACACATGTCAGTCCTCGACATCAGCCATAACAAGATCTACGGGAGAATTCCTCCACAGCTTGCTAAGTTGCATTACCTTATCCATCTGAACGTGTCGTACAATAGGTTGTGTGGGAGGATCCCTACAGGGGCGGATCTCGATGAGTTTGATCAGTGGTCATACGTGCATAATGAATGTCTTTGCGGCACCCCTCTGCCGCCTTGCAAGTGATCGTGGACACGATTGGAGACGACGGTTTTTGTATATGCTCATGTATCCATATGCTGCCGTGACCTGTTGTAATAAAATTGGACTTGGAACTTGTGCGTCCGTTGCTTAAATAAGGCCTGCATGCATATATATATCCTGCAAAGGAAAAAAGAGAGCAAATTCTTTCCGGACTATACCGGTAAATTTGCTCCGTTTTTCCTTTGCAGTATATGTGTTGAGGCCATTTTACATGGTACAATCTCCATATTTACATCACAATTTACATGTAATCTTGCTCAGTTTAATACTACCGGCCGCTGTTATTAGGAGCGGCTGTGGTGCGGTCTTTCCTTCCCCTCTCGCCCGACTCCTCTCTCCTTCTCCGACCCCGGCCATCTCGCCACCAGCGCTCTCCCCCGACACGGCCTCCCGGACCCGCCTCTCACCGCCATGACCCCGTCGCTGCTCTCGCTTGCGTCCCTTTCGCCGCCACCGCCATCCTCTCCACCATCCTCGTCGTCCGACTCCTCCCTCCCCCCAACGACGATGCCACCTTCCTCCTCCCTTGACGGCGACGCCTCATCGCCCCCCCCCCCCCCCACAACGGTGACGGCACCTCCCTCCTTCTCTCCTAGCGGCGAGCGGGCTTGGGGTCGGGGAAGGAGAGAGGGGTCGGGCGAGAGAGTGGAGAGGGTGGCGGCGAAAGGGACGCGGGCGAGCGAGAGCGGCGACAGGGATATGGCGGTGAGAGGCGGGTCCGAGGAGGCCGAGTCGGGGGAGGGCGCTGGCGGCGATATGGCTGGGGTCGGGAAGGAGAGAGGCTCGGACGAGAGGCGATGGAAAGAAGAGTGGAGGGCAGCCGTCGGATGCACTGGGGGATACATGGCGCTCATCCGCGCATTGCAGGAGTCTGCTACAAATCCTTTACAACAGACGATCCAGGCCCCTACACCAGACGATCCACACGCCTGTTCCTGTTATTAACACCCTTTGACTAGAAAGAAATATAAAATTTCATCGAACCCTTGCAAATTCTACTCTTTATCTTCTTCCTCTATCGTTTATCCTCTCCTCTCAAAATCCTGGAGGTCATTTCGAAGGACACCTGTTCTGTGAAGGGCAATGTAGGATCCTTCTCTTGATATTAGAACACGAGCACTACCATAACGACGAATCCCCATTAAACAATTAGATTGTCTGATTATCGCATCACTGAGATGTCCAGTCTTCATCATCGACTCAACAGTTGTGTCGTCTCCCGACACGATTGCGCCTTTTAGGACCTGTTTGGTTGTTGGGTTGGACTGGGTTGGGTTGTGCTGGGTTGGGGTGGGTGAATAGTAATCTGTGAGGAGGAAGTACCCTTGTGAATAGTAACCAGGGTTGGGCCAACCCTGCCCAACCCTGCAACCAAACAGGCCCTTAGTGATGCCAAAATTGCTACTGGATCATTTGGAACAAGATCACGTCCAGTCGTAGATCTAGCTTAATGGTTAATATCAGGTTAGTGAAAAAGATTTTTCAAACTTAGAAACTAGCAATGAATTTATACTTGAAACTACCAATGAATGTTTTGACTTGTTTCTCACTGCAAAAGTAAGCTTTTTTTCCAACTAAGTGAACTATTATATAAATTACCTCAAAAAGCTATTACAGCGAGATTGATGGGAGACGTGCAACAAGCTGCGCCGCCAATTTTTTTGGATGACGGATTCAATTCTTCGAAAAACATCTATAGATATGGGAACCATAACATTGTGATGCATAATTCTTTGGACCCTTTTGAGGAGCCCTACTGCTTTAGTAGGCAAGAATCCGACGGAGTCAAAATCAAAATGAATAAATACATGTTGATTGTCAATACAAGCCTTCTCATGCTTAGCAACTTTAGCTGAAGCAGCTTTCTGTGCAGCATATCCCGTAATAAAATCATTCCTTATCGGACTCACCAATGGTGAAACTCTAGTCAAATCAACACATGCATGCTTCCCTCCAACCCATCCAAATATTAACACATCTGCTGGTCTGAATGTCGATCTCCCCTCTTGTGGATCCAACAAAAATTCACAGGTGCTTCTTTCTTTGAAGCAATTCCAGCATGT
The DNA here is from genome assembly GCA_037367405.1 of Ottelia alismoides. Classification (NCBI taxonomy): domain Eukaryota; kingdom Viridiplantae; phylum Streptophyta; class Magnoliopsida; order Alismatales; family Hydrocharitaceae; genus Ottelia; species Ottelia alismoides. The sequence goes on from JAZKJV010004093.1 coordinate 53,122, forward strand.
CTGAGTACATAATAAAGGACATTCCTTACAAAATCATATCTATATTAAAATCCTGGGAGTTAATGACAATGAACTGCATGCTCCCCACAAGCGTCAAAGCATGATTTCTGGCATATTGGGCAAGGCTCATCAGCTGGAAAAAAGAGGAATCATAAGACAATACTTGAGGATAGTACGATACTCAATAGGTGACTGATGAATCCACGATTCATAGTCTTTATTCTTTTATTTTAGCTTCATTTCCTTAGTAAAATACCTGTAAATACCCACTAATTCATGAAATTGCCATTTTATATGTATTTGTTAAATATGTAATTTTAACACTTTTTGACACTCAAATAAAAGAATAAAAAAGAAAAGAAAAATGAAGAATGTATTTATGGAATAAATGTAGACTGATCCGAACCACGAGAGAAGGTCAAGACTTGACCTGATCGAACATGAATAAAATAGGGGGAGATAGGGTATTTAATTCAATAATCCAAAATATAATTTCTAAATATTTTTCCCTGTATATTTGTACAAAACTTACACTTTTTTATATGTCTATAAATTGTCCTTAGATTAAAAATTTTTGTAAACAAAAGTTGTAAATAAAAATGTGTTGTAAATACTAAAAAAAATTGCAAAATAAAATAATGTACAGATTACAAATAATCACAATCAGATAAAGCTATAAAGAGATAATTGAACGATCAATTCTAGCTCCATACGAACTAAAATTGAATAAAACTTCCTTCCATTATACTCCAAATTAAATTATCTTTCAAGTGGCTGTGATTTCATAATTTTTATAGTTACAGTTGAAAAGTTAGTTTTCTGGGGTGGTTTGTGCAGTTTTACCACATACTTATTATATATATTCATATTTATTTTTTGTACATAATGTACATAATTGTAAAAATTATATTCATTATTAAAAATAAAAAAATAATAAAAAAAATTAAAAAAATATTTAAAATTTAATTCCTTATTTGTACATGTGTATATTGCATTATATGTACATAATATTTGTATACAACTAATTTCCTTACATATAAATCGCCAAAAAAGTAAATATATAACTTTAATTAATTAATTTAATTATGAGATTTGTATTTACTTTTTAATTATTTCATTTATTCATTATTTGATTTGAAAACATACCTTATATATAAAGATATTATTCTATACCATTAATAGCCACCATTAAGGTGGCTAATTAATTTTTGTAAACTTATTTATTTATTTTATTTAATTGCAAAATTCGTAATTAATTAATTAAATTAATTATTTAATTCACCACTAAAAACATTCCTCATTTGTATATACCTTCCTTTTTTATTTTTTTCTTCTTTTTTTATTGGCTTTCTCTTCCTTCATTACTCTTTGATCAATATTTGGTGGAGAGGAGCCCGATCTCCGAGAGCAATATTGTCGCAGAAGGGTGCCCAGCCACCGAGCCGTCTGGTAACAGCGAGTAGGACCTCGTCGAGGCCATCACGGTGTATTCGATCCCGAGGTGAGATCCATTTTCTTTTTCGCCATTTTCCTAGATAAATCTTAGTTTAATTTTTTACGTAGATGTCGTGATTAATCTTTAGATCCTAAATCCCAAAAATATCCATCACACTTTGATCCGCCTTCGAACCTGATTTTTCATCTCATATCTCGACCTCTTCATTTCCATTCTACCTCATGCAACCACGCACCTCCGACCACGTACGATGGTCAGAGATACGGATCCTTTCCTCGCTTTCCATTGGATCCCCATTCACATCCTAATTTGTTTATCAATAAAAAATATGAAAAAACATATAATTGTTTTTATCTCTCACATTTGTTTGCAGGAAAATTTAAAAAAATAAAAAAAATAAAAAATTATTGCTTCCTGTTTACAGTTCTTGTCAAAAAATTAAAAAATAATTATTACTCCTATTTACATTTTTTTTAGAATCAAGAGGGTGAAGTCCCAAGGTGGGACTCACCACAGAAATTATATTAAAATCAGATTAAAAAAGATAAATTAAGTAGAAGACCATAACCGATAAAGGGAGAGGCACAAGGCTACTACATTTTCAGAATAAAATCTCTGGTTGTTAAAAACTAACTCATTCCTTCCTCCCCAAATGGACCATAATGCCGCAAAAGGAAGAGCACAATCAACCATCGAGTTGCCCCCAAGCGACCTTGCTATCCTCCAAAAATCATACTCACCACTAATAGAGGCCCACGGTGCCCCTAACTCCTTCCATATCTGGAGCGAAAATGGACACTTAAAGAAAAGATATTTCGCGTCCTCGAGATGCTCCCCGCATCTATCACAGCTCGTGTCAGCAATCCCAAACAATCTTCCCCTTCTCGCCTTGTCACAAATCCTTCCTCTTATGAGACACCAGAGGAACACTTTCACCCTGTTAGGGATCTTGCTAGCCCGTATAATCTTCATGTCTTGAACCTCATCTGGATCGACGAAATCCGGACTCCCCCTGAACATGTCGTAGGCCTTCTTCACCGAGAATCTGCCCCCCTCCCAAAGAAAATGATCCCTCCCCTGCGTAATACAGGACGAGGATGGCAATTCCGTACACAGTCTCGAAAAATGCTCCAACCTCCGCTATGAGATGACAGATATTAACTGAGGGTTCCAAGATCTAGAGTCACAAGCATCCACCACAGAACAACCTTTGTCTGCTGCCAAAGCAAAAAGCCTGGGGAACCTAGTGCTAAGGATCCCCTCGCCAGTCCAGTTATCCTGTCAGAATCTGAAAACCTCCCCAGACCGTACCTTAGGCCTCAATTCCTCTCGCAATGTTGGTAGGATGTCTCGAATACCGCTCCAAAGCGAAGATTCAAATCTTAATCTCCTAGTCTCAAGAGAGCCCCCAACTGTATAAATATTGCGAAGCAGGTTGACAACCAAACTTTCATTGTTGCCCCAGATCTGCACCAAACATTTGGCCAGAAGGGCCTTATTCATACTGCAAATATCTCTAACACCCAGACCTCCCTTGATTTTCTTCTACGTGATCTCCTCCCATCGAACAAGGTGAATGCCAGACCTCTGTTGCTTCCCATCCGACCACAAGAATCTTCGCATCACTTTCTCAATCTTTTTTCTTACACTTACCGGCATACGATGAGTTGATATGGAAAAACAGGTATCTCCAATAAGACATGCTTAAAAAGCGTCAACTTCCCGCACTTTTGAAAGCGTCACCGCCTTCCAACCGGCCAATCATTGTTCAATCTTTTGTAGAACCACATCCCAATCTGATTTTCTAAGTTTGCCTACCACCAAAGGGAGTCCCAGGTATGTAATGGACAAGTTCCCTAAGGGGCACCCTAAGCACGCCGCCCTACTGCTGCTCTCTGCCTCATCCATCCAGAACTGAATGACCACAGACTTGTTTTTGTTTATCTTGAGACCTGAGATAATACCGAAGATATCAACCAACTGCCTGGCCCTTCTGTCCATCTCCTCTGACACCCCTAAGAATATTACCGTGTCATCTGCATATTGTAGCAAAGGCACTGAAAAAACCTCTACACGAAAGCCCTCACACCACCTTCCATCAACAACTCTCTTGAACATGACCGCCAGTGCATCAGCTACCAAAACAAAAAGCATCGGAGTAAGCGGGCATCCCTGTCTCACCCCCCTCTGTGGCTGGAAGAAACCACCCTCAGGCTTCCCATTCTCCAGGATCGTGAAGGAAGTGGTCGTGACACACCTCTTCATCCAAGCAACAATCCAAAGCTCAGGAAAACCGTGGCATCGAAGAGACGTCCAAATAAACCTCCAGTCCACGCAGTCATAAGCTTTCTCAAAATCGATCTTCCAAAGCAAACCATTCTTGCCTTCTCACCACCACTGCAGACAGATCTCAGAGGCCATAACTAAACCATCCGCCATCTGTCGATCTGGGATAAAAGCCGTTTGATTTTACAGAATAATTGCATCCATTACCCGCTTTAATCTGTTAGCAAGAACCTTAGCAATGATAAGATAGATTGCATTGGACATTGCTATCGGTCTGAAGTCTTCCACTCTTACAGGAGTATTCTTCTTCGGAAGAAGGAAAAGTAGCGCTCGATTAGTCTTCTCGAAATCCTATTGGCATCTCTAAATTCGTTAAGCACCCCCAAAATATCATCTCCGATTACTCTTATTTACATATATAAAAAAACAAAAAAGGCAGCAAGTCCTTCGTCCCACGCTGACCCTTCGTCGCCCGCTGCGCTCCCTACGGCCTACGGCGCACACGACCTTGTCAGCCTTCCTCCTCCGGCGTCAACCGCCGCTGACCAAGGCGCCCTCACCCGCATCTCCCCTGGTCGCACGGCTGCCACCATCCTCGAAGCCGACGATGTGTGCCCCAGTGCCACCGCACGATCCCGCCTCCAACGTACCATAGCAACGTGCTGGCGTACGCTGCCCTGCATCTCTGCTCTGCCACCGAGCGAGGGACGTTCCCCTCTACCAGACTCTCCGCCGGTACCTTCGCGACCATGCCGACCCCCGTGCACTCCGACTGTGCGCCCCCTCCAGTGAAGGCATCACCCCCATCGAAGCAGCACCTCCGCGCGCTCCAGTGGCCCTCCACCACTCGATCAACCCTCCTTCGAAACCTGAACCGCACACACCTCCACCGATCCTCCGCCTCCGCATTGAGGTGCCTCCCGCGCCGCCCAACCTCCTCCATTCACCGACGCCCTCGGCGCACCACCGCTTGGGCCCTCCCGCGCCAGATCCACAATGGTGGCGACGCCCCCTCTATCTCATCTGTGAACGAAGATAGGAACAAGAGGAGCCCTAGAGGTGCAGTTTAAAAATTAAAAAATGGAACAAATTGTGATCACGCCCCTGAAAGATTCCATATTTGCAATAAAGCCCCCGCTGGCACAGATCACGTGCTTAGCATGCCACCACGGGGTATTTTGCATATTCTACTAGCATGTTTATTTTTTATATTTCAATACAGAAACTTTGAATAATTGCTCTTTAGTCCTAGTGTATCCAGACTTCAATTGCATGATCTTTTTGATGAAATAAATGTTTTATTACTCACAAAATTCTCAAAAAACTATGAATATTCCTGCTATGTCCTTGAACATTGTGTAAAAATTTCATCACATTTTCTTATCATTTGATATTTTTTAAAAAATAAAAACAGTGTCTTTTTTTGTCCCTGAACTTAGAAAAATAATAAAAATTTGAAAATTTGTGTACAAATTATATAAAAATTAGTGTAGGGTATTTTACTGTCTTTTACTTTCCATCAAATTTTCGTGCATAATCATTTATAAAACCAAAAAATATGAAAACTAAAAATCTTATAAAAATTGTAAAAAATTCTAGAAAATTCGAAAAATTATGATTTCAGTCTCTGTGTGTAGATAATTGTTTATACTTTAGCATAAAAATAAGCTCTAAGAGTTTTGGACACTTAAAATATTTTTAAGAGGCAAAATACTCTTGGTTGTGCACTGCTTTCCTCTGTTTCCAGTGTTTGCTTTTTATAAAATCACAAAAACATCAGAACAATTTAAAAAATTACCAAAAATATTTTAAAATATATAAAATCCAAAAATATATTTTCTGTAATTTTATAAGTATTTTTGAATATTCTGAAAAATACAAAAATAGTGTGGTGTGTGTTTTTATCCCTTTATGCATAGTGTGACTTGTGCTTTATTTGATAATCAAAAAATAGAAAAAGCAAAAACTACTAAAAATTTTATTTTAGAAATTTGCTGCTAAGTTTTTAAATCGTGCTCCTTGTGTTCGAGCATGGTCGCTATACCAATAATTTTAATAGCGAAAACCGCTTACATTCCATTGCTTGAATTTTCTCTTAAGTGGTTTATACATTTTTCTCGTTGACTGAATCGATATGCATCCCAAGGCCCTCAATAGGAATAGCAAGGAGGAAGTCTTGAGCATGGTCAGTCTGTAAACAACAAAAAATTGCTTTTTGCCTAATACTCTTGTCAAATTTAATTTCCATTTCTTCAACAATTTTGCTAAAAAGAGAACTCGTCAAAGCATTCTGGGTTTTAGGGGGACGGTATCCTTGTTAGCAAAACATGTAAGATCGAGAGATGGAAGTGTAGTATGTAGACCCTCCAAAGCATATAGAAAGTCAGAATCTATATCATATATCCTACTGTCTCGTAAAATGTGGTCTTGGAGCACCCAAATTTGAGCTCTAGAGGCCATGAAAGCATACAAGGAAGCCTCAAGAGCTGAAATGAAGACCGAAATCACCAAGTCTGATGGGTAGTGATGCCACCCGTCATTGAAGGTCACCAAAAAAAGCCTCCACAAACCACAATATTCTCAATAGCTCTGCAAAGCCCTTTATCAAATCACGTAGCAGCTTTTCCATGTATGCAGACTGACTTGTCCTTAAGCCAAACATGAGCTTGGCAGTGCCCATACAAATTGTAATAAAAGAATCTCACTTTGTGGATCATCCAATTGAGGGAGTAAATGCATTAAGTGAACATCTTTGGCGGCGCTCATCATAGCCAGGTCTTCAACAAAGCCTTAGTCCCTACTCATTGCACCTCCAAGTAACCTCACTCACAGCATAGGCTTCCCAATATCCATGAAAAACAACCCTTTGCGGATCTTTTGACCATCACATGAAGGCTAAAAAAGTTTATTTTTTTATATTCAGCATAAGCCCCATCCCTGGACCCTTGTCTTGTATAATGTTAAGTACCTTGGCTACCTCCAAACTATCCCCGATGATAGTCCCATCATCAAGATACCAAGCATGGAGAAGGAGCTTACAATTATCTCGTATCTCATGAATAAGCAGATGCATGGCAAGAGAAAAAAGAAGTGGACCTAAAGGATCACCTTGCTGCACTCCGGTGTTTGATCATAAATGATTGTCTCCAATATGTAATCTGGCAGGTTGAGCATATATAAACTCCACCCATGAAGAAATAGATGGACATCTCCTCCTAACTTCGCAAAGAATCAACAATCTATCTATCATGTTGAAAGCATCAGAGAAATAACCTGTAAGCATGGAGAGAGACCCATCACCGTGAAGCTTGCTCAAAAGTCTATTGGAGCTGTGTAAGATGGCTTCTGCTCCTTCAGATATACCCACTCCAAATTGAAAGTCATCGAGATACTTAGACATCTCTTTTCCCACCCCTGTCATGGCAACTTTGGATACAAGATGCCTCCAGATTGTACCTACAACAATAGGACATATGCCGTTGTCTGGTTTGAGCATCAGAGTAAGAGGTACAGAGGCTACAAACTCAGCCAGACTCAATGGGCATCTCCCACCTAGTCATAGATTAACTACCATGGAGATAGCACGTAATAGATCAGTGGCAACTACCAATCCCTACCTACAAAGGGCATCTAAAATGTGTTGAGCTCTCAGCCCATCTCTGCCACATGAGGCCCATATGGGAATGGATTTGGTAGACCGCAAAATAGCATCTGTATCAGCTGTAAGAGGAGTCTCTGACATCAAGGTATCTGGCAGCGAAGGAGGAAACTTATATGGATGTTTATCTTCTAAAGTCTTCATGGTGTGTTCATTAAACGGAACCACTCCGGAAGAGCACAAAACCTTTAAGGCTGTTGAAAAGTGCCCATCTGACACTTTGCGAAGACACTGCCTGATGTTGGAGCTTTGACATTTATTATCCTCTAACGAGTTATTCTGACTATGAAAAGCCTCGAGTAGACCACTTTTCAAAATATCACCCACCCATGTGGTGAAACCCTCTGCACCGCCCCACTTCATGATTGAGCTCAGAATAAGCCGCTGTTGCAAGGATTTTTTATTGTCAGATCTTCTATCCCGCCTATTCATAGGCCTAAAAACCTGCAGGGTGCAGCGTGGAAGAAGTAGCAATCTCACCCAAGCATGAATGGAACCTGTCCCAGCAATAACTTGATATAATGCTTAAACTTACATATAGCAGCATCGCAGACTGCGCTTTGGTATCTTAACCACATAGAGTGGAGCATCAAGCTCGAACTGGCCCGGCCTAGGAAAGCCTAGGTCAATTTCCCTCGGGTTATCAGCCAGCTCGAGGCCTGGATTTATTAGTAGACTGCTGACCCGTGCCTGGTGCAAAGCCTGCTCATTCAGGCCTGGGTTCGGGCTGGGCTCGGCCCCTTTACATGCATTCTTGCTTGGACACACGGTTAAAAAGCTCTTACGTGCACATACACACGATATAAAGAAATAAATGACGATGATGCATGATATCGTGCTCCATGCCACGATCTAAAAAGATCTTATGTAATGAGGCTCACCAAACTCAATTGCTCGAGCCCCCTTCTTATAACCATAATTCATAATTTACTATAATCCTAACTTAGGTGTCATCAAATTAAAAAAACTTAGAATACTATAAAACAACCATAAAAATACGTGAAAGAATATTTAGCTGTGACTTTTTCCATTCCTCTTCGTGGTCGTTAGAATACAATAAAAACATTCAATATTCCCCACTAAGAGCACAAGCCAAGAATATACATAAATAAATGAAAACTATATGTACGCACTTTAGGTATTATCACCGATTATCTAATGGAAAAGAAAACAAGGGATCTGAAAATGGTGATGGAAATTTTCTCTCAATGCAACTACCAATGTTATAGATAGATATTTTCATAACGAAGGAAAGGGATATGAATATATGTAAGAACACTCACTTATTATAATAAAAAAAGTTATCGAATATGGATATCCGTATTCGAATATTAATCGAATATGAAAATATATTTAAAAAAATTCTAAACCTGGATATAAATATGATAATAGTAAAAATATTCGGATTCGTATTGGAGTATCCGAATAGAAAATATTACACACAAGTGCGAGCATGCATGCATATGTGTATATGTGTGTGTGTGCATGTGGATGCATGATGCATGTATGTATGTATGCATGCATGTATGTATATAAAGGGTTGAATGGGGCTGCATTATCACCCTTTTTCATATTTTTTTGTAGATTTTAAACTACCTAGTGGTATTTTGATCACTAAATGACAATAATTTGTTATTCAAATTTCGACTCATTTGGAGACTCTTATCCCCTTTATCAAGACTACCCTTTATCAAGACTATAGAGTTTTAGTGGTCTTAGAATTACTAAAATCAACAATTTCATATCCACAACTTAGCAGTGTTTATTTTAGATGAAATTTGAATGAACATACTATTACACCCATACATATACATAAACACACACACAAACACATACATACATACATGCATGCATGCATACATGAATATACACAGACACACACATGCATGCATCCTTGCATGCATACATCCGTACCTACATATGTATGTATATGTATGTATGTGTATTTATATGTATGTAAGTTCAAGAATACATACATGCGTACATACATATATACAAACATGCATGCATGCAAGCATGGATACAAACATGCATGCATACATGCTTACATACATAAATATGTGTGAATACATGTATGTGTATGTACGTATGTATGCATGCATGCACGTATGTATACACACACACACATGTATTTATGTATATATGTGTGTGTGTGTCTATATATATATATATATATATAGAGAGAGAGAGAGAGAGAGAGAGTTTATCCTGTGAGAGCCCCAGATTGTGAGAGTATGAAAGCAGTGAGTCCAGACCATTAGATTCTGCTCATCTCTCTCCCCCTCCATTCAACTAGTGTGTGATGAGCAGAATCTAATGGTTCAGATTCATTGCTCTCATTCTCTAACATTCTGGGGCCCTCTTACGATTAGCCATCTATGTATATATCTATGTAGATCTAAAACATATATACACATACATATGTTTGTGTGGATACATTCATACATACATACATACATACATACATACATGTATGTATGTATATCTATATGTATGGATACATACATACGTACATACATACATATAATACCTATTTTCAATTATGGCATTCGAAATATGGTATGATTTATGAAGTTGATTTTTAGACACATCAAATGAAAAGTTTCCCATTATGAGTTATGTAAGAGTTTTCATCAAAAAATTTATTGAAGTCTGAGACTGCATAGAGATGGAGAGCATAATCTAACAACGGGGACTGTAATTTTTACTATGAATAGGTGATGTCTGGTTGATGGGCTACTCCGAATGATGACTAGTGGGAGAAGGAGCGACAGAATACCAACATACTTTTTATAGCAGCTAGGTCTTAGGGTTTCATAGTTCGTTGATGTCCAGGATGTCGGCATCAAGTCTTGGGGATGGGGCATACGAGAGAGGACTTGGATGTGGTGTGGCCATCAGGGGATGCAACAGACTCACAAGTCAAGAAAGTGGACACATGCTTGGTGGTGGTCGTTGGGCATCAGGATGGCCTCATGAGAATGTCTGGCATTAGAGATGGGGATGTAGGGGAAGGGTGATCATCTCAAGTGTGGTGTGACCATCAGGGGATGCGACACAGATCTGCTTGGTGGTAGTTAGTATGCCTAGTGGTCATAAGCAGGAGTCGTAGTTTTCTCTTTTTTTTGAAAGGAAAAATGGAGCCAACCCATAAAGACAGACACCTAAAAAAACTTATATTCACAATTTGAAATACATAAGTTACAAATACCAAAACTCCCATTGGAGTATGGCATGCTCTATTACATTTTTATCATACAACCTCTCCCCATAGAAGATGACACCATTTCTTGCTAACCATAGTGTCCAAAAAAGAGAGGTTTCATGAACCTTAGCATGATCATCGGCCATCCTAGATGTCACAATTGACTTCCAAAAGTCTGGCTCCAGATGATGCAATACCAAGTAAATTTTCTTCCTCGCAAATCTCCCTTGATGATAAATAGAGAAAGAAGAAATGATCAATATCCTCAGCATGGACATGAATCTCCAACATCAATGAACAATCTATCCCTCTAAGTAGACTTCATCACTCGCTCTTCCTAAGAGCCACAAGAAGACCTTCACGCTACATGAGACCTTCCAACACCATATTTAGCATAAAGATGTCACAGTTTTTCCTAGTCGAAAACCATTGATGCATAGAGTACGTTGTAGGCCTTCTTCACTATAAATAGCCCACTGCCTACATCCAATGATCATATCCCCATGAGGGGCCAACCACCCTTGAAATCGACCCAACCATATATGAAAACTTTGAAGAGCGTTATACTAATCTCCAAGCTCTGAAATGAGGTGTACAAGAACCATTACCCCTAGCCTTGGTAACTTGGTATTTTTAATCACTACCGAAGCAAACAAGTGGGGATCGATCACATAAGCACCCCCACCCCTTGCCTCATCCGGTCGTCTAGCCAAGTACAAAACATACTATCATCGCCTAAGATGGGTTTCTAGTGTGGTGATTGATAACTAAATCTGACTCACAATTAAAGATGAGTATCGGCTGCAGAGAGAGACCCAATTAATCAAATTAAAGATAATAAAATAGGAGAGAGAGAGAGAAAGAAAGAGAAAGTGAATAAGTGGCTCTCTTCTATTTTATCTACGCTATTTTTTTATCCAGGCAGGTATTCTTTGATCGACACAAGGAGGCATAATATACTTGGATTTTTGAGGGAAAAAATATTTTTGTGATTTATTTATTTCTTCTTGAAGGAAATTCTTTTTGTAATTTATAGTTTTTATTTTTTATTTGATTTTATCTTTTTCAATTTGTATTTAATTTCTCAAAATGATGAATTTTCAAAACAATGATCTACTATATACTATATGAATGGTAGAAAATATAATGATATATGTAGGTGACTGATGAAACCCAATTTCATCATCACAATTTCCATTTATTAACCCCCTTGCTTAAGCTATTTATCAATAAAACCCAGATAATGTCATGTATTTATCAGAGTCTCTAATAAATTAAAAATCACAAAAAATGGCAAAATAAAATTTGTGGTATTTTTAGCCATAAAAATATCCTTAAAAATAAATTGTGGCTTCATTTGATCTCATCTCCAATTTTGGTCAACATGAAACTTGTAGATCTCATCAAGATCTACAACTTTTATGTTTTGAGTTTTCTCAAATTCGGCCAAATTAACCTTCAAAATTCAAAAGTTCTCTCAGAATAATCTGATTGGGCCACGTGGCCCGTTCTGGGTGAGCCACGTGGCCCGATCCCTTTGTCTCTTTCGCCTCCACTTCCAGCCGTCGGATCGCCTTCTTGATCCAACGACCAGAGTACCTCCACACATGCTATGGTTCTCTGCCGTCCGATCATTCCCCACAGCTCATCTCCATCGATCGTTAGCGCTCTCACCGGAGCTTGCCACGTGGCGCGATTTGTGTCTTCCGATTGCGCCATCGCCCCTTCAATCACAGCCGCTACCTCCACATTTACTATCAGCCCTTCGATCGCGCCCATGAGTTCATCACCACCGTTCACTAGTGCTCTCTCCACAATGCGTCGCGTGGCGTATCTTTTACCCTTCGATCCTATCACCCTAGATCTCATCAGGGTCGTTCTTCAGCGCTCAAACCTCCGCCGTTGGATCTTCAGATCCAACGGTCATCAGTCGTCGTCAACCTCCCGAAGACCCTCTCTCCCCACGTTCTCCACTGCGCCAACCCGTCCGCCCTTCCTATTTTTTCCATCCTCTCCGACCACCTCGCACTTCGCCAACCGCCTCACGGTCTTCCCCACTCTTCCCTCTACCTTGCGAGACCTTCGTCAACCCACGAACTCTCCTCCATTCGTCCCACACATCCCTCGAAACCCATGTCCTCACTACCAGTTCCACCATCTTCTTCTTCAAATACGCCGCCAACCCCTCCATTTCCAGGTGTCCACCTTTACGCGGGGAGGGGCCCAGCCCTCCTCCGCCTCCCTGTGACAGGGGGAGGCAGAAGGATCGAGCGATGACGACCTTCTCCCCCGGTGAAGACCCTCCGACCTCCATGGCAGAGCTACGACGCCTCGCGACCGCTCGAGCTGCTCCGCCTAGCTGCCGGAGTCCAACGAAGACCCGGGCATCCCCCGTGATGCCCAGCCCAAGCTTCCGCTCCATCCCCGATGTCAGGTAAGTCCTCCAATCCCTTTTGTATTTTTCTTTTATTTTCTCGTAATTTCGTAGGTCGATACACCCCCTCTCTCGCTCCATTGTTCACCCCCTTAGCTCCACCTCAACTCCATCTTTCACGCGCCTACATCCGATCACTTCTCCGTCCTTCGCAGCCCCAGACCACCTCCGTCCATCTCCTCCTCCCTCGCGGCGGAGGAGCTCCGAGCTCACACGTTCTCCGCCCTCCGAGCTCCCATTTCACTCACGCACATGTTTCCCTACGCTTCGGCTATGCGTTACTAATCTGCATGTCCTCGAAGCTCACAATGGCCGGAGCTCTGTCGGAGCCGACTTCATCGACCTCGCAGTTATCATCCGAGCTCCGATGACCGACGCCAGAGGCTCCTGGACCTTCCCCGAGCTCCCATCTTCCTCGACGTTCATCCAAGGAGCTCAGGGGAGGTCTGTCGTGGCTGAGATGGAGTGGCGGAGGAAGAGCTCCTTCGCTGGAGTTCTAAATCCGCCGCCGGCTACAGAGGAAGAAGGACGAGCAGTAGCCGTTGGATGACCCTCATCCAATGATCAAGGTGCAACCACGTTATCAACCAGAGGAGCTCCGAGTTACAGTTGGATCCTAATGATCCAACGACCCAGAGCTATCCACGTCGTCACTCCAGGAGCGCACAACAGCCTTCCGATTACCATGATCGGACGGATCATATTCAGCCACGTGGCGATACCAGAACCGCTCCCAGCCCTTGTCCTCGACCCTCCAGGCTTGGAGCTCCCGATCCGCATCCGAGCCAGCTACCGAGCCTGCATGGAGCTTCGAACCATACGAGCCGACCTGAAGCTACCCCGAGCCTCTGCCGAACCTCAGCCTTGTTCAGAGCCTGGAGAAGCACGTGCCTGGCACGTGCTCTCTAGGTAAATTACGCAGAGGTCCTCCAAAGTTCTTCAATTTGCAGAACGGTCCTGCATCAAGTGCAGCGCGCGTGACAGTGGGTAATTTGCAATGGAACCCTCGCAGGTTTTCAAATTTGCAAATATACCCCTGTGCGTGTGGTTTATTTACAGGGAAGGCCCCACTCCTTATTTTTATTACATTTTAGTCCCTTCCAGGGACCTGTCTACAATTTTATTTTCATGTTTTCTTTCAGTTATGCCCTTGGCTTCTTTTATGCATATCTTGAGCTACATATATCCGATTGAGATGATTTCAGTTTCATTTTGAAGCTCTTCTCATCATCTTTCTTATGGCATGCTTAGATTTTAGTTTTGACACTATGATCTGTAATGCACTATTTGATTAACTAAGTGTCCAGTTTTCTAAGTTTCTCTTGCCTAGATGCTATATAGATATAAAGTGCTTCATTATTCAACTTTGTTTGACTCGCATTTTTTATGGCTCAAGTAATTATCATTTCAGGCATATTATTTGCTTTGCATTCGCATTTAGTTGCTTGATAAAATAAAATAAAAAAATGCATGTTTACTTTTGCTTTAATGCATTGTCTTGTTGTGTCCTTCATGCATTATTTGACCTATATTGCCTTTAACTCAACGCTTAATTAGATAGACTAAAATCCAATTAATACGAGAGAGGCTCGTGTCCCTGAGTTCGACCTTGGTATCTTGCCAAGTAAAATTAATACGACCATCTCATTCTTATTTGACATATCAATCAGATGGTCTTTTGATGATCCGGATTGGCCCGACTGCGATGACTATTTAAAGTGCTAATTCAGCACTATTAAAGGGACGATTTTGCGGTTCATCAAATGTCCTGTATTTATCAGAGTATCTAATAAATTAAAAATCACAAAAAATGGCAAAATAAAATTCGTGGTATTTTTAGCCCTAAAAATACCCTTAAAAATATTTTGTGGCTTCATTTTATCTCATCTCCAATTTTGGTCAACATGAAACTTGTAGATCTCATCAAGATCTACAACTTTCATGTTTTGAGTTTTCTCAAATTCGGCCAAATTAACCTTCAAATTTCAAAAGTTCTCTCGGAATAATCTGATTGGGCCACGTGGCCCATTTTGGGTGAGCCGCGTGGCCCGATCCCTTTGCCTCTTCCGCCTCCACTTCCAGCCGTCGGATCGCCTTTTTGATCCAACGGCCAGAGTACCTCCACGCCTGCTATGGTTCTCTGCCATCCGATCATTCCCCACAGCTCATCTCCACCGATAGTTAGCGCTCTCACCGGAGCTTGCCACATGGCGCGACTTGTGCCTTCCAATTGCGCCATCGGCCCTTCAATCACAGTCGCTACCTCCGCATTTACTATCAGCCCTTCGATCGCGCCCATGAGTTCATCACCACCATTCACTAGCGCTCTCTCCACAATGCGTCGCGTGGCGTATCATTTACCCTTCGATCCTATCACCCTAGATCTCATCAGGGCCATTCTTCAGCACTCAAACCTCCGCCGTTGGATCTTCAGATCCAACGGTCATCAGTCGTCGTCAAACTCTCGAAGACCCTCTCTCCCCACGTTCTCCACTGCGCCAACCTGTCCGCCCTTCCTATTTTCCCCATCCTCTCCGACCACCTCGCACTTCGCCAACCGCCTCACGGTCTTCTCCACTCAACCACGACCCTCGCCAGTGATTAAGCCATCCACGAACCCCTCTCCTTTGCCCCATGCGCACCTTCGAAACCCACGTCCTCACCACCAGTTCTGCCATCTTCTTCTTCAAATACGCCGCCCCCCCTCCATATTCGCCTGTCCACCTTTACGCGGTAGGGGAGCCCATCCCTCCTCCTCCTCCCTGTGACAGGGGGAGGAGAGAGGATAGAGTGAAGACGACTTTTCCTGCCCGGTGAGACCCTCCGCCGTTCATGGCGGAGTCGCGACGCCATTGCGACCGCTCAAGCTGCTCCGAGTCGCTGCCGGAGTACAGCGAAGACCAGGGCTCTTCATCGGAGTCCGCCCCCAAGCTCCGCTCTACCCCAACCTCCGGTAAGTTCCCTCTTTCTCCTTCGCATTTTATCTCAATTTTTACCCAATTAATCCTGCTCCCTCCATTGATTTCAACCTCCATTAACTCCCCTCCGAGCTCTGCCATGCACCCCCCCTTCCACGCGTACTGTCTCGATCACCTTTTTCTTCCTCTAGACCTCGTCGCCTTCTGACCTATCTCCTCCGCCACCCATGACGGAGGAGCTCCGAGCTCCCACGTTCTCCGCCCCCTACGAGCTCTCACGTCATTCACGCACACACCTTCTTGCTTCGGCTATGTGATACTAACCACACAGGTCCTCGAAGTTCGCAATCGCCGGAGCTCCATCGGAGCCGACTTCATCTACCTTGCAGTTGTCATCAGAGCTCCGACGACTGAAGCCGGAAGCTCCAGCACCTTCCCCAAGCTCCCATCTTCCTCGACGAACCTTTATGGAGCTTCGGGGAGGTCCAAGTCGACTGAGAACGAGAGGCGTAGGAGAGGCCCCGTCACCGGAAACCTGAACACACCGCCAACTGCAGATGGTGGAGGAGAAGCAGTTGCTGTTGGATGTCCCTCTCCCGGGGATCATCCAACGGTCCAGGAACGCCAACGTCGCCATCCGCGCTTCTTCCAGATACCGTTGGATCCTCGAGATCCAACGGTTCCCGTGCAACCACGAGTCAACGTCCGAACCTAGCTGAGCCTTGGCGCCAGACCATCAGGCTCAGATCACCGGACCTACGCCTAGCCTCCCAGGAGCTTCGAGCCGCCCGAGCCTAGCCGAACCTCTGCCGAGCCTAAGCTTTCACCCGAGCCTGGATGGCGCGTGCAGAGCATGTGCCATCTGGGTAATTTGCGGAGATGCCCTATGACTTCTCCATTTCTGCAAGTAGGTCCTGGATCACGTGCCAGTCATGCGCACGGTGGGCATTTTGCACCTTGGCCCTCACGAGTTTTAATATTTGTAGAAAGGCCCCTGCGTGTGTGGAGCTTTTACAGGGAAGGCCTCAATACTTCTTTTATTTTCATTTTAGTCCTTCTCAGGGACCTATTTGTAATTTTCTTTTCATGTTTCTTTTCAATTATGCCCTTGCTTTCATTCTAGCATATCTTGAGCATTGTGTGTCCGATTTAGTTGATTTCAGTTCCATTTCGAAGCTTGTTTGATGCATTTTCTAATGGCATGTTTAATTCTCATCTTTGGACACATTAATTCTGATGTATTATTTTATTCGCCATGTGTCTCTTAAAGCTTTAACTTGTGTCTAGTCTAATTTTGTCAATCAAGCTTGATTGATTAATGGAACTTGAAATTGACTCTTGTTTAATTTTGCTCATCATTTTTACCTAGGGCATATTTGTGATGCATTTCATGGCATTTATCTGCATGATTAAAATATAAAAAATGCATGTTTTATTTTAATGCATTGTTGTGTCTCCTTGCATGCTTTAACCTATATGTTCTTCAACTCAACACTTAATTAGATAGATAAAAATCTGAGAGAGGCTCGTGTCCCTGAGTTCGACCTTGGTATCTTACGAAGCTAAAAAAAATAATACGACCATCTCATTTTGATTGATACATATATATTTAAATGAGACGGTCTTTGATGAGCCCGAATTGGCCTGACTGCGATGACTATTCCAAGTGCTAATTCAGCACTATTAAAGGGCCGATTTGGCGTCTTATCAAATGGCACCGTTGCCGGGGACACAACTCATTTCTTATATTTTTTGGATTTTTTTGTTTATTTAATTAAGTGTCTTTCTTTATAGGTCAACTTTGTCATTTATGTTGCATTAGAAAATTTTCCTCTTTATCGATCTCTAACCATTGTTTTGTGGCAGGGCCCTTGATGGTTCAAGGAGGCGAGGAGCAGGAGCTACCCGCTGTGAGGAGCTGTAGAAGCACGCTTGGAGCACGTCGAGAAGAAAAAAAATGCCTTCTTTTTGCATGACATGTATTTTGTAATAAATTCATCTTTTACAGTGGTCTTCGATCGAAGACTCACAGTGTAATCGAACGAATGTGGTTGTGTGGGGATCGTCCCCACTTGAGTGTCGACCTAGGACCAGGCACGCGACTCCTTGAGCATATTTTCATTTTCCATCTTTTACGTGCTTGCTCGTAGGTAGGACACACTATTAATAAAGACGCACAAAGCATCGCCTCACTTAGCCAAATTTAAAAGAAATTCTTCACCGCTAATAGAAGCATGTTAGGTGCGGTTTTATCGACTTGCATACATATTGATTTCAATTTTCAAAACGACCCAAGTTTTTCGCGGATTTTTCGCCAAATCATTGCATGATTTTTTGCTTAGCTTAGATCATGGTTTTATCGAATTCATCGCTTTTTCTCGATTTCTCTTTCCTAGTTGATCACCTAGGTTAATGGAAAATTGGGAATGAACGGTAGACGATGATTTCTTGATTGATGAGCTAACCTTAATTCAGTGACACCATTAAATAATAACTGGGATTGTTAACGGCAAGTCAACAAAAAAATGTAGTAAAATTTGGTTTTGGGAGAGCAACACCCTCGCGTACGCATCGATTTTCAATTCACATTTTTCTCCGCGTAAAAATCTAATGTTTTATCACCAATAAAACAGACAAGATAATAAACCAACTTCAGTTGGTTTCATGTGTGAGTTGGTGAATTTGAGGGTCTTGCTTGCTTGATTGAGCCTTGTTTGCTTCGATACACTCCCCAGAACTTTAGTCACTCCATCCATCTCCGTAGATCCATCCGCTCATCTGTACATCCATCCATCTTCTTCGTTCCCCTTGGGTCCCTCCCAACATCAAATTCCATCATTATACTTAGGCTAAAATCAACCTATGTATAGGGTGGACCTGAGTCCCTGTGATTTTCTCTACTCTCCTTTCCTTGTCTTTATACTTAGGTTATTTCTAACCTAAGTATAGGGGGAGCCCCTCTTAGCTGCCGTATATTCCTTTATATTTAAATAGACCTATATACTTGTAACATCTAGTGCTATGAGGACATAGCAAAGTTTAAGTATAGGGGGGTATGCCGTATAAACCGTATACTTACTTTAGCTATAAACTGAAAAATTTGAAAAATTTAAAACTTTTTTGCTAAAGTAAATTTCTTTGGACTAAGAAAACTCAAATGTTTTTCACAGCTTTTTCAATACTATGTTACACTATTTTAATAAAAATATTTTCGAAAATGATTTTTCCTTGTTTTGAAAAATTCTTTTGAAAATGTTTTGAAAACTTCTTATTTGTGTGACATGGTTTTGAAATTTTTTCAGCTCTTTTCAAGGAAAGTTGAGTCTAACTTGTGTTTTAACCTTTAAAATTAAAATCCATAAAAATGAGAAAAACCCAAAATCCTTTAAGGGTCATTGGTGACTACTAAACCCAATTAAGTAAGCCGCATTCAGTGAGGATTCGCCCTTAGCAGATTGGATGGTTTAGAGGACATCGCGTAAGGCCCCGTCCTCAAGCAACAGGCTTCGGCCTATACTTACATCCATACTGGCTGAATTGCAGATGCTCAATTGAGTTTATGCAGTTCTAATATCTCTTGAAGTGCAAAAAAAATTTAAAAAAAAAATCTTGTTTTTGAATGAAGAAGTTGGATTAATCCTCTACACTTACACTTCCACCCAGGATTTGAAATGATCAAGGAGACTTAGCTTTTTGAGGTCTTTGAGATTTTAGGTTAACCAGCCTTAGCCATCAGGGTCATAGACTTAATCATCCACATTCCCCTAGATTTCTAGATTTGCATGCTATATTCCATGCTTAGTCTCAGACATAAAGAATATGATCAGCACATCACATGCACGACTGCAGTTTTTGATGAGATGAGTTGATTTTTCACCTGAGGGATTGGGATGAGGAATTCGAATTTGGATTTGATCTAATGATGCTCGAGGATGGGATAAAATCTTTGGAGGCTTCATGAAACCTGAGTGTCAGCGATATTAGCCAGTATGAGAACTTGGTTCTTATACCAATCTCTTGATATTGACCTAAGTGCCAGGGTGTGAAATAAATAAAAAATGTTGATCAGTGTCCGCCAACTCTTGGTAAAAGCAGTGGAGCTAGCCAAAAAATTATTCAAGTCAATGAAATTTCAAAGAAAAAGCTCTCATTCCACAAAGTCAAATATCAAAGAGCTTCCACCAAAGGCGAGCGCTCCCAACCATTTCAAAGTGTCCACTTGGACCACCGTTATTAGGACTAGGAGTCGGGCTTGCACCAAAAAAGGGCTCTACATCGTAAATGCTACAAGTCTGGGTGTAGAAGGTACGATAGGTACTCAAAAAAAGGCACACCCCGGTGTATTCCCAGGAAAACAAGTGAAGGCGGCTCCAACTTCTCTTGACGGACGCACTGATCAACACCAAAAAAATGTGTTGCGTAAAGGCACTAGAGAGAATCCTTGTTCCAATGAGAGGGAGAGAAGAAATGACACAATCCCATGCCCTCCATTACTGGCCTTACATCTACATTTTCTAAGTCTGACAACTAAAGAGACGGTGGACTGGATGCAAGATTTGATTTATTACCTAGTGTTGAGGATTGGGTCCTTAGGAGATTTTCTCGGACCAAGACTTTGGGTGACAATTTGACTCTACTCTCAGAATTGCAGTCAACACTAAATTTCATACCCTTTAGGTTATATGTACATCAGAGAGAGTCTCGAGAATTAGAGGAATTGGATGCCTCTCGGTTAAGGCTGGGTTGAACTCTAGGATTTTGGACTTCTAAAGTTCAGTCAACTTAAACAAATTGGATCCTGTACTCACATGCACAAGAGGGTTAATCCAGCTTACTCATTTTCTTTGATGTTTGAGGACGAGCATAGTTTAAGTATAGGGGGTGATGAAACCCAATTTCATCATCATAATTTCCATTTATTAACCCCCTTGCTTAAGCTATTTGTCAATAAAACCCAGATAATGTCCTGTATTTATCAGAGTCTCTAATAAATTAAAAATCACAAAAAATGGCAAAATTTAAATTCATGGTATTTTTAGCCCTAAAATTACCCTTAAAATTGTGGCTTCATTTGATCTCATATCCAGTTTTGGTCAACATGAAACTTGTAGATCTCATCAAGATCTACAACTTTCATGTTTTGAGTTTTCTAAAATCGTCCAAATTAACCTTCAAAATATTAAAGTTCTCTCGGAATAATCTGAGTGGGCCATGTGGCCCGTTCTGGGTGAGCCACATGGCCCGATCCCGTTGTCTCTTCCGCCTCCACTCCAGCTGTCGGATCGCCTTCTTGATCCAACAGCCAGAGTACCTCCACGCCTGCTATGGTTCTCTACCGTCCGATCATTCCCCATAGCTCATCTCCACCGATCGTTAGCGCTCTCACCGGAGCTTGCCACGTGGCGCGATTTGTGCCTTCCGATTGCGCCATCATCCCTTCAATCACAGCCGCTACCTCCGCATTTACTATAAGCCCTTCAATCGCGCCCATGAGTTCATCACCACCGTTCACTAGCACTCTCTCCACAATGCGCCGCGTGGCGTATCATTTACCCTTCGATCCTATCACCCTAGATCTCATCAGGGCCGTTCTTCAACGCTCAAACCTCCGCCGTTGGATCTTCAGATCCAACGGTCATCAGTCGTCGTCAACCTCCCGAAGACCCTCTCTCCCCACGTTCTTCAGTGTGCCAACCCGTCCGCCCTTCCAATTTTCCCCATCCTCTCCGACCACCTCGCACTTCGCCAACCGCCTCACGGTCTTCTCCACTCAACCACGACCCTCGCCAGTGACTAAGCCATCCACGAACCCCTCTCCTTCGCCCCGTGGGCGCCTTCGAAACCCACGTCTTCACCACCAGTTCCGCCATCTTCTTCTTCAAATACGCCGCCCCCCCTCCATATTCGCCTGTCCATATTTACACGGTAGGGGAGCCCAACCCTCCGCATCCTCCCTGTGACAGGGGGAGGAGAGAGGATAGAGCGAAGATGACTTTTCCTGCCCAGTGAGACCCTCCGCCGTTCATGGCGGAGTCGCGACACCATTGTGACCGCTCGAGCTGCTCTGAGTCGCTGCCGAAGTTCAGCGAAGACCAGGGTTCTTCATCGGAGTCCGCCCCCAAGCTCCGCTCCGCCCCAACCTCCGGTAAGTTCCCTCTTTCTCCTTCGCATTTTTTCTCAATTTTTACCCAATTAATCCTGCTCCCTCCATTGATTTCAACCTCCATTAACTCCCCTCCGAGCTCCGCCATGCACCCCCCTTCCACGCGTACCGTCTCGATCACCTTTTCTTCCTCCAGACCTCATCGCCTTCCGACCCATCTCCTCTGCCACCCATGGCGGAGGAGCTCCGAGCTCCCACGTTCTTCGCCCCCTACGAGCTCTCACATCATTCACATACACACCTTCTTGCTTCGGCTATGTGCTACTAACCACGTAGGTCCTCGAAGCTCGCAATCACCGGAGATCCGTCGGAGCCGACTTCATCTACCTCGCAGTAGTCATCAGAGCTCCGACGACTGAAGCTGGAAGCTCCAGCACCTTCCCCGAGCTCCCATCTTCCTCGACGAACGTTTATGGAGCTTCGGGGAGGTCCAAGTCGACCGAGAACGAGAGACGGAGGAGAGGCCCCGTCGTCGGAGACCTGAATGTGCAACCATGTGCAGATGGTGGAGGAGAAGCAATTGCCGTTGGATGTCCCTCTCCCGGGGATCATCCAACGGTCCAGGAACGCCCACGTCGCCATCCGCGCTTCTTCCAGATACCGTTGGATCCTCGAGATCCAATGGTTCCCGTGCAGCCATGAGTCAACGTCCGAACCTAGCTGAGCCTTGTCGCCAGACCATCAGGCTCGGATCACCCGAACCTACGCCTAGCCTCCCAGGAGCTTCGAGCCGCCCGAGCCTAGCCGAACCTCTGCCGAGCTTGAGCTTTCACCCGAGCCTGGATGGCGCGTGCAGAGCACGTGCCATCTGGGTAATTTGCGGAGACACCCTCTGACTTCTCCATTTCTACAAGTAGGTCCTGGATCACGTGTAGGTCATGCACACGGTGGGCATTTTGCACCTTGGCCCTCGCGAGTTTTAATATTTGCAGAAAGGCCCCTGCGCGTGTGGAGCTTTTATAGGGAAGGCCTCGATACTTCTTTTTTTTTCACTTTAGTCCTTCCCAGGTACCTATTTGTAATTTTCTTTTCATGTTTCTTTTCAGTTGTGCCCTTGCTTTCATTCTAGCATATCTTGAGCATTGTGTGTCCGATTTAGTTTATTTCAGTTCCATTTCGAAGCTTGTTTGATGCACTTTCTAATGGCATGGTTAATTCTCAATTTTGGATACATTAATTCTGATGTATTATTTTATTTGCCATGTGTCTCTTAAATCTTTAACTTGTGTCTAGTCTAATTTTGTCAATCAAGCTTGATTGATTAATGGAACTTGAAATTGACTCTTGTTTAATTTTGCTCATCATTTTTACCTAGGGCATATTTGTGATGCATTTCATGGCATTTATCTGCATGATTAAAATATAGAAAAATGCATGTTTTATTTTAATGCATTGTTGTGTCTCCTTACATGCTTTGACTTATATGTTCTTCAACTCAACACTTAATTAGATAGATAAAATTCTGAATAATTCGAGAGAGGCTCGTGTCCTTGAGTTCTACCTTGGTATCTTACGAAGCTAAAAAAAATACGACCATCTCATTTTGTTTGATATATATATATATATTTAAATGAGATTGTCTTTGATGAGCCCGAATTGGCCCGACTGCGATGACTATTCCAAGTGCCAATTCAGCACTATTAAAGGGCCGATTTGGCGTCTTATAAGTGACTCAAAAATAACTCGAGCAATGGGCTTGAGAAAAATAAACCAAAATAACTCGAAATGGAGTCGAACTGTGAAGAATAAAATCTCAATAAAAAGTGATAAAATCCTTCATAAATCGATCAAAATAAAGCTAGGGTAGTTGTGTATCTACCCCAAGAAAAAGAATAAAAAATGAGGTCTAAAATAAGTCCAAAGTCAAAGGGTGCAATTATAAAAAGAAATAAAAGAAATCTACAAAGTCTATCAATTAGGTCCCTGATCAGTGACCTAAATGAAAAGAAAATTACTTGTTTTACACCGAGGTCCCGTTGCGGGGACCTAGACATAATAATGTAAAATTATATACGCAGCTTGGAATTCATGGAATCTTTCTGGGCACTTCTGCAAACTTCTCTTCGATTGGGAATGTACAACCGTGATTAAATCCTACGGTGCGATCTGGTCCATCGACTGGCAACACATGTCACACAACTGCATCTTGCGTGTTTTCAAGGTGTTCTTCCCTGATTCCAAATGGCAGCGATGCGATTTGCTCGATTGGGCTTCTCGATGGTAATGACAGACGATGGATTCGCTCCTGCAGGGCTAGAAGGGGGTTACCTACAAGCTCCTCTACGGTGGAAAGAGGCAGATGGAGATGTGTCGAAGAAGAGGGCATCACGACTACTAAGGTTTGGCTCTAGGAGCAGCAGTGACGCTTCAGTTCTTGATGGGAGTACGACAAGATGGAAGCTTCAATCGATGGATCCCAATCTCCGAATGAGAAGCTCCAGTAATCGCGATGTACCTGCAACTGAAGATTAATTTCTCGAATCATGAAAAATCGATCGAGAGATTATGGAGTTTCTCGCAGCTGTAATGGGTTCCAAGAAAGAGGGATATCTGATCAAATTGGATGAAATGTGAATCAAATTGGAGAGGGCTTTTGATAGTAATCGATAGAATGATGTTTAAGGCATATAATTAGGTGATTAGCTAAACTAATTCAGCATGAAAATCGATGAAATATGAAAAGGGGTGAAGCGATCACAAGGGACTTAAGGGTTTAAGACCCTTGGGTAGTTGCTTCAACGACCGGTGTTCACCGGAGCTTCATGCCATGCATGGGGAAATTCAAGGCAGTGCTCCGCCTTGGAACCCTCCTCCTGACTTCACTCCTCCACGCGAGTCTGCCTTGGGTGTTGTCACCAACGGGGATAGGCAGACCACATCGAGAAAGTTGTCGATCAGTCAGTTTTGAATTGGAGCTGAAAAGTTCATAATAGTTAGTTGTGAACGTTGGTCTTCATGGAATTAAATAGGTTAAATCGAAGAAGAGTATATTAGATCGAAGGGTAGGCGTGTAAGTAGGATGTTAGGTCTAGGGAATGGAAGGTTCAGATTGGGTTTTGGTGGTGAAACATAGTAGAAATAATTAGGCGAAGTTAGGAGGTTCGAACAGAAGCTTGAGCAGAATCTCGGGGGGGGGGATGAACTGTGGTGTTGACACATGTCGACACCACATTAATCTATAAATAAAATACTTTACATATTATATAATAAATAATAAATAACATTATTTTAAATAATTTTCACAATGGAAAATATAAATATATAAATTATGTTTATTATGATATATTTTGTTTTTATAAATAATATATATTTTATGAGATGTAAATATAATATTAATTAATAAATATATAGTATAATTGATAAATAACTTTTATATTTTTAATTCCATAATTTAATAAGTTGTCATTTTTACATTTTCTTAAGCAATATAATAATAAAATGAGGGTTATGTGATTTTTTTTATGGATTTTAATAAATTAATCTTTATGTATTAATAAATACAGGTATGTATACTGTAGTTCAAATTCATCTATTTTAGTGTTTTTTATTTATTTAAAATATTCAATAAAGGTATTGATTTTCGAATATTTGTATACATAAACTAAAAAATCAAGAAAATAGTTACAAACTATAAAATCTATTGTTTTTATAAATAGTATGTACATAGTAAAATAAATAGTTCAAAAATCCAGTTGTCATTAGGTCTAAAACCAACTTTTTGTAAATGGACTCCCATATTAATGAAATCATCTTCATTAATTAAAGAATATTATTTTATGAACATTAAGGTGAGTAGATTGAAATTTGAGTTTGTATGAAGAAGTTATGAGGTTTGGAATTTGGGAAATTGATAATTTGAAAATCAGATTTCTTGGCTTATATACATGATGGATTGTTTTTATGAATTTTATACTTTGATATACATTTTTATAAGAAATACGAAAAGAATTTGGTGAAAAATATTTAAAAATGATTAATTAAAAATATGTGAAGATTTGATAAATAATGAATAAATAAGAATAAGTGTTATATGTACACAATTATTTATTTTTATATTTTCTTCCTTATCTCCCCCTACTTTATTGTTTCTGGACTAATCCATGCAGATTAGGTCTCAAGGGTTATGTTATATAAATATATCTTACAGCTATATTTATATGTATTAGTTATATTATATATACATATATATACATATTTACAATCTACCTTTCTTTTCTTTTCTCTTTTTAGTCTTTTATTTATTTACATGTTTTTAATGTATAAAAATACATTTTTATTTATGAATGTCATTTTTTATAAAAGACGTGAATTAATGTATATTTACATATAATTGATAAGGGTTTTAAGACAAAATATGACAGAAACATTAATGAATTATGTATCCATCAACCCCTTATACCTAAACTTTGTAAGTCCCTTAGCAAACCCTTATTTGAAAAATAAGAAAAAAGAAAGAAAGTTAGAATGAATTTATTTTTCTGAACCAGTTCATGAGAACAGACAAAGGATAGAGCTTGGTCGGTCCTTAAACAAGCATTTTGTCAAAGCCTTAACTAGGAGTAGGATTTAATCTCAACAGTCCTCAAGTTTCCACAAATCCTTATTCAAGTTCACTACAACAACCAACTCATATCCACTTATCCATATCGCTAATTCTTTGAAACATGAATTCAATTTGTACGATGTGTGAATTGTGTTAGCTCTTCATGCTTAAAGAAGTGATGAAATCACCCACTCCAATAATATAACCACATTGGTTCCTCATCCAGCTACTCTTTCCTCGAGGAGGAGGTATTTTCTTCTATGTTCAGGTCATGCTATGTTCACAATCAAATAGAGAAATAAGATACAAGAATGAGAAGAGAACTGGAGTATGACCAATATAGTCACATCCCCTTGTTAAGTTTTATTGGTGTGACCAAGTATCCACTAAGATGTGCATGCTTTTTAGAAGCTTAGACCATTGTCGTATGATGAATCCATGATTCATCATTTTTATTCTTTTATTTTAGCTAAAATCCTTAGTAAAACACCTTTATATATTCATTAATTATCATTATTTATCATTCATCATTGATTTATTAATATTGTATATTTATCAGTCTTTTTAACTAAAATAAAAGAATAAAGAATAAAAAAGAAAAGAAATAAAGAAGGATGTATTTATGAAATAAATGTAGACTGACCCGAACCTCGAGTGAAGGTTAAGACTTGACTTGATCGACCAGGAATAAAGTAGGGGGAGATAGGTCCATAACTTATAAAAATCAAGAAAACTAAATCTCACTGTACATATTTGTCATTTTTCACATTTTACATATTTTCACCTATTTTATTAATCAATAAAACAACCTCAAATAAAAATGATTCCTTCTTAAAAGTTCTTTGTAATAACGTATATTAATTTTTAAAAATATCAGAAAAATTATTTTACCAATAAATAAATATTTAAAATGAACCTAAACAACCTAAAAGTTCAACTTCCCAAGATCATAAATGTTTATAAAAGTCCAAATTGACCAAACTCATTTTTAAATTCGTTTTGAAACTAATACTATTTAGTAAAAATACTAAAAAATCATGGAATAAATTTTGTGAGTTTTGACGTTTGGACCCCTTTGTAAATGTGTACGTTATGTATATAAAACTTCATTGTTTTATATTTATTTATTTTTAACTCTAATTAACTTAAATGTTTTTGTAAATTTTTCATAAAAATCAGTAGAAAAATCCAAAATATAACTTAAATTATCATGAATAAATACCGATAAATCTCAAAATCTAAAAGCAGTAAAGCATAACTTCCGAAACCCTTAACTCGATCGTATGGTTTTTGATTTTTATGTACTCACTTTTAACGTTTGTTTTGTAAAATTATCTATGAAATAAGAGTGGTTCCAATGAAATCAGAGTTAATATACAAAAAGTAGGTTTTGGGATGCTATTGGTATACTTGTACATATGTATATATTGTACATACTTTTATGGGTTTTTATCAGTTCTACCTCTCTGAGATCTTGCAATTTCAATTATGCCCCTCCCTTTTTGGGAATATCAGTTGTGCCTCTCTGAGATCTTGCAATTTCAATTATCCCCCTCCCTTTTTGGGAATATCAGTTGTGCCCCCAAACTTCTTTCCTTTCTATCACTTGTGCCCCTCAGGTTAGTTGTTGTCCATTCCCAATGCAAACAGACGTTAACTTTGGGACATAACGGGAATTAAATTAAAAATAAAGGCTAAAGAGGTCATTTAATCATCCTTTCTTCCTACTTCCCCATCCTCTTCCTCTTGTCCCCCTTCTCTTTCTCCTCCCATCATCCTGCTCCTATACGTCTCCTCCCACTCAGGTGCGCCCTCTACCCCGAGCTCCTTCCCCTGCCCTCGCGCCGCCTCCCCTCTGCCCGAGCACCTCCCCCTGACCCAGCCTCCACACCCACCCCCAGGTCGGCCCCCCGCGCCTCCCCCTCCCCCTGCCTGCCTCCTCCCCTCGCACCCAGGTCGCTCCCTGTCCCCACGCCCCCGTGACTCCCCCTCCCCCTGCCCTGCCTCCTCCCCTCGCACCCAGGTTGCCTGGCTGTCCCCGCACCTCCCCCTCCCCCTGCTCCCGCCACTCCCTGCCTTGCCTCCTCCTCTCACCCCCATGTCGCCCCCTGCCCCTGCCACCCCTGCGTCCTCGCGCCTCCCCCTCACCCTCCCCCTTCCCTGCCCTGCCTCCTCCCCTCGCACCCTACCCCCGTGCCTCCCCCTGCTCCCGTCGTCCCCTACCCTGCCTCCTCCCCCTCGCCCTCAGGTCACCCCTGCCCCCACATCTTCCTGTGCATCCCCCTTTTACTGCTCCAGCCGCCCCGCGCCTCCCCCTCCCCCAATGCCTCCTCCTACCTGCCTCCTCCCCTCGCCCCCAGGTCGTCCCCCCTGCACCCGCGCCTCTTGATGAATACTCATTCATCACTCTTTATTCATTTATTTTAGCTAAAAATCTTGGCAAAACATCATGCATATAGTTGTAAATACAATAAATTATCCATCAGCATGCAATTGTTAAATATTAATAATTAGCATGTATTTGTGCAAAAATAAAAGAAT
The DNA here is from genome assembly GCA_037367405.1 of Ottelia alismoides. Classification (NCBI taxonomy): domain Eukaryota; kingdom Viridiplantae; phylum Streptophyta; class Magnoliopsida; order Alismatales; family Hydrocharitaceae; genus Ottelia; species Ottelia alismoides. The sequence goes on from JAZKJV010004093.1 coordinate 82,326, forward strand.
AAAGAATAAAAGAAAAAGAAGGAAATATTTAGAATAAATATTGAGTGACTAATCCCAAGAGAGGGCTCAATATGGTACTGATCGCCAAATAAAATAAGTAGAGAGAGATAGGGCCATTCAACCTTGTGAATTCCTTCTATATGTACATATTTTATTTTCACAAAATAAAAATATACATGTGTTTATAGTCCCTTGTAAATATTTCTAAAAATAAAAGAAAAATGAGAAAAATAAAATAAAAATAAAAATAAAATAATTTCTCTCTCAACTTATACATAACACATGTATATATGTAGCATCACAAATTTATTTTACATATGTAAATAGCCAATAAAAATAAAATAAAAATTATGTTATACTCTAAATTTTATGTTGTAAATAAATAAAAATATAAAATTATAGTATTTGTACAAAATAAGAAAATAAAAATAATTATATAAAATACATAGGTATTTTATACATGTATATAATATAATATACTATATATACCTTAATTTATTTTTCATAAAAACAAATAAAAATAACTAAAATATAGTTTGGAAAATAAGGGACATTTTTCATATTGAACATATTTTAAAATAAAATCATTTTCGATTTTTAACTTATTTTCCAAGTAATTTTGACTTTGGAATTTTCTGAATTATCTAAGAGGGATGTTGACCCCGGTCAACTCCCCCTCCCGGACCCCCTCTTCGCGGATCTGTTTCACGTGCCCGATTTCTCCAAATTTTTCGGAACAGATATGATTCCCTCATGCCCTGATTCCACGCCCGCTTCTTCCTGGTGGATCTGTGACCCTCGCGGATCCCTAGGCAGTGGCAGATCACCCTCGATTCGCATGCCCACGCCCGATCTTCTTCGCCACCTAGGACCTACAATAAAATCTTCATTCAACTCCCCAGTCCCGCAGCTCACACCGCACACCCTCCTACTACCCTAGTCTTCTTCCCCTTGGTGACAGCATTCGGCCGGGGCCTTTGGTGGCCGGAGAGAGTAGCTGCAGCTGATGCTCAAAGCACGTGGCCGGAGATCCACCGCGTTTAAGCCTCCCCGCGTTCCACAACGTGGTAGAGGCGACGACCCACCTCGACGTCACCTCCCGGAGCTCAGGATCTTGTTAGGACAATAAGGTATACCTCATTTCGATCCTAGTTTCATTTATCTCGAATCTTTCATCTGTCCTCCGCTGGCTCCGACCCAACGGTCAGAGCTCCATCAGTCACCTATTTCTGTTCCAATCGACTCCCCCATTCACCGTCATCCTTCCTTCGTAGTCAGACCACCCAAATCTTGGTTGTACGGGCCAAGATTAGGCTTAGGTTCCACCCTCCGCGTCGCCGGAACCTACCTTCACCCTCCATTGTCGCTTCCCGTTATTTCTGACCAAATAACCTCGATCGGAGTGTCCCTCCGAGTCGAAAATTTCATCTGCAGGTCAAAGAGCGCATTGTTACGCCTCAGCTCGCCTTCATCCAGCCTCGCCAGAGCTCGTCCAGGTCCCAGTACCCCTTTAGAAGATCTGACCGTTGGCGGCTTCATCCGACCCTGCCATCTGACGTGGAGGGGCCCTGCAAGTCGAACCCTATTCCTCGATCGTCCATCGGAGCTACCGATCGCCCTCGAGCCTCCAGTGAACTTTGCCCAGGTGGAGTTCTTCCAAGACCCTCCTCAGCCGCCGGATCTTCCCTCTCTGCCAGTTGACATCAGGGCCGTCCATCGCCTGCGCCTGTCAGGCCGTTAGATCCGACATCTAACGGCATCCGTATGCCCACGTTCATGCCATCTGGACAACCGTTGGATCCGCTAGGTGTCAGTGCCAGAGCCGCACGTTCGCCAGCCATCCAAAGGACGACACCTGGCACTCCACATGACCCACACGAGCGGCTGGGTAATTTGTGCCACTTTCCCTGCATTTCATTTATGTTCTTATTTAGTCTGTAAAATAAAAGTAACACTATGGACTATTTGCGCCATTACCCCTACAGTTTTTATTATTTGCATTTTAGTCCTCCCTGTGTGGTTATACGTGCGTCGTCACGTGTATTTATGTGACATTTGCATGTATTGCCCTAGTTTTCTTGGATGTTATGGATTGAATTTTTATTCTTGATATTTACATCCATGCCCCTGTGCGTGCTGAGTTTCGACATGTGCTATAATTCTTGGGAAAATTGAAGGAATGGTCCTACACTTTTGACGCATGTTATCATTTTGACCCTAGAAATTATTTTCTTTGCATCTAGGTCCCTATGTGCTGTACATCTTTGATTGGTTTGAATAAATAGCAAACGTTATCCAAATTTCGTGAAATTTTGACACATGGCTCCTGCCATGTTGTAGGAATTTCTAGGAATTTTGGGGTTTATTTTGTTTTCATTTGTTATTTTAAAAAATGAAAAACCTTAATAATTATTTCTGCCCTGTTTTAAAAATCCACTAAAAATATCAAAAAACCTCTAAAAAATCCAAAAACATTATTGATTGTTTGTTTGGTTGTGCTTTTACTTCTATCCAATTTTCATTACATTTGGATTTATAAAAACCCTAAAAATTGAAAAATACTAAAAAGCTTAGAAAAATCATTAAAAATTAAGGAAAAAATAAAAATAAAATGCAATTTCGTTTGTTATAGTTAGATTTTTTTAGTCTCTCATAAAATTGTAGCTGGAATTTTATAGCTATTTAAGTATTTTTAAATAGCTTTTAGATTCTGACTGCATATTATCTTTTATTTTTGACCTTGTTTCATTTTTATAAAATTAACCAAAAATCAGAAAAATCCAAAAAAAATACCAAAAACACTTGAATATTTATGAAAACTAAAACATATTTTTGTTTGAATTTTTTGAGCATTTTTGGTATGTTAAATAATTGTGTGTTTGTGCCCTTTTGGTTTTCTTTTACACTTTTTTCTTAATTTAAAAATTACAAAAAAATTTGAAAAACCTAAAAACCACCTTTTTATTTCATTTCTTTATTTTATTTGGATTTTCAACTACTTCGTAGGTTTACCATACCATGCCCCTTGTGTTCGACCCTGGTAGTTATACCAAGTAAAATAAAATAGCGAGTCTGTTATTTCTGTGCTTGATTTGATTTGATTGATTTGTCTCCTTGGTGGTCTTCAATTTTCTTGATTGAGCCCGATCAAAGAGGTTGAGGTCGCAACGACCCTTGATACCTTTTTTCCTTAGTCGCTCGGGTCGCTCATCAGAATGGTGCCGTTGTCGGGGAGCATGGCTTAGTAGTCGGTTTTCTTTCGCAGCTTTTCTTTCTTTTTCAACTTTTCTTTTCCTTTCTTTTAATTTCTTTTTTTTGTTCTCTTTTATTTTTGTTTTTGTTTGTTTTTATTTCTTTTTATTTTAATTGTTTTTGTTTTTATATTTTTTGCATTTATTTTATTTTATTTTATTTTACTTTTCATTATTATAATAATTGTTGGACTGACACACCTCTGTTTAATTTTCTTACGAGGGCCCGACGATCGAGGGCGGCTTTCTTCGGGAGGCCGACGCACCTGCGGGATTCGGAGGCATCTTTTTCCTGCATAGAGCCGCAGGAAAGCGCGTGAGAGGAGAGCAGGAGTGTGGGGAGGACTTAGTCTAGTTTAGCTTAGCTTAGTTTCTTTTCCTGCATTATATTATTGTAATAATACAGGACACTCAGAGACTCTCTATCAGACTTGGTGGGTTTGGGGTTTAGGATTTAGGGTTTAGGGTAGTATTTTCTCTTACCTTGTGACGTAATTATTATGGCCCAAGCCTAATTACATTTCTGCATCTATAGATCGTAATTGGACCTTATTAATTAATTCACTAATAAAAAGATAACCTGGTCACTTGAGGGGTCACGTGCCGCTAGAGGCCGTATACAGCGCTGGTAGGATCCGTTGTGGCAGACACCGATCGACATCAGAGACCGGACTCCGACCCCTCCTGTTGACCCATTAGCTACCGTTCTTCATGAGTAGAAATTTCTGTTTAAGGTCGATTTCTTCATTGCATCATTTAGATTAGTCTTATTTCTGTCATTTCAATTATGTGCGGATCACTTTGCATGTAGAGTGCTGGAGGCAAGGTACACATTTCTTACTCAGCATGCATCATCGTGATTAGTCGCACATCGGCTTTTTCGTATTCTCCCCCTGTTTTTGGACTTATAAATAATCAGGAGAACCGAAAATTCGTTTGGCCTTGTCTGTTTGAAAATACCTAAAAAAATTATAAAATTGGGACTGTTTAAGCAAACTTGACCTTAAAAAAACACCTCACCAAAAATACTTATTTTGGGAGAGCAATCCCCTCCTTGTATGATTTGGATGAGCGAGAGAGTGACCCGCATCCTAGGCTAGAGCCACATCTGACCCTTCTTTAGACTACTAATTCCGAGTTAGTCATTCTGCAGTGATGATCGCTCATGTTTCCGGTAAAGCAGCCACGATGTCCTTAACAGAGCGAGTTGATCGGGTAAGCCGGTAAATGGTCCGCGACGTGTATTGGCTGGGAAAGATCTAGCTTTAGATTGGGACAGTCTCCTGGGGGTGTTAGATTCCCAACATCTCGCTTAATCGCTTTGATAGACTATTTTGATCACCTAATAAAAATGACAAGATAAAAAACCGAACCTTCACGGTCATCAGCTCTGTGTGCGTAGGTGAATCAGGGGTTTTTGTTTGACCGATCTTGTTTGCTTTTCAGATCTCATCCACCATTACTCGTCAGATCAAGATGATGGGTCGGAATTCCCTTGGCCAGCCTCTGGCTGCACCGCTTTCGAGCACTCCGGCCTGCTCATCTAGGTTGGTTCGCGAGAGCCGAGACCCGCACTCTGAACTCGAGTTCGATTCCGCCCTGTTCCCCCTCGACCACCCTTCTACTAGTCCTGAGGTGCCCGAGAAGATACCGCAACAGCTAGTTGATTTATCGGCACCTGAGTTTGGGTCTTTTGCCTTTGCAAAGACCATGGCCAGCAGCGAGGAGCGCACCGATGATCCCAGAGGAGAGCAGACTTATATACTGGACCAAAGTACGATCAACAACACCCTGTTAGCTTCCTTAGAGACCATGCAGTGACAGATTCGGGATCAGGGAGCTTTCATGGTAGATATGCGTCGGGAGATGGAGTAGATGCGAGCAGACAGAGAGCAGCGCAAACCCGGTGGAGGAGATATTCCTGAGGGAGAGGAGCCCGCACAGCCAGTTCAGCCAGCAACAACCGTGCGCCCGCTGAGGGAGTTGCACAACCCTGATACAACTCTCATCCATAGATGGATAGTGTTCCCAGCTATTTTGGGAGATTTTAAGCTCCCAACCCAGACGATCCAGCTCTTGCCTCGTTTTCACGGACTCACCACCGAGGAGATACACCTTCATCTCGAGGAGTTTGAGATGATATGCAGTACTGTCTACGACCGCCTTGTGGACGAGGACACCATCAGGATGATGGCCTTCTCTTTCTCCCTGGTAGATAAAGCAGCCAACTGACTGAAGCATATAGGGAGATTCGTCACTACATGGGAACAACTCCGGAACGAGTATCTCAACAAGTAGTATCCACTCGGATGGACTAATGCAGCTAGGGCCCTGATCAGCAGATTCTCCATGCTCCCCAATGAGCAGTTTCACGAGGCATGGGATCGCTTCAGGGAACTGACAGACCTGTGCCCCATAACGACATATCGAAGCCCAACCTTGTCCAGAGCTTTTTCTGTGGGCTTACAACGGAGCTGCAGGGGTTAGTGAACGCATCCTGTGGGGTCTCGTATTTCGCAAAGGATGAGGATCAGGTCTGGGCCATCTATGAGGAGATGGCCGGGAACTATACGGTGATGTTATAGACCCGACTCTACACTCAGGGGAAGCCTACGCCACATGTCGTGTCCTATTAGAGGATAGCACGTGTCGATGCCGGTCTATCCACTTCATCAGCAACCACAACACATGCAGAGTTGACGACCGCTGATATGGGGATCATCATCGAGAAGTTGGACCGGATAGAGTTGATTGAGAAGAAGAAGTGCCAGGGCATGATGCAGATCGACCAGATGGCACAAACGCTGAGTGACCCGAAGACCCAGATCATGTGTCTTCAGGAGGCACAGATGGCTTCTCAGCCCCATCTCAGGTCACAGGCAGACACCGGTAGCAGCAGTAGCTCTACCCAGCCCTCCGCCCAGTATCAATAGGTTCACCATATTCAGGCGGAGCAGTTCCAGCAGCCGCAGCAGCAGTACATTCAGCCACCACCATCTCAGGACAGTCAGATGGTGGTGTATCAGCTGGACCAGCCCCTGGCAGTACTCCCCCCACCCACCTACGAGCAGGAGCTGTTGATGGATGTCAACGGGATATGATATGAACGATCTCAACCTGGGATCCGACGAGACCATCCCGGATTCCGTTGGTCGACCGGAGGTACCAGTTCCCAGCAACAACCTCCAGTTCAGGGTGGCCAGTACGACCAACAACGAGAGCAGCACCAACAACCCAGTTCCCACCACACCGGCAACAGCCACATCCTCAGCAATCTTACTAGTACCATGGTCCTCGTCCCTATCAGTAGGGGCAGTCTTGGAGGCAGCAACAACAGCCTCAGCAGTATCACTCTCAGCCCCAATATCCCTCTCACTCCCAGCAGCAACAGCCTTAGTTTCAGAGAGGCCACACGTCAGGTTCTCATGGGCCCACCTATGAGAATCCCGCCTTAGATGATTTAGCCCGCCTCATCTCCGACCAACAGGATACCTTCCAACGGGAGATGGATGAGTTCTGTCAGGAGTTGAGAGAGATCATCAAAGGAAAGGCCCCCATCCCTGCCCAGATTGAGTCGAACCCGAACAACCTCAAGAGGAAGTCTGAGCAGGTAGAGTTTACAGAGGTTACCACTCTTAGTGATTCACTTGGTGATATTTCTACATACATGTTTGATGCTAACTTTGTTACACTTATGAGAGGTAGGATGCCAGCCGGCGGCGGCTCGTTTGAGCGACGACCCCATGCAGCTTCAGGAGTGCCAGATGAGGGGGAGAGCGATGCTGATGCTGCTCATGATGATAATGATGATGGTGGTGCTGACGCCACTGATGCATCCTCATTCATCACTCTTTATTCTTTTATTTTAGCTAATAACCTATGCAAAATACCATGTATATATGTGTAAATAGAATAATTTAGAAAAATGCATGCCTTGTGTAAATATTAATAATTAGCATGTTTTGGTGCACAAATAAAAGATAAAGAGACAAAGAAAAAGAAGGAGATATTGAGAATAAATATCGAGTGACCCAAACCCAAGGGAGGGCCATGAATTGGCCTGACCGCAAAAGAACCAAAGTAGAGAGAGATAGGGCCATTCCCAATAAAATGCTCCTTCATGTACATATTTTATTTTATTAAAATAAAACAAAAATAAAAATAGGTTTTTATTAATGTGTATATATTTATAAAAATAAAATAAAAATGGGGAAAATAAAATAAAAATAAAAATAAAAATAAATACTTTCTCTCTCATCATTGTAAATATACCATGTATATATAAATAAAAGAAGTATTTATTTTTTTCTTGTAAATAAATAATAAAAATCCAATAAAAATCATTTTATATTCCATATTTTATGATGTAAATAAATAAATTATAAAATGGGAATAAATGTACATAAATAAAATATTAAAAATAAAAAACACTTTGGTAAATATACTTGTATATAATAATAATATAATGTAAATACATAATTTACTTTTCAAAAAAATAAATAAAAATCACTAAAAAATACTTTGAAAATACATAAATATTCTTCATTTTGAAATTATTTTCAAAGAAAATCATTTTCTATTTTAAAATGAATTTACAAATAATTAATAAAAGGAATTACCTGATTGGTCCACGGCAGATTGTTGACCCCGGTCAACTCTCACCCTGGACCACTTCCTTCCCGGATCTAATTTTTGACCTGATTTCTCCAAATATTTCCGAATCGATCCGACCTCCATTTACTCAAACCCAAGGCTCCGATTGCCAAGGAATGATCCATGATCCTCGCGTGCCTCTCCTCTTAGGAATCCGCTCCTTGGAATGCTTGCCCGATCCCCATCTTATCAGACCTTTCTTCATTATTTAGCTCGGCTCCGCCGCGCTTTTCAGATCATCTTTGGCCTTCCCCCTCGTTGCCAGTGAGCTCCTATCCCTCACTTGAGTGACAGACGTGTGAGAGAGGGTTGTAGCGAGGCACGGGAAGCCGGGAACCACTAATCCAGCGAGGACCATCGCCGTGCTCCGCCGCGAGGTGAGCTAGAGCCTCTGGACCGTCGATCCATCGAGGCAAAGACCCTTGGAGGTTCCTGACCTCCAGCACAGGCATACTCGACCATCAGGTACCCATTTTAGCCTATATCCGTGCTTTAATTCAGATTATTAGGTTTTGCGCCGCCGGCCTCCACCGGCCATCTCCCGACGATCCGATCATCCATCTAATCATCCTACACAACCATCACCTCCATGAGACCCCTTTCCACCTGCTCCACCCATTCATTCACCTTGGTTTGCCCCGGAACCAAGGAATAGGTCTCCTTCGCCGTCGCCTCATCGGAGACTTTCGCTCTGCCTCACCAGACCACCTCCTCCGCTCGTGACCGGGTTGAGGCATTTTTCCCTTGACCCAGGGTTCGTTCTGTTCAGCTTGCAGGTCAAAGCGACCTCATCTGGAGGTTGAACAACTCAGACGCAGGACCCCCAGGTCCTCGAAGTCGTCAGAGCACCCTGGATGCTCCTGGCCTCATTGGAGATCGCCACCAGCTGCGGACCATCGTAGGTGTTCTTTTCCCCATCTCAGTAGCTTCGGAGGAGCCCTCCACCGCGGGCACTGGGCCGGCGAAACTCGCCGGTGTCTTGTTCTTGCTGGACCCTCCATCGCCGTCAGATAGAGCTCCTCGCTCAAGGTCTTCATCGAGCCGTTCATCTGTGGAGAGCTCACAGCTGTCCGATCGTTTAAGGAGCTCCATCATGGCCACTGATCGCTGAAAAGGTACTTGTGCACAACAACCGGTAGATCTCTACGTGGCACCCCTTCCGCCGTCGATCATAATAATAGGGGTAATTTCACTTAGGCCCCTTTCCTTTCTAATTTATAGTTTAGCCCTGTAAATATTAGCTTCAGTTGTTTTTATTTTGGAATATTTGCACCTTAGACCTTATACTTTTAAGTATTTGTATTTTAATCCCCCCAGATTTGATGCACGTGCTTCGACACGTGAATTTTTAGGCTATTTGCATGTATGGGCTTGGGGTTTATTTATGTTATGAAATGAAAGAATATTTCTGATATTTACAGTTATACCCTTGTGCATGGACTTATTTGAACATGTGCGAATCTGGCGTGATTGTTGCACTTTAATCCTTTTAGTTTTAGCATGTGTTAAATATTTGCCCTCCGAACTTACTTTCTTTGCAGATAGATCCCTGTATGCTGTGTGTCTTCCATTAGTTGAATAAAATATCAATTAAACCCCAAATCCAATTAAATTTGGACATGTGGCTCCTGTCACTGTGTAAAAATTTCACTAATTTTTTGGGACATTTTTCTTACTTTTTGCTATTTTTAAAAAAATAAAAAAACCTTCATTTTTGCTACTATCTGGAATAGAAAATCTATAAAAAATATTTAAATTTATTTAAACATTCTAAAAAAATATGTGTTTATTTGTTTTGTTGTTTTCCAGCTCCTGTCCAATTTATATCTCATTTGGACTTTTAAAACTAATAAAAATTAAAAAACACTAAAAAACTTACAAAAATTCTTAAAAATTCTATAAAATTCAAAAAAATGCAAACTCTTTTTTTGTAGCTTAGTTTTTTATTTGCTTTTCATAAAAAATACATCAGATTTTTAGAGGCTAATTAGTTATTTTTAATTAGCCTATCAAATCTGACTATACATTTTGTCATTGTTTTCCCTTTTCTCTATTTTTATAAAATTGTATAAAATAATAAAATTCTCAGAAAATCATCAAAAACACAAAAAAGATAAAAAATACAAAAACATTTTTTATTTAATTTTTTGACTTTATTTGGAGGGTTTTACAAAAATTTATTTGTTGGCTTTTTCACATGTCTTTATATTTTCCTTATTATTTAAAATACAAAAAAATTAAAAAGATTTAAAAATCCACAAAAAAACCTTTGTTTATTTTATTTGCATTTTTGACTACTTCGTAGGCTGTCTCGGTCATTTCGTGCTCCTTGTGTTCGACCCTGATTGCTATACCAGGTAAAATAAAATAGCGAGACCACTATTTGTTTGACTTGTGTGATTTTTGTATTTGGTGGCCTTGATTTTTCTTGATTGAGTCTGGCACGAGAGTTTGAGGTCGCAATGGCCATTGATACCTTTTTACCTTAATCGCTTGGGTCGCTCATCAGAATGGCGTCGTTGCTGGGGAGCACTGCTTAGTAGTCATTGTTTTTCATTTTCGTTCGGTTTTGTTTTCACGGATTTTCCCGCGGTTTTTATTTTGTCCGCAGCTTTTCGCGACTTTTTGATTTTCTTTGTTTTCATTTTCTTTTTGTTTTTATTTTATTTTATTTTCTTTTATTTTCTTTTATTTTATTTTGTTTTTATTTATTTTTGTTTTGTGTGTTTATTTTCTATTTTTGCATATAGCTTGCTTTATTTTATTTTGTTTTGCTTATTTTTATAATAATCTGGTTTGACACCTCTGTTTGTTTTCTTGCGAGGGCCCGAGGACCGAGGTAGCTTTTTCGGAAGCCGAAGCAACCACGGGATGCAGAGGTGGCTCTTTTTTACATAGAGCCACATGAGGACGCGAGGAACCGAGTAGGAGTGCGGGAGCCGCGGAATAGCCGCATAGATAGCCGTAGTTTAGATTAGTTTACTTTTTGCAGAACATTTATTTGTAATAATACAGAAACTCAGACACTTGGACTTTGGTGACTTTTCAAGGTCTGTTTCGTCGAGCACCGGTGTGCTCGGGGGACCCCACCACTATTTTGGTTTTGCCGCTTTTCTTTTCTTTGATTTCACGTGGATTTCTATGCTTGAGCCCCTAGACTTAGGTTTTTATTTCGTTGAGCCAGGTAGCCTTAGGTCCACAACCCTAATAAGAATATCTATTCCTATAGATTACGTTTGGACTTAGGAAAATAAAACACGTGCTTCACGATAATAGGAGCTTTTGTTTAGGATGGTTCTCGCATGGCACCCATATAGTTAGTTTATATTTATGTGCGGATCATAATTGCATGTAGACTGCTGGAGTCAGGTACGCCTTCTATCTTGTGCATGCATCACTGATTTTGTCACGCATCGGCTTTTCCGTTTTTCCTCCCCCCGTTTTTCTGGACTTAGGAATAAAAGGAATTCGGAAAATTCGTTAGACGATTTTTGAAAAAGACATAAAAAGAAAAATAATAAAATCAGGACTGCTAATCACACTTGACCTAAAAGACACCTCATTTAAAAATCTATCTTGGGGAGAGTAACCCCCTCCTTGTTTGGTTTGGATGAGCGAGAGAGTGACCCGCATTCTAGGCTAGAGCCATATCCAATTTCTTGACTGACTACCGGCCTTTTATTTGGGACAGTCTGTTAAGAATATTGGATTCCTATCAGCTCACGTAATCACTCTGAAAGACTGACTTGATCACCTAAAATAAAATTGACAAGATAATTGATCGATCTCTTACGGTCTTCAGCTCAGCGTTGAGTAGGTGAATCGGGGGTTTGCTTTCTCATCTTGTGTGTTTCTAGATCCCTCCCACCTTCCCATCTATCTTTCTCCCACCCACCCTCCCTTTAGTATTTTCTCATCCTCTTCTTTATCCCTGGATAATGGATCCCCCTCACTTATCTCCGACTCTTGCGGCTTCTTCACCTTCTTCCCATCAGTCCAGTCCACCTTCGAGGGAGGTCGGATCTCCGACCAATCTCCCGTTCCCTCCCTCCCATCCCTTTTATTATTCTTCTGAGCATGCTGTGCTAAACGTTCGCGGAGATCAGATAGAGCAGATGCGAGGCCCGGACGATGCCATTGCTGAGTTGAGAGTGTACCTCGTACACGATCAGATAGAGCAGATACGAGTATCAGATGTCTCCTATGCCAGAATGGTGGATGAGCAGATAGGACAGGGATCTTAGTAAGCTTCTACATTAGGTCCATTCATCCTGGATTTGGAGCTTATTCTGAGACTGCCGATATTTTCAGGGGAGGTGCACGAGGAGCCCTATCTTCACCTGTCCGAGTTCGAGGAGTTTTGCAGGACACAGATCTATTCAGATATCACTGCAAAGGAGATGATGCTGAAGACCTTCTCGTTCACACTTTAGGACAGAGCCATGAGATGGCATCGACGATTGGGAAGGAGATTCGCTACGTGGGGAGATCTACGCCGAAAGTTTGTACATATATACATTCTCAGCGTAGAGCAGATTTGATGTGGTCCTTGATCACCGAGTTTTCAGTAGACCCCCAGGAGCCATTGCACGAGGCATGGACGAGGTTTCTTGACCTCTTGAGGAGATTTCCTTACCACGGACTTTTACTAACTAACCTTATTGAGATCTCCATGCGGGGGATGACCGCGGAGCAGTTAGCACTGGTGATTACCTCATGTGGCGATTCACACTGCGGTTCCGATATTGACTTACTGGATACCATCACGAGGTTACTTTCACAGAGACCATCTTCACGAGATGCCGTGGTCGGGACAGAACATGAGGACGTGGCAGTACCAGTGGGGTGGGTCGCACGACATGAGGATACAGCTTCTACACACCAGCCCGAGGACTTGGATTCTGCAGCACCATAGAGTATGGAGGACATGACTGCTATAATGGAGGTTCTGACCCAGAGTCTACTCGAGTTCCCGTTGGTCTTCCAGCGAGAGTTCGAGTCTGCCCCAGAGTTTTCAGTGGACGATTCTTGCTTATCAGATCTTATGATACTCCAGGAGAAGGAGGAGCCCCTATTACTACAACCATCGATCCAACCATTACAAATTCCAACCCCGGATGATTTAGCTTCTTTTCTGTAGAGTCACTTCTCGGAGTCAGACAGATACTATGACTCAGCCCAACAACCACAGCTTGATATGGGACACCACTTTGAGAGGCCAGACATAGAGAGTCCTATATTCGAGCCTTTTGTCCTCTACTTTGATGAGACAGATACACTTGTTGAGGACCAGATGACAACCAGCATTGCCGCAGAGCGAGGATGAGCCGCATCCACATTGCCAGCCACCGCGGTGTTGACCAGAACTTTCTCCTGGTTCCAGATTGCTGAGAGACAGACTTCAGATGATGATGCATCCTGGTGCACAGAGTGGGTGCTTGACAGCAGCACAGATACCCTGATAGATCCTGATCCTCTTTTTCTCACCGATGATCCTGCACTCCTCCCCGAGAGTTATCTGCGGGATGAGGCCATACACGATTTGTGCTTGGTTTCACCTTCTGAGAGTGTATCCGATCTGGCGGATCGCGAAACCGAGTCTTCCAATCATTCTAATTCTGAGTCATCTCACCTCGACGACCCTCGCGAGGATGAGCCGATACTTGAGATATTCGATGATCTGTCCGATTTGTCTCTATTTCATGCATCGGATATCAGTTTTCTTAGAGAGTCTCCTGATCTTGACTGTCAACACCTTTTTGAGACACCGATTGACATGGAGGATTCTATTACTGATCCATCCTTCTCCACGTTTCATTTCTTCGGCTCTACACATCCACTCCAGTCTGATCCTGAGCTGACGATTTCTTTTGTGCTACCAGATCCCGATCACATATTCCCATATCCTTGGCCGGTAGCAGACACCTGTCTAATTGCATACCTGGGTGTATTTCTTTACACTGTTGATTTCGTCGTGGTTTTCATACCGAGACTACGACGAAAGTACGGCATTCGCCTTACAGAAGCCGTCTTGAACGTTGACACAACATTATCCTAGCCTTTGCGCCCAGCTAGGGGCGTAAAATCTAGCGCTTGTTGAGAGGCACCTCAACATTGTACCCTTTTGTATAAACGTGTTTCGTCGTGATTTGATCTTTCTTTCTTCTGTGTTTGTTTTCACCCCAGGTCTCTCTTAGGATTATCTTTGCTATACTTAATATATACCTCATCCTAAGTATAGGGGGGGTGGAAACACCGAGTTGTTCTTCCGTTCTATTTCATTACTCCTGTCGTTGCCTATACTTAAGGATTCTTCACCTTAAGTATAGGGGGAGTTATGCCCCTCCATTTTGTAGATATTTGTCTGTATTTCTGTTATTTCGTCTCGGTTTCTACCTCTGTTGTGCTGCCTATACTTTGGGATATTTTACCCTAAGTATAGGGGAGGTAGACCCTGTACATTCTCACTCGGATTTCCCTTTATGTACAACCTTCTATACTTAGGATTATTTGATCCTATGTATAGGGGGAAACCCCGAGATCCTCTTGCATTTCTATTCTTTCATTCGTCTTTGTATATAACCTTCCTTTTCACTTCCCTATACTAAGCACGAGTTATGTCTTCTTCATCACTCTTGACTCTGAGGACATCGTTCGAGCTAAGTATAGGGGTATGTATATATTCCAGATATACTTTAGCCATAACTCGTACTTTGTGTGAGTGTGTTAATAAATAAAAATGGCTAAAACCCAAAAATCCATAAAATTAAAATTTTTTCCTTATAAATAAAATTCTTTTGTTGCACATACATAGCTAGTTGTACAAATTATTTTTGTAAAAATGTTTGTAAAAATCTTTTGTGCAAATATCTTGTAAATATTTTCATATCAAAATTATGTATATAGTACAAAATTTTTGTAAAATGTTTTGAAAATAAAAAGTTTGCAAAAACCTTGTGTAAATTTGTGTACCTACTTTACAAAACATGCATTCATGCATACATCCATGTTTTCCAAAATATTTTTTCAAAAATTTTGCACTTGTGTAAATATTTTGTAAATAGCATCTTTGTAAATATTTGTATAGTTTTTCCTAGTTCATAGTTGACAATTAAACTTGCCTGGAATTAAATTGGAAAATGGAGCTTGGTTAAGATCTTAATCCACCTAATTATAAGAGGAAACTTATAGGGCTTCGGGTTGAGACTTTTCAGGTCCATGGTGACTTAATTCTTTGAGTCCACTAGGCTATGGTCATATGTCATCTCGATGAGCCAAAGTAGAGCACTTAACAACACACACATGACTCATATAGACGATGGCTTTACTTGGACCCGCACTTTACACCGAGCTCTCTACGGATGAGGTAGTGAGGAGGCAGTTTTCCTTGACTTGGGGTAGCATATGAGGGTAGTACTTCTAGGCGGAACCTCTCTTCTTCTTATAGTGAAGGAAGTGCGTCTCAACTTGGTCGTGAGGTCTAACGACAGGAGTTGTGGGTTGCAATAATGCTTCAAAGAGGGATAGTCTACTGGCTCAAGAGGAAAAACTCCTTATGTATATATGCTGCACCTTGGAGATATGTTGTACAGATGCACATCGAAAAATTGCAAAAAGAAAATAACTCCAAAAAGTGGTGGGTCTGATAGAAAATGATAATCCCACTGGAGTGTATATAGTGCAATAAGCAAAGCTTGAGACTCATGCTCAATCTTATGTAGCTTGCAGCAGGGAGACTTAGCTACACTGGTTGAGCTCCTAGGGATACATGGCTACACTGGCCATGGTCCATTCTCTTCTTCCCCCTCTTCTTGAGCCGGTTGAACTTGAACTTACAAGGGAATACCCCGCTCCTCGAGGAAAGAGTGGCCAGACTAGGGTCATAGAGTTACCTTGTTGGGGAGGGTTGTCATTTTGCTACTTCTGAGGTGGAGAGCTATACCTCACACTGTACAAGGAAAGATTCATGGTCTTCAGGGTTTGTGTATGTAGACTTGTTCTGATCTGGATTATTGAGGAGTCTTGACTATAGATTAGTGGATCTTAGAGGCTGTTGAGTTTTAAACCTAAATCCGAATAAGGTTCCGACACATTAATAATCCAAATATCTGACCGAGCTCCATATTTCAATTTAATGAAGGCAAGTTTAATAATCAGCATTGATCCATGCATTTTCCCTCCTTTTCTTTTTCCTTTCTTTTTCAAATAACTGTTTGCTAAGGGACTAGCAATGTTAAGTATAGGGAGTGATGAATCCTCATTCATCACTCTTTATTCTTTTATTTTAGCTAAAAACCTATGCAAAACACCATGTATATATGTGTAAATAGAATAATTTAGAAAAATGCATGCATTGTGTAAATATTAATAATTAGCATGTTTTTGTGCAAAAATAAAACAATAAAGAGACAAAGAAATAGAAGGAGATATTTAGAATAGATATCGAGTGACCCGAACCCAAGGGAGGGCCAAGCATTGGCCTAACCATAAAAGAACCAAAGTAGAGAGAGATAGGGACATTCCCAATAAAACGCTCATTCATGTACATATTTTATTTTAATAAAATAAAACAAAAATAAAAATAGGTTTTTATTAATGTGTATATATTTATAAAAATAAAATAAAAATCGGAAAAATAAAATAAAAATAAAAATAAATACTTTCTCTCTCATCAATGTAAATATACCATGTATATATAAATAAAAGAAGTATTTATTTTACCCTTGTAAATAAATAATAAAAATCCAATAAAAATCATTTTATATTCCATATTTTATGGTGTAAATAAATAAATTATAAGATGGGAATAAATGTACATAAATAAAATATTAAAAAAAAATAAAAAACATATAGGTAAATATACCTGTATATAATAATAATATAATGTAAATACATAATTTACTTTTCAAAAAAATAAATAAAAATCACTAGAAAATACTTTGAAAATAAATAAATATTTTTCATTTTGAAAATATTTTCAAATAAAATCATTTTCTTTTTTAAAATGAATTTACAAATAATTAATAAAAGGAATTTCCTGATTGGTCCACGGGGGATTGTTGACCCCCCGGTCAACTCTCCCCCTGGACCACTTCCTTCCCGGATCTGAATTTTGACCCAATTTCTCCAAATATTTCCGAATCGATCCGACCTCTATCTACTCAAACCCAAGGCTCCGATTGCCAAGGAATGATCCATGATCCTCGCGTGCCTCTCCTCTTAGGGATCCACTCCTTGGAATGCTCGCCCAATCCCCATCTTATCAGACCTTTCTTCACTATTTAGCTCAGCTCTGCCGCGCTTTTCGGATCATCTTTGGCCTTCCCCCTCGTCGCCAATGAGCTCCTCTCCCTCACCTGAGTGACAGCCGTGTGAGAGAGGGTCATAGCGAGGCACGAGAAGCCGGGAACCACTGATCCGGCGAGGACCATCGCTGTGCTCTGCCGCGAGGTGAACTAGAGCCTCTGGACCGTCGATCCATCGAGGCGAAGACCCCTGGAGGTTCCTGACCTCAAGAACAGACATCCTCGACCAGCAGGTACACATTTTAGCCTCTATCCACACTTTAATTCGGAATATTAGTTTTTGCGCCGCCGGCCTCCGCCGGCCATCTCTTGACAATCCGATCATCCATCTGATCATCCGACCCGACCATCACCTCCACGAGACCCCTCTCCTCCTGCTCCACCCATTCATTCACCTTGGTTGACCCCGGAACCAAGGAATAGGTCTCCTCCGTCGTGGCCTCGCCGGAGACTTTCGCTCCGCCACACCAGACCACCTCCTCCGCTCGTGACCGGGTCAAGGCATTTTGCCCTCAACCCAGGGTTCATTCTGTGCAGCTTGCAGGTCAAAGCAACCTTATCTGGAGGTCGAACAACTTAAGCGCATGACCCCTAGGTCCTCGAAGTCATCGGAGCACCCTAGACGCTCCTGGCCTCATCGGATACCGCCACCAGCTGCGGACCATCGTAGGCATTCTTTTCCCCATCTCAGCAGCTTCGGAGGAGCCCTCTACCGCGCGCATTGGGCCGACGAAACTTGTCGGCGTCTTGTTCTTGCTGGACCCTCCATCGCCATCAGATAGAGCTCCTCGCTCCAGGTCTTCATCGAGCCGTTCATCTGTGGAGATCTCTCAGCCATCTGATCGCTTGAGGAGCTCCATCAGGGCCGCTGATCGCTGAAGAGGTACCCGCGTACAACAGCCGGTAGATCTCCACGTGGCACCCCTTCCGCCGTCGATCATAATAATAGGGGTAATTTGACTTAAGCCCTTTCCTTTTTGATTTATAGTTTAGCCCTGTAAATATTAGCTTCAGTTGTTTTTATTTTGGAATATTTGCACCTTGGACCTTAGACTTTTTTGTATTTGCATTTTAATCCCCCCAGTTGTGACGCACGTGCTTCAGCACATGAATTTTTAGGCTATTTGCATGTATGGGCTTGGGGTTTATTATGTTATGAAATGAAAGAATATTTCTGATATTTATAGTTATACTCTTGTACGTGCACTTATTTGAACATGTGTGAATTTGGTGTGATTTTTGCACTTTAATCCTTTTAGTTATTGCATGTGTTTTATATTAGCCCTCCGAACTTACTTTCTTTGCAGATAGGTCCCTGTGTGCTGTGTGTCTTCCATTGGTTGAATAAAATATCAATTAAACCCCAAATCCAGTGAAATTTGGACACGTGGCTCCTGCCATTGTGCAAAAATTTCACTAATTTTTGGGACATTTTTCTTGCTTTTTGGTATTTTTAAAAAAAATAAAAAACCGTCATTTATACTACTGTCTGGAATAGAAAATCAAAGAAAAATATAAAAAATTTGTTTAAAAATCCTTAAAAAAATTGTGCT
The DNA here is from genome assembly GCA_037367405.1 of Ottelia alismoides. Lineage (NCBI taxonomy): Eukaryota > Viridiplantae > Streptophyta > Magnoliopsida > Alismatales > Hydrocharitaceae > Ottelia > Ottelia alismoides. The sequence continues at coordinate 101,088 of JAZKJV010004093.1, forward strand.
TGTTTGTTTTGTTGTTTTCCAGCTCCTGTCCAATTTTTATCTCATTTAGACTTTTAAACTCGTAAAAATTTAAAAACACTTAAAACTTAAAAAAATTCTTATTTTTAGAATTCAAAAAATGCAAACTCTTTTTCTGTAGCTTAGTTTTTGTATTTACTTTTCATAAAAATTACCATCAAATTTTTAGAGGCTAATTAGTTATTTTTAATTAGCCTATCAAATCTGACTATACATTTTGTCACTGTTTTCCCTTTTCTCAATTTTTATAAAATTGTATAAAAATCAAAAAATTCTCATAAAATCAACAAAAACGCTAAAAAAGATAAAAAATACAAAAACATTTTTATTTGATTTTTTGACTTTATTCGGAGTGTTTTATAAATATTTGTTTGTTGGCTTTTTCACTTGTCTTTATATTTTCCTTATTATTTAAAATAAAAAAATTTTAAAAAGATTTAAAAATCTACCAAAAAAACCTTTGTTTATTTTATTTGCATTTTTGACTACTTCGTAGGCCGTCTCGACCATTTCGTGCTCCTTATGTTCGACCCTGGTAGCTATACCAGGTAAAATAAAATAACAAGACCGCTATTTATTTGACTTGTGTGATTTTTATATTTGGTGGTCTTGATTTTTCTTGATTGATTCCGGCCCAAGAGGTTGAGGTCGCAACGACCATTGACACCTTCTTGCCTTAGTCGCTTGGGTCGCTCATCAGAATGACATCGTTGCTGGGGAGCACGACTTAGTTGTCGTTGTTTTTCATTTTCGTTTGGTTTTGTTTTTCATTTTCGTTTGGTTTTGTTTTTCGCAGCATTTCCTGCGGCTTTTCTTTCGTCCGCAGCTTTTCACGGCTTTTTGATTTTCTTTGCTTTCTTTTTGTTTTTATTTTATTTTATTTTATTTTATTTTGTTTTTGTTTGTTTTTGTTTTGTGTGTTTATTTTCTATTTTTGCATATAGCTTGCTTTATTTTGTTTTGTTTTGCTTATTTTTATAATAATCTGGTTTGACACCTCTGTTTGTTTTCTTGCGAGGGCCCGAGGACCGAGGCGGCTTTTTCGGAAGCCGAAGCAACCGCGGGATACAAAGGCGGCTCTTTTCTGCATAGAGCCGTAGGAGGACGCAGGGAATCGAGTAGGAGTGCGGGAGCCGTGGAATAGCCATGTAGATAACCGTAGTTTAGATTAGTTTACTTTTTGCATAACATTTATTTGTAATAATACAGGAACTCAGATACTTGGACTTTGGTGACTTTTCAGGGTCTGTTTCGCCGAGCACCGGTGTGCTCGAGGGAACCCACCGCTGTTTTAGTTTTGCCGCTTTTCTTTTCTTTGATTTCACGTGGATTTCTGTGCTTGAGCCCCTAGACTTAGGTTTTTATGTCGTTGAGACAGGTAGCCTTAGGTCCACAGCCCTAATAAGAATATCTGTTCCTATAGATTACGTTTGGACTTAGGCAAATAAAACACGTGCTTCATGATAATAGGAGCTTTTGTTTAGGACGGTTCTCGCATGGCATCCATATAGTTAGTTTATATTTATGCGCGGATCATAATTGCATGTAGACTGCTGGAGTCAGGTACACCTTCTATCTCATGCATGCATCATTGATTTTGTCGCGCATCATCTTTTCCGTTTTTTCTCCCCCTACTTTTCTGGACTTAGGAATAAAAGGAAATCGGAAAATTCGTTTGACGATTTTTGATAAAGACATAAAAAGAAAAACAATAAAATCAGGACTGCCAATCACAATTGACCTAAAAGACACCTCATTTAAAAATATGTCTTGGGGTGAGTAACCCCCTCCTTGTTTGGTTTGGATGAGCGAGAGAGTGACCCGCCTCCTAGGATAGAGCCATATCCGATTTCTTGATTGAATACCAGCCTTTTATTCAGGACAGTCTGTTAAGAAAATTGGATTCCTATCAGCTCACGTAATCACTCTAAAAGACTGACTTGATCACCTAAAATAAAATTGACAAGATAATTGACCGATCTCTTACGGTCTTCAGCTCAGCATTGAGTAGGTGAATCGGGGGTTTGCTTTCTCATCTTGTGTGTTTCCAGATCCCTCACACCTTCCCAACTATTTTTCTCCCTCCTACCCTCCCTTCAGTCTTTTCTCTTCCTCTTCTTTATCCCTAGATGATGGATCCCCCTCACTTATCGCCGACTCTTGCGGCTTCTTTACCTTCTTCCCATCAGTCCAATCCACCTTCGAGGGAGGTCGGATCTCCGACCAATCTACCGTTCCCTCCCTCCCATCCCTTTTATTATTCTTCTAGGCATGCTGCACTAGACGTCCGCGGAGATTAGATAGAGCAGATATGAGGCCTGGATGATGCCATTGCTGAGTTGAGAGTGCACATCGCACGCGATCAGATAGAGCAGATACGAGTATCAGATGTCTCCTATGCCAGTATGGTGGATGAGCAGATAGGACATGGAGCTTAGTGAGCTTTTACATTAGGTCCATTCATCCTGGATTTGGAGCTTATTCAGAGACTGTCGATATTTTCAGGGGAGGTGCACGAGGAGCCCTATCTTCACCTGTCCGAGTTCGAGGAGTTTTGCAGGACGCAGATCTATTCAGATATCACTGCAGAGTAGATGATGCTGAAGACCTTCTCCTTCACACTTCAGGACAGAGCCATGAAATTGCATCGACGATTGGGAAGGAGATTCGCTACGTGGGGAGAGCTACGCCGAGAGTTTCTACATAGATACTTTCCCCAGCGTAGAGTAGATTTGATGCGGTCCTTGATCACCGAGTTTTCAGTAGACCCCCAGGAGCCATTGCACGAGGCATGGCTGAGGTTTCTTGACCTCTTGAGGAGATTTCCTGACCACGGACTTTCAGTGACTGACCATATTGAGATCTCCATGTGGGGGATGACTGCGTAGCAGTTAGCACTGGTGATTACCTCATGTGGCGGTTCACACCGCGGTTCCGACATTGACTTACTGGATACCATCTCGAGGTTACTTTCACAGAGACCATCTTCACGAGATGCCGTGGTCGGGACAACACATGAGGATGTTGCAGTACCAGTGGGGTGTGTCGCACGACATGAGTATATAGCTTCTACACACCACCCTGAGGACTTGGATTCTGCAGCACCACAGTGTATGGAGGACATGACTGCTACAGTGGAGGTTCTGACCCAGAGTATACTCGAGTTCCCGTTGGTCTTCCAGCGAGAGTTTGAGTCAGCCCCAGAGTTTTTAGTGGACGATTCTTGGATATCAGATCTTCTGATACTCCAAGAGATGGAGGAGCCCCTATTACTACAGCCATCGATCCAGCCATTACAGATTCCAACCCCCGATGATTCAGCTTCTTTTCTGCAGAGACACTTCTCGGAGTCAGACAGATACTATGACTCAGCCCATCAGCCACATCTTGATATGGGACACCACTTTGAGAGGCCAGACATAGAGAGTCCTATATTCGAGCCTTTTGTCCTCCACTTTGATGAGACAGATACACTTGTTGAGGACCAGATGACAACCAGCATTGCCGCAGAGCGAGGATGAGCCGCATCCACATTCCCAGCCTCCGCAGTGTTGACCAGTACCTTCTCCTGCTTCCAGATTGCCGAGAGACAGACTTCAGATGATGATGCATCCTGGTGCACAAGGTGGGTGCTTGACAGCAGCGCAGATACCCTGATAGATCCTGATCCTCTTTTTCTCACCGATGATCCTGCACTCCTCCCCGAGGGTTATCTGCGGGAGGAGGCCATACATGATTTGTGCTTGGTTTCACCTTCTGAGAGTGTATCCTGTCTGGCGGATCACGAAACCGAGTCTTCCGATCATTTGGATTTTGAGTCATCTCACCTCGACGACCCTCGCGAGGATGAGGCTATACTTGAGATATTTGATGATCTGTCCGATTTGTCTCTTTTTCATGCATCAGATATCAGTTTTCTTAGAGAGTCTCATGATCTCGACTGTCTACAGCTTTTTGAGACACCGATTGACGTGGAGGATTCTATTACTGATCCATCCTTCTCCACGTTTCATTTCTTCAGCTCTACACGTCCACTCCAGTCTGATCCTGAGCCGATGATTTCTTTTGTGCTACCGAATCCTGATCACATATTCCCATATCCTTGGCCGGTAGCATACACCTGCCTAATTGCATACCTGGGTGTATTTCTTTACACTGTTGATTTCATCGTGGTTCTCATACCGAGACTGCGACGACAGTACAACATTCACCTTACAGATGTCGTCCTGAACCTTGACACAACATTATCCTAGCCTTTGCGCCAAGCTAGGGGTGTAAAACCTAGGGCTTGTTGAGAGGCACTTCAACGTTGTACCCTTTTGTATATATGTGTTTCATCGTGATTTGGTCTTTCTTTCTTCCATGTTTGTTTTCACCCCAGGTCTCGCTTAGGATTATCTTTGCTATACTTAGGATATACCTCATCCTAAGTATAGGGCGTGGAAACAATGAGTTGTTCTTCCGTTTTGTTTCATTACTCATGTCGTTGCCTATACTTAAGGATTCTTCACCTTAAGTATAGGGGGAGTGATGCCCCTCCATCTTGTAGATATTTGTCTGTATTTCTATTATTCTGTCTCGTTTTCTACCTCTGTTGTGCTGCCTATACTTAGGGATATTTTACCCTAAGTATAGGGGAGGTTGACCCTGTACATTCTCACTCGGATTTCCCTTTGTGTACAGCCTGCTATACTTAGGATTATTTGATCCTAAGTATAGGGGGAAACCCCAAGATCCTCTTGCATTTCTATTCTTTCATTCGTCTTTGTATATAGCCTTCCTTTTCACTTCCCTATACTAAGCACGATATGTCTTCTTCATCGCTCTTGACTCTGAGGACATCGTTCGAGTTAAGTGTAGGGGGTGTGTATATATTCCACATATACTTTAGCCATAACTCGTATTTTGTGTGAGTGTCTTAATAAATAAAAATGGCTAAAATCCAAAAATACATAAAAATTAAAATTTTTTCCTTGTAAATAAAATTCTTTTATTGCACATACATAGCTAGTTGTACAAATTATTTTTGTAAAAATGTTTGTAGAATTTTTTGTGTAAATAACTTGTAAATATTTTCATATCAAAATTATGTATATAGTAAAAATTTTTTGTTAAATGTTCTGAAAATCAAATGTTTGCAAAAACCTTGTGTAAATTTGTGTACATACTTTGCAAAACTTGCATTCATGTATACATCCATGTTTTCCAAAATATTTTTTCAAAAATTTTGCACTTGTGTAAATATTTTGTAAATAGCATCTTTGTAAATATTTGTATAGTTTTTCCTGGTTCATAGTTGACATTTAAACTAGCCTGAAATTAAATTGGAAGATGGATCTTGGTTAAGATCTTAATCCACCAACTTATAAGAGGAACCTTATAGGGCATAGGGTTGAGACTTTTCAGGTCCATGGTGACTTAATTCTTTGAGTCCACTAGGCTATGATCATATGTCATCTCGATGAGCCTATGTAGAGTACTTAACAACACACACATGACTCATATAAACAATGGCTTTACTTGGACCCGCACTTTACACCGAGCTCTACGGATGAGGTGGTGAGGAGGCAGTTTTCCTTGACTTGGGGTAGCATATGAGGGTAGTACTTCTAGGCGGAACCTCTCTTCTTCTTATAGTGAAGGAAGCGCGTCTCAACTTGGTCTGGTAGCCGTGAGGTCTAACGACAGGAGTTGTGGGGTGCAATAATGCTTCAAAAGAGGTCTACTGGCACAAGAGGAAAAACTCCTTATGTATATGTGTTGTACCTTGTAGATATGTTGTACAGATGCACATCGAAAAATATGCAAAAAGAAAAGAACTCCAAAAAAGTGGTGGGTCTGATAGAAAATGATAATCCCATCGGAGTGTATATAGTGCAATAAGCAAAGCTTGAGACTCATATTCCATCTTATGTAGCTTGCAACAGGGAGACTTAGCTACACTGGTTGAGCTCCCATGGATACATGGCTACACTGGCCATGGTCCATTCTCTTCTTCCCCCTCTTCTTGTACCGGTTGAACTTGAACTTAGATGGGAATACCCCGCTCCTCGAGGAAAGAAAGTCCAGACTAGGGTCATAGAGTTACCTTATTGGGGAGGGTTGTCATGTTGCTACTTCTGAGGTGGAGAGCTATACCTCACTTACACTGTACAAGGAAAGATTCATGGTCTTCAGGGTTTGTGTTTCTGATCTGGATTATTGAGGAGTCTTGACTATAGATTAGTGGATCTTAGAGGCTGTTGAGTTTTAAACCTAAATCTGAATAAGGTTCCGACACATTAATAATCCAAAGATCTGACCGAGCTCCATATTTCAATTTAATGAAGGCAAGTTTAATAATCAGAATTGATCCATGCATTTTCCCCTCTTTTTCTTTTTCCTTTCTTTTTCACTTCTTTTTCAAATAACTATTTGCTAAGGGACTAGCAAAGTTAAGTATAGGGGGTGATGAATCCTCATTCATCACTCTTTATTCTTTTATTTTAGGGGCCCAAAACCTAACTTTTACGCAACAACTGCAAAAAATATGAAACCACCACCATTAAATAGCTCTTGAAAAGTTATATACAATTAGAGGTGATTTTGCTATGTTTTAATTTTTATTTGAAAGATATGGGTCTATGAAGTTTAGGTTTTGGCTTTTTATTTTGTGTATAAAATGAACACAGTGTATTATTTTTGTAGAAACAAAATTTTTGTATTTTTATATACATTATTATGTACAACTTTTAAGTGCAAAGTTTTTTATTTGATGAATAAATAATAAAGAATAAAATAGGTGCCAAAACTACATAATTAATGAATAAATAAATGAGGTATTTATTGTATTTTTGGCCCTTATCTCCCCCTACTTTATTCCTTCTCGACCAACTCCATTATGGATTTGGTCTCAGGGTTAGGGTCATAAATTATTTTCAATATTTTATACCTTTTTCTTGTATTCTATCTATTCTATAATTTTGGTATTAAAAACCTTATTTTGTATGCAATAAATACAATAAATAATGGATGCTATGATGTACAAATTAATGCTATTTACATACATTTGCTGGGGTTTTTAAGGCCAAAATGATAGAATAAAGGTGATGAAATGGAGATTCATCAGTAGGTCTGACTTGACTGTATACCAAGGAGCAGGACGGTCGCCGCAGCGCCATCTAGACCTCGTCTCTTCATCCGGCAGTGCTTCAGTTAACTCCCACACACAAGATTGGGGAAACTACATGGCATAGAGGGATATTGCATGACAGAATGGTGGAGAGTCTTATTTATAGACATGGTGAAGGAAGCTCAAAGATTCGCTATTTTTGGTTATCCTGAAGCAGATTGATCAAATCCAAGACATGGGCGGAAATTACGTGGATTAGGTCGACGTTTTTCATTCAAGGAGCTAAGCCAGATCATGAGTGGATTCAACACGAAAATTGAAGTAGACCTGGGGATGATATTTCAGTAGTCGAGGAAGAGAGAGGAGGGTCAATTGACCTAGGGTCAATGGTTTACGAATTGTGATTGGCCCCCATAAGCCGCTAAAGGACAAAATAGAAGCTTTATTCGAAAATAATTAATTAGAAATAGTAAGTGATTTTATTAATTTTTGATTATAAAATAAAAAATGTTTATTATTTTATGCAGTAATTTAACATGATTTTTTTTTATTTTATGAGTCAATTTGTTACAACTACTTTTTGTAAGTGTATTAAATAGGTATATTGACGTAAGTTTTGTTCATTTTATTTGTATTTTGTATTTTCAGTTTTATTATTTTATTATCATATTTTGTATATTTACAACTTATTTTAAGACACACCAATATATTTTTATTATATATTTTTGATGCATTATATACACTTAAATAAATCAGGGTATGTATTATATAGGCATAAGTATATGTATTTTATCTATGTATTTCTATATGTTATGTTATTTTAGTGTTTTCTTTATGAATTTATTATATTCTAAATATATACATATATTATAAAAAAAATTACAAAAATATAAAAATATAAAATTATAAAAATAATAAAGAATAAATAAAGTGAATATTTTATATATGTATACTATACAATAGGGGTCCAAACCTAACTTTCAAACCTTAACTCCAAACTAAATGAAACCATCTTCATTAAATAGATTATTAAAATTTATATACAATTAAAGATGATTTTTGATGCATTTTAGTTTTTACTAAGGAGATATGGATCTGGGATGTTTGGGTTTTGGCTTTTTATTCTGAGTGTAAAATGTACACTGTATGTTATTTTAGTGAAAACTCAATTTTATATTTTCATATACATTTTTAGCCACAGCTTTTATGTACAAAAATTATTAATTTGTTAAATAAATAATAAAGAATAAAATACGTCCCAAAAATAAGTTATTAAGAATAATTGAATGGGATTTTTATTCTGTTTTGGCTCTTATTCCCCCTAATTTATTCCTTGCCGACCTAGCCATCAAGATGCCTAGGTTTCGGGGTTTTGGGTCATAAAATATCTTTAATATTTTATTTATTTTTCTTTTCTTTCTTTATTCTTTTATTTTATCTTTAAAAATTGTCATTTCTACAGTAATTATACAATAAATAAATGCTAATTTTTACAAAATAATGATATTTACATGCATTTAGTTAGTGTTTAAAGGCTAAAATGAAAGCATAAAGGTGATGAAATGGGGATTCATCGCCCCCCTTACACTTTCCTTTGCTACTCCCTAGCAAACACTTATGCAATGAGTGCAGAAATAATATGAAGAAAAGAAAACGAAATAACTTGGAATAATTGTTGACTTTTAAACTAGTCCTTCATAAAATCAAATTTTGGATCTCAGAGAAGCCCATTGGATTAATGATGTGTTCGGAGCCACACGAAAGTCGGGAAGTGTGATGTAACAACCCTTAGGTTCCATACTCATATCATCCAATCCAATTCATAGCCAGATCAGAACCATCCTCTCAATCGCATACTCTTCTACCTTGAAATGATAGAACCATGAGTGCGAATATGTTCAGCTTTTTCCCAGACAAGCTCTTGAACCATCAAGGCATCTGCCCTTATAGTAACTCATCCTCGTGGAGACAAATATTCCCTTCTAAGGCCAGGTGCTTCTGGTCTTTACAACCGAATGGGGGAGAAGTTAGAAGAATGGGAAAAGAAGTGGGAATGGATCAGCGTAGTCTTCATTCCCTTATGAAGTCGGTCAGCAAAACCGATTCTTCACCAAGAAGCATGCTTTTTCTGAAGTTCAAATTATTGTGGAATTGTTGGTATAGGCTTCGTTGAATATTTTCTTTGACTTTATACAACATCTGCATTCTTGTTTGTACCTCGATGGATATAACATCTTTTATTCCATCCACTTATTTGGGTCTTGGAAAAGTTGTGCCGGTCGACCATTCCTCATCAAAGCATTATCTCAACCCGTCTCCAATCTTTAGATATCATTGTTACCAAAACAAGTGGGTTAGAGTACCGATGTCGGAAATCTCCAAGAATGGTTCCTGAGCCACCCTTGACGAAGCGGCCGTGCATTGTCCCGACTTAGACCCCCTAGATTTTTCAACAGTCCATCTGAATTGAGTTAAGTGTTAGGGGCGAGGTTTCCTGTCAAGTGACTATCTCAAGAGTCGTATGGATGATATGAAGGGTTCTATTTAAGCACATTGAATTGACTCAAGAGCAAAGTCTTATGGAACCTAAAGAATTAAGTCAAGTTGACCTGAAATATCTCCACTTCCAGTCCTCAATGGGTTCCTCTGAAATTAAGTGTATTAAGGTCTATTCTAAGATCCAATCTTCAGATTGTATTTGGACTTGTTCAATTGTCTAGTTATTTCAAAAATTGCAAATGCTTTGTACAATGCAAGAAAAATATTGTTTGATACTGTTTTCTAGTTTTGATCTTTTTCGAATTTTTGAAAATTTTTTGCAAATTTTTATGAAATTTTTGAAAAAGATTTTGTAAATGTTCTTGGAATTTTGGATTTTGTAAATTTCTAGGAATTTTTCAAAAACAAAAGGTTTTTATCATAAAAGATAGGTACAATTACATGGGAGTTCATCTTAGTATTTTACAAGAATTTGAGGTTTAAAGTATTTATAAAAGATTAGTTGCTTTTATAAACATATATATATACACTTGGTGAAAAATGTTTATTTATTAAGATGATGCATATATTCCTCAACTTATTTGAAAATGATTTTTCAACCAATATTGAAAACTATAGTTCAAAGTAATTATTTCAAATAACTTTTACGAACATTTGAAAATCATTTTGCAAAAATTTTTCAAATGTGTATATAGATTTTTCAAAATATTTTTGTAACTATTTTCCAAACATTTGTAAAAGAGTTTCAAAACATTTTATTTTATAAAAAGAAAAGAATTTTTTATAAACAAAACATTTTTACAAAGGTTTAAAACAATTTACGTAATGCTTTTCAAATAATTTTCGAATTTTTTCAAATAGATTTTCAAACTATTTTTCAAACATTTTGCAAAACATTTTTAACTTATTTATTAATCAGTATATACATAAAGAATTTGAGGAATAATATACATCATTGTATTACTTGATTTAATGAATTGGATATGTATGTATATAATATTTTTGCCATATTTATTTTAAAAGTATGAAAGTACAAATTCTAGCTAAAGTATATAAAACGTATATATGACCCCCTATACTTAGCTTGAGCTGTGTCCTCATAGATCAGAGAGACAAAGAGAAGAGATAACTCATACTGAGTATAGAAAAGCCTACATTACAATGACTTAAGAATAATGAACGAAAGAATAACAAGAATGAGAAATAGGTCATTCCCCCTAGGCTTATGATCAAATAATCCTAAGTATATCAGATTATATCTATATGTAGGGAAGGCCGAGGGTGGGATTGAACAACTCAACGAGTCGTCCTGTCTCCCCCTATACTTAGGGTCAGATATACCTATGTATAGACATGAATATCAACAAGAGAGGAGACATGTGGTGAGACAAGTCACTCATCCCCCATATACTTAGGATGAAGCATATCCTAAGTATAGAGGCAATGTATGAAGAAAACAAAAAAGAAAATAATAAATAGAATAGAAAAGAAGAAAAGCAGAAAACTAAAGGAAGAGTTTTTTAGTAACATTATCTAAATATTTCGATGTTAGTGAGGTTGTGGATGCTTCTTCATTACATATCACTTGTACAAAATTGATAATGGCCAAGAAAATATCATGCTCAAGGTATGGATTCAGTAGCTGACTGTTGACGATGAATGGTTGTGCGCCAGGCAATAAATCTGATATCGCAATGCTTCCGTTGTCACACACTTCTGTCACTCTGAATGGCCTTGTCCATTTACTCTTTAATTTGCTCGAGAATATCTTCAACTTTTAATCAAATAGCCATACTCTCTATCCAGTCTCGAAGGTCTTTCGTCTAATTTGCTAGTCATGCTAGCATTTAACCTTCTCCTTGTACATCAATGTTTTATCATATGCATAGTATTGGAATTCTAGGAGCTTGTTTGTATCCTCTTTTCTTTTCTTACCACCTTTTCATGAGTCCAAGTTATCGATATTATTTCCCATTTTGATTTGTGGATCAGTTCCACAGGTAAATGGCATGGCTTTCCATACAAAAGACTGTAGGACAACATGCACAAGGGAGACTTCTAAGCAGTTTTGTATGCCCAAAGGACGGATTCCAAGAGTGGGGACCTAATCTTTCTGTCCGGTTTCACAAGCTTCTACATGATCCAAGGTTCTAGCACATGAAAGTCTTAGTATATACTTCATCCGATACTCACTCTGTTTTTTTTAGGATCCACTATAATAATGAGAAAGATTTCTACATATCCGACCAAATCTTTCAAGAATTTGATCTTAATTTCTCTATATGATAACTCTACCATGACATTGGTCTGTGGATGATAAGGAGACGTGACATGGAGCTCGATGTCATACTCCTTCGTTAATTTCTTGACCTCTCTGTTGATGAAGTGACTACCCTCGTCTGATATCAGTATCTTCAGAATCTTGAACCACGATATGATGTTCTCTCTCAAAAACTGACATCAGTACAACTATCTGTGGCTCAAGAGAGGATTGATTCAACCCAACGACCACGTAGTCAATGTCAACAAAGATGTGCTCGTATCCCTGACTGTTTGGAAAGGGTCCCATGAAATTGATGCCCCAATTATCGAATACATCTGAAATGTGAATGAACTTCAAGGGCATGGAATCTTTAGCTGTAAGGGTGCCTCCCAATCTTTGACAATCAGTGCAGTGCTTCACAAATGTTGCAGCATCCTTAAATAGTGTCGGCCACCAGAGGCCACACTACAGTACTTTCATTGTCGTTCTATATCCAGAGTGGTGTCCACCAGATTTGAGTGAATGACAATACTTGAGGACATTATGATGCTCCTCTTGAGGAATACACCAGTGTCAAATACAATATGCTTCTTTCATGAATAGAAGTGGGTCTTTCCATTGGTAGAAATGGATGGTGGATAGGAATTTTCCCTTCTTTATTTTCATCCAATCTTGTGGGATTACATCAGAAATGAGGTAGTTCACAATGTTGTCATACCAAGGGAGAGAATCCATGGCCATACTCGACTCATCAAGAAAGGTGTCTATGATGGGTGCACTGCTCAATGGAGGCTCTTGATGTTCAATTCTGGAGAGGTGATCTGCTACAACATTCTGAACCCCATGCTTGTATTTGATTTCCATGTCGACTCCTGGAGGAGAAGGATCCATCTGATCAGTCTAGGCTTGGCATCCTTCCTCTGTTCTAAGTATCAGATATCAGAGTAGTCAGTGTAGAAGGTGACTTTAGATCAAAGAAGATAGGATCTGGACTTCTCAAGGGTGAATATGCAACCAACAATTCTTTCTTGGTGATAGTGTAATTTCTTTGAGCTTCATCTAGTGCATAGTTAATGGCATAAGGTGCCTTGTCTTTTCTTTATACTAGGATAGCCCCAACTGCAAAGTCTGACGTATCCATCATGATCTCAGAAGGAAGAGACCCATCTAGTGGCTGTAGGATGGGATCTTGAGTAATTAGGTCCTTCTGATTAAATGAAAGAAGAACCTGCTGATCAATATTAAACTCAGTCTTATTGCACATCAATTCTGTAAGATGTTGGGCGATGTGGTTCAAATATTTGATGAATCTCCTGTATAAACCCGCATGCCCTAGTAACGATCTCACATTTCTGACAGTATGTGGTGGCTCTAGGGTGGCTATCACATCAATCTTTGTTAGGTCAATTTCCATGCCACGTTTGAAAATGACGTGACCCAGCACAATCCCTTCTATGACCATGAAGTGACTCTTTTCCCAAGATAGCACCGGATTGACTTCATGGCATTTCTGAAGTACTTTGTCCTTGTGCTCAAGACATGCATCAAAGTTGTCACTGTAGACAGAGAAGTCATCCATAACATCTCAATAAAACTACCAACCATCTCGGCAAAGACTGCAAGAATGCATCTTAGGAATATAGCAGGGGCATCACACAAACCAAAGGGCGTTCTTCTGAAGGCATAGGTTCCGAACATGAAAGTGAAGGTAGTCTTCTTTTGGTCCTCTAGGGAGATTGCCACTTGGTTGTATCCGTAGTACCCACCCAGAAAGCAGAGCTCCTTGATGGTTAATCTCTCCAAGACTTGATCTATGAATGGCAAGGGAAAGTCATCCTTCTTTGTTGTTGTGTTGAGGCGACAATAGTCAACACATACCCACCAAGATGTTGGTGTTCGAGTAGAAATCTCCTCTCCTCTATCATTTGTAACAATGGTGAGCCCAGATTTCTTCGGAACTACATGCATAGGGCTCAACAATTTTGAATCGAAGATGGGTAAATGAAACATGCATCATTCATTTTTGTGATTTCTTTCATGATGACATCCCACAAATTTGGGTCCAGTCTTTTTTGAAACTCTCTAGACAGCTTGGCAACTTCTTCCTAATAGATATGATGTGAACACATGGCAGGATTTATCCCGTTGAGATCTAGACGTGCCAACCAAGTGCCTAGCAGTTTTTCTCTAGAACCTCGAGAAGTGAAGATTCTTGATCTAGGGTCAGCCTGCTACTGATGATGACCGGATACATCTTCTTTACACCCTCAAAGAAGGCATACTTAAGGCATGCAGGAAGTGGCTTTAATTCAAGCCTTGCTCGGGCCTACTTCTCGGTCACTTTAGAAACTATGCTAGTAGGTAGTTGATATGCCATAAATTTAAAGGTATTGCTCACCTCGGTGGCTTGTTGTTCAACTGACAATGTACCAAACAAATCTGCAATGAATTCATCAAGTTCGGACTAGCATAAATCTTCTAAAATAAACAGATGCATCAGCCAATTGGATTCTATCTTCCAGGTGATATCAAAGCTTAAGTCGATCGCGCCTTCCTGGTCCTCCCCAGTAGAGAGGATGTCTAGTGTCCATGTATCATTCAAAGAGCGTTATGTATCTCTGATTTCTAAAAAAAGTCACAGTCTACTTCAGGAGTGGTTGCATGACTTTCATCAGATATGACTTTTGTTTCATTAACCATGTCTATGGTAACTATGTGATTGCTTGAGCTGAACATGATCTTCCCAAACCCATAGTCAACCACGTCCTCTGCATTGTGCAAAAACGACCGGCCAAGGATAATTGGGGTCTGAAGTAATGGTGCAGGAGAGTCCATATCATGGACTACGAAATCAACTAAAAACTGCATGTCATGCACCTTAACGAAAACGTCTTCCAACAGACCTTTGGGTCGTTTGATGGATCGGTCAACGAACTGAAGGATCATGTGTATATGCTTCAAGGGACGCATCCTGAATTCTTGCAGTAATGATGCGGGTAAGAGGTTTATGAAAGAGTTGCTGTCAAGCAAGGTTCGCTCAAACACTTGGTCGAAAATCTCGCACCTGATTAAAGGTGCTCCTTTATCTTGCTTCTTCTGAGGGAGATTGCTGATGGCAGGACTATGGCCAAGGTAAGGACGTGCTTCTTAACTTGTTTGCGTATGTTATTGTGGTTCGCCTGACTCTTGTTTGTATATGATTCCTTGAAGCCCTTTTTCACAATATGCAGGTATTCCCATGGCTTGCATCAATGGTAATCTCATTAGTTAAATTTTTCAGAATATCCACAACACATGGATCAGATAATGCACTTTTACTTTTTGCATTTTTTTTATTTTTCTATTACACCAAGAAAAGGAATATTCACAGAATTGAAATCAAAAGCAGTGTTCTTACTTACAATAGACTTCTTGTCCATAATATTTTGTACATACAGACTGCAAAAAGGTGTACATCCTTGAGACGATGGTAATGTTGCTAGTGGAAATGCAGAAAGCACGGTCCTTGCTTACAGATGGCTCTAGATCGGCTGCTGGTGCTGGCTCCTCCATGGCTCACACACTTCACTTCGACTGCTATCTTCTTTTTGGTCTTTTTGAATTTTCTGAATTTTTTGTTCTTTTTGTTGGAGGTCGTGGAGACTGACATCTGGCATAGCATCTCATTATTCTTCTTCTTCCTCACCCAAAGCTAGGGCTAGCATGACTGATGCATAAGATGATGATTCACCTGACAAAGCTTTATTCTTCCCTTAGAATGTGGCAGATGGAGGCGAGGTCCTACCACTCCTAAGAGAAACAACATTAGATAAAGTAAAACCACAGTCATCTGACTGTATAGGCATAGAAGGGACATCACATTCTACATGCTCTTTTCTCTTGAAGTTATTGGGATTAGCTTCGACCTAGATCAGGACTGGAGTTTGGGTGGCCGTCATGTCATCTAGCTTTCTTGTCATCTGTGCGAGACCCTTTACGAGTTGGTCCAAGCAATTAAGTTTGGGGTTCACGGGAACCATCTCAAAAAGTTTAGCGTACTGACCTTGCTGTGTCTGCTGGTGGGGAGGTTGAGGTTGGGACTGCTAAAAGTGTTGCTTAGGAGGAAGCTCATACTGTTGGTATGGTGGAGGAGGATATTGTTGCTAATGTGCAGTCGCGTACTGGTGATACTGTGGGTCGCAGACGGTACTGCAATTGCAGGTACTATTGCGAATGTCTCAAATTATTGTGTTACTGTGGAGACTGGTGATGTTGATATCGAGGCTGAGGCTGGGAAGACTATGCGAAGCAACCACACTGAGGGTTGTGGTAAGGCCCGTTGGCTGGTGGTCGGCCCTAGGGTTGTCCAGTAGGACGAGACAGCTGTGAATTGTTGCTCCAGACACCATTGACTTCCTCTATCAAGGGTGGCGGTAGGAATGTTGGATCAGAAGATTGTAGGAAATCTGGCTGGTAGACCACCATATGTTTCTACAGCGAGTCCCGCTTAGGGGCCTGCATGTAGTACACATGCTGGATCACTGACTGTTGCTTACTTGGCTGAGGCTGATGTGGCGGTGATGGTTCGCCATTCTTCTTAGTAGGAGTCTCTGACAATGGTGTCACCGATTGATATGAACTGATGGTGCTCATTAACAACTCCAACTTCTTAGTGATTTGATCCAGCTTATCCAAGTTCTGCATCCTCTGTTCGATCACAGCAAGCTTCTCTAGATTATGTGACCGCTTCTCGATGATGTCAACCTTAGAGAGATGGCACCCAATAATGCTGAGCTTGGAGCTCGCATCTCTCTCTGCCTCACGGGACGTTGCCATATGAACTGGCTTGTGGAGGACCTGAGGTTGTCTCTGATAAGCATGTGATGAAGATAGGGCGGCTTCTCCCTAGGCCATTTCTTCAAAGATCTGCCATACCACATCTTCATCTTTATTAAAATGGGATCCCCCATAGGCAGCGTCAACTAGTCTTTAGCTCTCTACATTCAGGCCCTGAAGAAGTGATGTACCAAACCGGTCCTTAGTATCTCGTGGTGGGGGCATTTCTCCTGTAGCTCAGTAAATTGCTCCCACGCTTCATAAATTGACTCGTGAGTAGCCTGGGTGAAGTTGTTTATCCTGGCTTGCATCTGGTTGAGCCGACCGAGAGGATAATACTTGTGAAGGAATGCATATTTAAGTTCCTCCCAAGTTGTCACGACCTTTCCCAAAAAATTGACCCAGTACAGGGCCTTGTCTTGTAAGCTGAATGGAAACACAATCATCTTGACTACACCTAACGAAATGTTAGTGTAGTGGGTGGTTATGCAGATGCGATAGAACTGCTGCAAGTGAATGTAAGACTCCTCATTGGTATTCCCGTGAAATGACGTAGGAGTTTAAGAAATTGGGTCTTTAGCTCAAAGTGAGCATGGACCGAAGGGATGTGGATCCGCTCAGTCATCTAGAAGTCTCCAGGATTATATATCTCTTTTACCATCGATTTTGGGTTCCCATTCCTTGCCCCCTATTCTTCCTGATCTGGATCACCATGGAGTCCTTCTCCACCTCCTCCTCCTGCTAGTATGTTCCTCATGTCATTCAATATATCTTGAAAGGTAGTCTGCACGAGGGCTTGTTCCGTCAGTTGTTACTGGATGGCTTGGAGGGAAGCCAGCAACTGAACGTTTACTTGATTCTTGTTTGACGGGGAAGCTTGCTCTGATTAGGGCACCTTCTACCCCTTGCCCTTCCCTTAAGGAGCCATTTTTGGATTTGAATTTGAGGAGATGAAATTTGTATTGGGACCCATGATCGGGACTGGCTTCTATGTGCAATGTAAGAGAATCCCAATCAGACCATTTGAAATTGAATACCACCTTTCCTAATGAATATGAGATTAGGGTAAATCCCAAATGGTTGTGAATGAAGTAAAAAATGTACACTGAAATCGATCTCCTTTTGCAACGGGCAGAAATGGGACAAGAGTGGTCCCTAATTCATTCGCAAAGTGGAAAGGAAATGAGGAGTCTGGAGATTAGTTTGCAAGATCCGAACTGAGTTCTCGGGAATTGCGTTGAATTATTGACGATGCCGAGTCCATGGAATCGTAGTAGGTGTCAGGGAAGTCCCAACTAAACCATCCATGAATCGACATCATGAAGCAAGGGAAGATTAATGCAAGAAGAAGGATATGGTGGTCAACGGGGAATAAAAAGGAGTATAAAACAATAGCAAGGCTCGAAACGAGCAGGGAGTCAAAGAGAAGACACATATGACAAAATTTGTGTAGGTGCACGGGACATGATCTTTGAACCTTAATCTAGAGTACAAACAAAATACAAAATTAGGTTCACCAACTCAACATAATATGAAGCCGTAAAGGATCAACTATTTTTATCTTTTCATTTTTATAGTTGTTTTTTCAGGCATATCGTTTAACAAGTATCATGTACTTGTCCTCCTCCTTCATAACATGTAGTATGCACTTTTTGAGGTCCTTGTAACCCTTCCTGGATCCCTACCCAGACAAATAATAAGAGGGAGTAAGTCGATAGACGAAACCCCTACCTAGACAAATAATAAGAGGGAGTAAGTCGATAGATGAAACCACTACTTCAGACCTCGCTTGCAACAGAAGCACCTATGAGCATGCAAGGACCTACTCGGATGCAAATCGATGAGGCAGACACACCCGTGAGGGCATGGCCTAAGCTCAGAACTTCGGACCAAGTCAATGTTCCACACAAGGCAGGAACACCATCGATGGCAGGTCCATACTCGGTAACGTACGATAGAAGCGCTAATACTTCGGAAATCCATGCGATACACAAGTCAGATACAGACTGGGTTTCTGTCTCTAATCCTCACGATAAAGCTCACTCACTTGGGAAGGCGACCTTCCACAATGCTACCTAAAAACAACTGAGGGCTTTTCTTACCAAATGCAGTGAGTCCAATTAATCAATTTTATATAGGTCAATGGTCGGTAGCTTGTGGGGATGGAGCTGTCACAGGCAGGAGACGCATGGTGATGGGCTCTCCTTCTAGGAAGAAGGTTGGTGTCCTGTAGGAGATGGTGGCATCGAGGCGAAGGGCAGCAGGCTCGCGGCTGGGCGAAGCTGGCACGTGGCGGCTGGCATTGCTGCCCTAATTCCTTATTTTTTGATTTTTTGATTTTTTTTGAAAGAACAATAGTTGAATCTTTTTTCTCTTTTTTTAGATTCCTTATACCTGGAATGAAATAAAAATGCAAACAACCTTTAGATACCTTAATGGTGGCTATTTAAGGCATATATTTAAATTATATACAAAAGGTATGTTTTCAAATTAATTTAAATAAATAAAAATAGATTTTCGAAATTATATTAATTTAATTAATTAATGTTAGATATTATTTTTTGGTGGGTTTTTTAAATAAGGTGGTTAATTACATACATATCAGATATATATATAGTGCATTATTGATGAATCTCCATTTCATCACCTTTATTCTATCATTTTGGCTTTAAACCCTATCTAATGCATATAAATAGAATTAATTTGTACGAAATAGCATTCATCATTTATTGCATTTATTGAGTAAATAATACCATTTTAATGTAAAATTATAGAATAAAGAAAAGAAAAGAAAAATGATAAAATATCAAAGATATTTTATGGCCCTAAACCTCGGGACCTAGGTATCTTGATGAATAGGTCGACAAGGAATAAAGTAGGGGGAGATCAGGGTTTAAAAATCCAATAAAAACCCCTTTTATTTTTTTCATTCATTCTTCATTATTAGACCTATTTTAGTTTCTACTTTTTAAAAATCAAATAAAGAAACTTTGTACATGAAAGTTTTAGATAATAATGTAAATAAATATATAAAATTAATTTCATACAAAAATAATACAAAGTGTACAAGTTACAGTCTAAATAAAATTCCAATATACCAACTTCCTAGACTCATACATCTCAAATAAATACTCAAAATAGATCAAAATCACTTTTAATTGCATATAACTTTTAATAATCTATTTAATGAAGTTGGTTTCGTAATTTTTGGAGTTAAGATGTAAAAGTTAGGTTTTGGACCCCTATTGTATAACATACCCGATTAAAATATTCATTTTATTTATTATTTATTATCTTTACAATTTTATAATTTTATACTTATTTAAATATTATTTATAACCTATGTACACATTGAAACCAAAATAAAACCACTAATAGAATATTAAAAGAAAATAAGCCTATAAAAACATAGGTAAAAGTACCTATTATGATACATGTATATAAATAAAAGTGAAATTCATTCTTTCATTATTTATTCTTTTATATTTTTACACTAATGTATATCATTAAAAATATAAATATAAAATAAAACCATAAAAGAAACAATAAAATAAAATAAAATACAAAAATACATAGGTAAATATACGATACATACACCAATATAATATGTACCCCTATTTATTTAAGTATACAGATACCATCACAAAAATATAATAAAAATATATTTGTGTTCATAAAAATAGATTTTAAATATATAAAATAAGAGAATAAAATATCAAAAAAATACAAAATAAAAATAAAATAGTCAGATCATAGATTAATATACCTATTAATACACCCCTAATAATTAACTATTAGGATAATAACACCAAAAAATAAAAAAATCATAATAAAATACTACATAAAATAATAAAAAAATATTTTATACTCTAACATTAATAAAATCATTTATTATTTTTAATTAATTAAATTCGAATTAACAATGATATTTTGTCCTCTTGCATCACATGTGGACCAATCCGCATCCAAGGAGACTTGACCCAGGTCAACTCCCTCCTCTACCTAAGCTCTCTCATGTATAAGAGCTGCCTTTTTCTTTCTTTTTAAGTAATATTTAGTTGTAGATTTTAATCTATGTCCTTAGTTTAGGTCTTTATTTGGAGCATTAGTGTAAAATAACCAGCTAGAAGTTCATCGGAGCCCCGTTCCGGCGAACCCCATCCATCGTGCTCTGCTGTTCTAAGGTCCACCTACTGCCTCCTTTCTACTCCTACACGTTTCTATCACGCCCTGACACACTTCGCTCTCCCATATCCATCATGGCTTCGAAGCTTCATGTCTCCCCTCCTCCGCTTGCCAGAGACACGCCATCCCGCTCTGCCAACCGTCCACCTCGTAGGCTAAGGGGTCGAGGTAGCTTGCCCTCGACCCAGGAAAGTTTTTGCAGATCCCACAAGCCCTTTATGCACGATTGGAGCCATTTGGCGACTCGCCCAGGGTTCCTAGAGCTCCTCCTTGTCTCCGACTCTTTGGAAGAGCTCCGATGACCCTCATGCCATTCTTAAGCCTCCTACAGATAGAGGGGCCCTCCTGCTCCCTATTGTGAAGCTTAGACAAGATGTAGACCACCGGAGTTGTGTCGCAGCGACGATCGAAGCTTGTCACCTGCTCTGTTCTTCCCTTTTCTTACAGGGAGGTTTAAAGTCGTTTGATCAAGCCCCACCTCCAGATTCTCCAGACGCCATTGGATGCAATCGCGCCAGTCCGCCCGATCACCCCTTACGGTCTAATCTGTTACATCTAAGATTGAAGCGGTATCATCCGTCTAGATGAACACACGTGGCATGTGGATGAAATCCCGTCGTTCAGTCGCACACATTGATGGGGTGAATTGCTATATCTTCCCCTAGATTTTTTGTATTTATTTATTAATACTGTAAATAAAATATCAAGTATAACTAAAATGGACACTTTGCATTAGAGGCAACTATACTGATTGTATTTGTGTTTGGGTCCAGTCTATCTCAGATCACGTGTGGTCCCACGTGAGCTAGGTAAATTGCATATAAGCCCCTTGCTTTTTTGTATTTATTTTTAGTCCAGTAAAATTTTATTTTGACGGTATATTTTTGGGAAAATTGCAGTTGTGCCCTTGAACTCTATTTTATTTACAATTATGCCCCTGCTAGCTTATGTATTTTTGGTGCTTGGATTTCATTTATTAAAAATAGCAGCCTAGCTCCTAAAATCTTGCAAAAGTAATGTTAGATGCCTCATAGCAATACTTTCAAGCCACATTTTTATTTTGCAATTTTGGGCATTATAACCATTTATTAAAAATCAAAAGGAACTCATTTTTATTATTTCTAGCTTATAAAATACCAAAAAATATAAAAATGTGTTGAAAATTTACAAAAAAATTCTAATTTATCATATTTTAATACAGACCAAAAATCACTAACAATGGAAAAAGAAAAGTCCTAAAAATTAGAAAACCCCAAAAACCTTCATAAAATTTATAAAATCATTAAAAAAATCCAAAAGTATGTTTATATGTTTCTTATTTTTCTTTATATAATTTTAAAAATTGATTTGCGTAATTTTCGATCTTATGCACTATTTTATAAAATTCAAAGTAATTTTGGGTATTTATTAAATCATTGATTTGTGATATTTTTTACTTTAAAAATCTATAAAATTAATAAAAATCCTGGAAAAATTATAAAAACATTAGAAAATTTTATAAAACCCAAAAACATGGCATTCTCTATAGTTTGTCTCTTTTTATGTATATTTATAATTATTTGGTCACATTGTATATTTACCAATCCTAGTACGAAAAGGAAGGAAACAGATACTCAATCAAAAGTTAGTAAACAGAATTCCATACTCAATCTCATAGATACATATAGATTTTTGCGGAAAGTCGTATTCGATGAAAGTCATATGTACGTCTTGGAGGGAGATCTTTCATATCTTTCGAGATCCACCCTACAATATGGGGTCAAAAAGCCAAAATAAGTGATTTGTTTTTAGCCATTATAAAAAGAGAATTGATTCTTGAACCTCTTTTACGCTCATGTCACATCGAGGTACTACAGAAGAAAAAACTGAAAAATCTGATCCAATTTATCATAATCGATTAGTTAACATGTTGGTTAATCGTACTCTGAAACACGAAAAAAAATTTGCTTATCAAATTATCTATAGCGCCGTGAAAAAGATTCAACAAAAGACAGAAACAAATCCACTATCTGTTTTACATCAAGCATGCGTGGAGTAACTCCCGATATAGCAATAAAAGCAAGATGTGCAGGTGGATCAACTCATCAAGTTCCTATTGAACTAGGATGTACACAAGGAAAAGCACTTGCCACTCGTTAATTATTAGGAGCATCCTGAAAACATCGGGGTCAAAATATGGATTTCAAATTAAGTTCTGAATTAGCAGATGCTACCAAAGGGAGTGGCGATGCTATACGCAAAAAGGAAGAGACTCATAAAATTGCAGAGGCAAATAGGCCTTATATATAGCTGTAATATATATATATATATTAAAGAAAAAAATTAAAATTAAAAAAATAAAAAATCAAAAAATCAAAATGCAAAAATTAATATATATATATATATAATTAATAAACAGACACACAAAAAGATGTATGTACATGCATGATAAATGTCATGGTTGTATATACACATTTTATTCACAAATAAACATAAGCTACCCATATTGCTCTCTGTGGTTGGACCTCTACATGCTTACTTGCTATGCATCTTGTGGTAGAGAATAATAAATTTTAACTCACTTTGTGTTGTTCATTGCTTTTGTTTATTTTGTGGGTTATTTGGTGATTAATCAGGGATTTTTGAGTTGTCAAAACATCGACTGCAGTTTCGCCTTGTGAAACCATACGACCCTCTTTCTACGGTCATCAGATAATGTCGTTGTCGGTGAGCAATGTGTGTAGCTTATTTTTGTCATTTATTTTGTATAGTCATTTGTTCTTATTCATTGATTCATTGATGTAAATAATAATAGATTTTTTTGTACATAGCTATTCAATTATTCTTTGTATAGATCATTTTGATTTCATTTGATTATCTGTGCTAATACATTCTTCTTTAACACTATGTTGTGGGGCCTGCCACACGAAGAAGGCTTTTTAGGAGGCTGATGCCGCCAAGCTTGGTGGAGGCTGGTCTTTACTATGTGACTAGTTGGAGAGGCTACAAAGGAAGCAAAGAAAGGGCATTTAGCATAGAATTATATTAGCTTTATTTATGTATTTATTGGTGTGAGAGAGAGATGATCTAAATATGTAATAATTAAAGACTTGGTCTCTACTCTCCACAATGAGGTCCAGTGCCCAGGTGTTTGTTCACCTGAGGACCTCTTCATAGTTTTACGTGTTTTCTCCCCTTATTTTATTTTTTTCCATTGTTTTGAGTTTTACGCCTTTTTTGTATTTATTTTGTGTGCATGGAGCCCCTAGATAAGTTGCTTTCCTAGGTAATAATGTCCATACCCTAAATAAAAATGCATGTTCCTAAAGTCTCTAACATTTGGATCTAGTCAAATTAATAATTGTTAGTCGTTTCGATTCGAGACCGCATGCCGAGAGAGGTTGTATAAAATGCTTGCACGACCCATTGTGATGGTCACCGATCGGCATCGAAGACCGAACCTTGGTCTTATTTCTAAATAACTAATAATTTGTTCTTCAAGATTAATAACAACTATTGTTTAGGGTGATTTTGGCGATTGCACACCACCATGCAGATAGGTTTAAAAATTCTATTTTGCATAACGCATGGAGAGAGATTGGAAGCACTGTAAGTCCTCTAAGTCAGCATGCATCATTAGATTTAATGATGAGATTTCCATCACTAAGTCGACTTGCACGTCTTTTTCGCTATCTCCCTCTGATTTTGAGTACCTAGGACTTAAAGGAAAATCTACAAAAAACGATAGGCGCTGATGACGCGCCTGACAACTGGGTTAAGTATGTAATAATCAAAGGTCGTTGTGATCCAAATCACCAAGCGCGGTCAATCTCAAACCACTCAAACCAGATAGAAATCAATAAAACAATGTGTAAGCGGTCTTCGCTATTCTTTTTACCTGGTATAGCGACCAGGGTCGAACACAAGGAGCACGATTTAAAAACTCTATAGTCAAATTTCAGAGGTTATCGAAAGCTAATTTTTTAGTGGTTGTTGAATTATATATTTATTTTTAATTTTTAAAAGAA
The DNA here is from genome assembly GCA_037367405.1 of Ottelia alismoides. Taxonomy (NCBI): domain Eukaryota; kingdom Viridiplantae; phylum Streptophyta; class Magnoliopsida; order Alismatales; family Hydrocharitaceae; genus Ottelia; species Ottelia alismoides. The sequence goes on from JAZKJV010004093.1 coordinate 125,986, forward strand.
GCACAAATGAAGAAAAGTGACAAAACAAAGAACCCACACCTTTTTTTTTATTTTTCAAAATAGTCAAAAATATACAAAAAAGTCCAAAGAAAATGTTTTTGTGATTTTCATATTTTAAAATGTTTTTGGTAAATTTTTCGCAATTTTCTAATGTTTTTGGAATTTTATAAAAATGAGACAATACAAAACAACGAGACTATTCACAGTTAGGAGTCTTTTTCAATTAAAAGTTCTTTAAAAGTTCAAAACTCCAAGAGATTATTTTTAAATGAAAGTAGAAAGCGATATCTACAATTAGAGACTCCAATCACTATTTTTGGATTTTTCTACAATTTTCTACAATTTTTATAAGAATTTTCGTATTTTGCAATTTTTTTGAGTTTTATATATGGAAAATGCACAGAAAAAAATCTGAAATTAAAACACACCAAAATACAGCTAAAGGAATTTTTGTGGAATTCTTTTACTATTTTGTGACTTTTTATGAATTTTCAAACTTCGGACAGAGAAAAATACACCCTTTTTTATTTTTAAATATAACAAAACTCAACGAAATGCAATGAGAATTTTACACAAAGTTAAGGCGCATCAGGATCATATACAAAATTTCTCAAAATTTATTGAATAAGAAACACCATCTATCTTAATCAAATGACATGCAAATTAAAGTCTGCAACAGATGGACTACACTGCAATTTATCAAAGCATGCCACTATAAAATAACAGGATATAAAGAGCAAGTGGAAAGTGAAAGTTACCCACTAAACATGTGATGCGCATGTGACTTGATCCTGGTAGAGGTTGCTTTGCAATTTTAAGAACCTCCAGGGGTATATTTGTAAATCTTCCAATTTTTATATCCCTAGGGTTCGGATCCTTCGTTTCTTCACAACAGGGCAAAGTGAAATGGAGGCAAGCCGCCGCCAAAGGAAAGGTGGCGCGGGGCCGCGGGGACGGCGTCAACGGGGGCGGCGCGTCCTGTGAAGGTGGAGCTCGCGCGGAGGGCTGAAGGGGCGGAGCTGGCGGATTTGGTGGTGGCAGGAGGCGTGGAGGCGCACGCGGGAGGTGCGCGGGGGCAGGAGGACCACGCGGCGGTTGCGTGGCGGCGCCGCCGCCCGCTGAGGTGGCGCAGGGCTGCGGAGGGGCCGCCTGTAGCGGCGGCTAGTGGGGCGGCGGCAGGAGGACGGGGGGCCGCGGGACGTGTCAGAGGTCGGCGGCGAGGAGGCCACGTGCGGGGGTGCAGGGCTGGTCTGGAGGGCAGGAGGTTCGCGCGCGAGCCGCGCGAGGGGAGCCTAGGGGTGGAGATCCGCGCGGGGCGGCGCCGGCACAGGCGGCGTGGCGGCGCGCGGGAGGCGCGCGAGGGAGGATCGGTGGGCGGCCTCGGGCTGGTGAGTCGCAGCAGGTGGGTGCCGCGGCCCGCGCGCACAACTGGAGCGACGAGGGCGGAGGAGCCACGCATAGATAGAGCGGGGCTGGGGCGCCGACGGTCTGGAGATGCGGATGGACGGAGGGCCGCCCGTTGAGGGGGGCAGTGACGGCCGTGGGGGTGCGGCGTTCTGATGGTTGCGTGCGATGGCAGCGGGAGTGGCGACCCGCTGCTGGATTTTTGTTTGTGTTTTATTATTTTTTATTTTTTTTAATTGCAGGGAAAGAGTTAGGATAAAAAATTATTTCTTTAATTTTTCTTTTTGAAACAGATATTGTAATCAGGAGAAGAAAATATTATATTTTTTAATTTTTTTGTTTATTATTTTTTATTGTTTTGGTTTTCCTGCAAAATCACGGTTAGAAACAAGACAAATATCTGTTTTTTTTATTTATGGTGAACCTGCAAAACAATAGTTAGAGATAGAAAGAAAATTTTTATTTATTTATTTTTACCTGCAAAACAAATATTAGAGATAAAAAGAATCATAAAGATTTTATTGTTTTTTTTATTCCCGCAAAATAAAGGTTAGAGAGAAAAGACAAAAAAAACCTTTTTTTTATTTTCCTTGCAAAAAGAGATGTGTGATAAACGAGGAAAATTATTTTATGTTTTGTTTTATTTATATACAAAAAAAAAGATGTTTGAATGGGCGGATCTCGACGATGCGGAAGAAGGATCCGAGTCTCCGACCACCGTGCGTGGTCGGAGGTGTGTGGTTGCGTGAGGTAGAAAAAGAAATTTTGGGATTTTTAATCTAAAAATTACTCCCTACTCCTACGCTAAGATCTAAGCCTACAATTATCTAGGGAAAAAGACAAGTAAAAGTGGATCTCACCTCGGGGATCGGACAAGCCATGATGGCCTCGACGAAGCACAAATCTCTGCCACCGACTGGATCGGAGGCTAGGACCCTCTTCAACAAGAAATCTCTTGGAAACCGGGCTCCTCTCCGCCAAAGATCGATCAAATGTGAATGAGGGAGGAGGAGCCCATGAAAAAGAGGCAAAAATCAAAAATGGAAAATATTTACAAAAAAGGAAGGTGTTTATTGGGTGGATTAATAAAATAATTAAATTAATAAATTAATTAAATAATTAATTACGAAATTCGAAATTAATAAATTAAATAAATTAATAAATTAATTGAAAATTAATTGGCCACCTTAATGGTGGCCATTAAAGGCATGCAATCAAATCATATATATAAGGCATGTTATAAAATCAAATCAATCAATTAAAATCAAATAATTAAATAAAAAATTCGGAATTAATTTAAATTAATTAATTAATATTAGGTAATTAATTTTTTTGGTGGTTTTTTTTAAGGAAATTAGTGGTATACATATATTATATACATATAATATAATGTACATAGATGCAAATAAGGAAATAATTTTTACACAAGAATTTTTATTTTATTTTTTTTTAATTTTATTTTTATTGAAAACAATATTTATAATATATACATTAAGTAAAAATAAATATTAAAAATTATATACACAGATATATGGGTAAACTGCACAATACACCCCAGAAAACCGACTTTTTAACCGTGACTCCAAAAAATACAAAACCACAGCCATTTGAAAGATAATTTAATTTATAGTATGATGGAAGTGAGTTTGGTTCGATTTGAGCTTGTATGGAGCCGGAATTGATGTTTCAATTATCGATTTGCGGCTTTTTCTGGGTGTAATTATTTACAATATATACAATATTTTATTTTACAAATATTTTTATTATTTACAATGTAGTTTTATTTACAACTTTTATTTACAAAAGTAAGTGGTTTGAGGTCAAATTATGTACAAATAAATTAATGTAAGTTTTATGCAAATATACATGAAAAATATGTACAAGATATTTTTGGATTTTCTGACAGACAACCTTATCTCCCCCTACTTTATTCCTGGTCGATCAGGTCAAGTCTTGACCTTCTCTCGGGGTTTGGGTCAGTCTGTATTTATTGCATAAACACTTCCTTTTCTTTTTCTTTTCTTCTTTATTCTTTTATTTATATACAAAAAGTGTTAAAAATGCATAATTAACAAATGAATGTAAAATGGTAATTTTATGGAATTAGTGGTATTTACAGGTATTTGACTAAGGAAAAGAGGCTAAAATAAAAAAATAAAGGCGATGAATCGTGGATTCATCATTCCCCTATACTTTACCTTTGCTAGTCCCTTAGCAAACACTTATTTGGAAAATAAGTGAAAATAAAAATAAAGAAAAGAAAAAGGAAAGAAGTTAGAACAACATTGACTTTCAAACTTATCTTCATAAAAATGTAGTCTGGAGCTCTGTCGGACCTTTGGATTATTAATGTGTCGGAACCTTAATGGGACATGGATTTAAAACCTAACAGCCTCTAAGTTCCATAAGACTCCTATTCAGGTCTCCTCAACATTCAGATCAGAACAAGTCTACAGACACAAATTCTTATGACTATGAATTCTTACTTATACGTGTAAGTGAAATTTAGCTCTTCATCTCAAAAGTAGCAAAGATTCAGCCTCTCTCAACAAGGTAACTCAATAACCCGGTCTGGCAACTCTTTCCTCGAGGAGCGGGGATATTCCCTTCTAAGTTCAAGTACAACCAGCTCAAGAAGAGGGGATGGAGAAGAGAATGGACGGTAACTAGTGTAGTTACCTATCCTTGGATGCATGACCAGTGTAGCCATGTCACCCGCTGCAAGCTCATAAATATATGACTTTGAAGCTCTTATTCCTTTTTTTTACAGGCATTTTATTTTTCTTTCAGGCCTGTTCACTTTTGGAGATTTTGCTTTTTTTTTTCTTTTTTTTTGAAATATATACAAGGTGCAGCATGTACATAAGGAGTTTTTCCTCTTGAGCCAGTAGACTATCCCTCTTTTGAAGCATTATTGCAACCCCACAGCTCCTGTCTTTAGACCTCAACATCACCAAACTAGGTTGAGACGCACTTCCCTCCCTAGAGGAGGACGAGAGGTTTCGCCTAGATGTACTACCCTCGTATGCTACCCCAAGCCAAAAGATTCTGCCCCCTCACTACCTCATCCATGAAGAGCTACGTGTAAAGTGCAGTGTCCAAGGTAAGCCACGGTCTGAAAGAATCATGTGTGTGTTGTTAAATGTTCTACTTAGACTCATCAAGATGACATGTGAACATAGGCTTATGGACTTAAAGAATTAAGTCACTAGGACCTGAAAAGTCTTAGCTCCAAATCTTATAAGGTTCCTCTGAAATTAAGTGCATTAAGGTCCAACTAAGCTCCATTCTTCAAATTTATTCCAGACTTAGTTTAATAGTCAAAATCATCCTGAAAAATGCTCATGCAAATGCAAGACAATATGTACATGCAAGGAAAAGAAAACAAAATCTTTTTGTGAAACAATTTTCAAAATTTTGAAATTTTTATGGATTTTTGAAAAATGATGCACATGCAAAAGTTTTTTTTTGCAAATAGTTAGTAATATATACAAATATATACAAGATTCTTTTTCTTTTTAAAGTTTTTTTTTAGTTTTTTTTGTTTTTAATAAGGGTTAGAGAAGATACATATTTGCACAAAAGTGAGTTGATTATTTTACAAGAATCATGATGCAAGAATTTACAACTTGAGTAATTTATACAAGTATATACAGAGTTGAAATTTTTTTAGTTGGTTTTTTTAGTGTTTACAAGTTTTTTTTTGAGTAATTACAGTGTTTTAGCCATATTAAAAAAACTTATATATATCTGAAAGTACGAGTTATGGCTAAAGTATATATACCCATATATACGACACCCCCCTATACTTAGCTCGAACTATGTCCTCATAGTGATCAAAGAGCTGGAAAGAAAGACATAACTCGTGCCGCGTATAGAAAAGTGAAAAGAATAGTATACTACAACGACGTATGAAAGAATGAAATCAATAGAGGTCGGTGATCCCCCTATACTTAGGATCAAGTAATCCTAAGTATAGCAGACTGTACACAAAGGGAAGACCGAGGAGATGAATGTACAAAGTCTACCTCCCCTATACTTAGGGTAAAATATCCCTAAGTATAGGCAGCAAAACAGAGGTGAAATGAATCAAACGAATAATCACAAGTCGGACACCCCCCATACTTAGGGTAAAGTACACCCTAAATATGGAACGATCAGGAGATGAAGATGGGGTGTAAGACAGAAATAATGTATGATATGGACAGATGGTCTATACAGATGTGAGTCGATCAATGTTGAGGTGCCTCTCAACAAGCGCTAGAGTTTACGCCCCTAGCTGGGCGCAAATGTTAGGATAACGCAGTGTCAAGGTTCAGGACGGCATCTGTCAGGCGAATACCATACTATTGTTATCGTCTCGGTGGGAGAACAACAACGGAGTCAGGAGGGTCAAGAGAGTGAATGATAACACCCAGGTAATCAATCAGGTGGGTGTTTGCTACCGGGTCAAGATATGGGCAGATGAAGTCGGGCTCCGGTAACACAAAAGAAATCGTCGGCTCAAGATCTGTATGGAGTGAAATGATGGAGCCGAAGAAGTCGAACGTGGAGATGGAAGGATCGGTCAGTGAATCCTCCACGTCAATCACCGTCTCAAATAGATATGGAAGATCATGATCTGGAGACTCACTATAAAGGCTGATATTCGATGCATATAATGTAGACAAATCAGTGAAATCATCGAATACCTCAAAGATCGGGTCATCCTCGCGAGGGTCGTCGAGGAGAGAAACATCAAACTCATTATCAGAAATATCAAAATACTCGGTCTCGTGATCCGACAGATCGGATGCACTCCCAGAAGTAAAACCGAGAACTCAGGGTCCATGGCATCCTCCCGCAGATAACCCTCGGAGAGTAATGCCGAATCATCAGGGAAGTTGGGATCAATGCTGTCAAATGTCAGGTCCTCCAAAAATATATCAACCTCATCAAATGGGAGGATACAAGTCTCAAATACGGGACTATCAAGTTCTGTAAAATCCAAAATCGGTCCCTCATCAATCTCTCTCTGCTGAGATGAATCCAAGTATATCTTCGAATCTGAGAAGATCTCCTGAAGACAAGACACTGTATCAACTACGTATGGATACTGGAAAGAATCAGAGGATGACTGAGATGTGGGTTCCTCCTCTATCTCTTGGGATCCTAGCAGATCTAGAATCGAAGAATCTTCTACGTGACAGAGCGGGATTGGCTCAAAATCTGACTGTAAATCCAATTGGTCCTCAACCAATATCCGGCTCTGGGAACTCACAACAATAGGCAACACATCCATCAAATGAGAAGTATTAGCATCCATATCCTCTAATTTGTGTGTGCTATCAAGATCAGCATGGTGTATCACACACTCAATAGTTGTCATCTCTCCCTCATGTGTTGTCCCGAATAAATCATCTCGTGAATGTGGAATGTCTGAAATTGAATCCAAGATGGTCTCAATTAAATCCAAGTCAGGACGGTGGTGTGAACCGCCATACGAGGAAATGACATGTGAAATCTGCTCTGCGGTCCTCCCCCTCATGGCGATATGGATAAGGTCAGTCATCGAAAATCCATGATCAGGAAATCGCCTCACAAGTTCTCGTAACCTCAACCATGAATCTATCAACGGCTTTTGGGGGTTAACAGAAAAATCACGAATACAAGACCGCATCATCTCTGCTCTACATTGGGGGTAAAATTTCTACAAAAATAATGATCGTAAATCTCCCCATGTAGTAATCTTCCTTTCCAATCGTCTGTGCCAAGTCTTGGATCTACTCTGAAGTGTAAATGGGAAGGTGATCAACATCATGTCCTCAGAAGTTATATCAGAATATGATCTTGATCCACAAATTTCCTCAAATTCTTCAATATGCAAATATGGTTCCTCGTGCACTTCCCCTAAAAACTTGGGCAATATATTAATTAACTCTAAATCTAAAATGAAGGAGCTCAGTGTAGAAGCGGAGTGTGCTTCTTGATCGGTGTACTCATCCATCATCTTAGGATTAAAGTCATCTAAAGCTTGCCAATGCCCCATTTGATCGTCTAAGGGATGCACTCTCATCTCAGCAATGTGAACACCCATGTCTCGTGTTTGGTCAATCTGGTCTCTGTGGGTGTCACTCACAGCACGTCCCAAATGGGAGGGTGGGTAGGGAGAAGATGAGAAGTCGGATGGGGTTCCGACCTCTCGAGAGAGTGAACGTGAGTGATGGGTGTGAAATGAAGAAGCCGCAAAATTTGGCTGGAATGGAAGTGGCCCATCGCGATGAGAGGAAACTGAAGGGAGGGATAGAAGGGTGTGAAAGAAAAAAAAAGGCAGGAACGAAGAGAGAGATAGAAGGGAGGGAGGGTGGGTTAGAGACAGAAGGTGACTGCTAATAGAGGAAGATGATTGTAACCGACTCACACCAAAGACATACAAAACACAAAGCAAACACCCAGTTCACCTACTCAACACAAAGTGAAGACCGTGAGATTCGATCCTTTATCTTTTCAATTTTAGAGTTAGGTGATCAACGAAAGTTGTACAAACACTTAGGAGTCTTGAATAGGATTTGGGCACTATTCCTTAGTGTGTACGCGAGCGAGTAAAAGCACAAACAATGAGGGAATTGCTCTCCCAATACAATGAAGTGAATCAATTACGTTTGATTTTAGAGTCAAGTTCAATTAGCAGTCCCAATTTTTTAATTTTTGATTTTGTGATTTTTTTGGATATTTTCAAGAATAAACGCCTAACGAATTTTCCGATTTCCTCTTTGATTAATTTGAGTCCAAAAACATGGGGAGGGATCGAGAAAGCCAATGCACGGTCAAAAACTATGATGCATGCAGAGATAGAAAATGCGTACCTTACTCCAGCACTCTACATGCAATATGATCCGCGCAGAAATTTAAATACAGAAATAAAACTACCTAAATGATGCAGCGGTGAAAATCGAGTCCTAGACGAGCAAGTTCTACTCGCAGAACCGTCTAATCGGTCACCGACCTCCAAGCCAATGGGTCCGGTCTTGGCCCACCCCTCCTCTGCCCGACAAATCGGGGGTAGGAGAAAGCGCTTTACAGGGTGGACTGCGGCACGTAGGCTACGAAGGAGATGAGTCGATTATTTTTATTAATTGATTATTAGTAGGTACAATTAAGCACACTATAGGAACAAGCAGATAATTAAGTGTGGGGACCCTACTAATTACGGCGCAAGCAAGAGAAAATCCTAAGGCTAGGGGCTCGAAAATCACGTGAATCAAATAAAATAAAATAAAATAAAATAAATGCGAGAAAACAAAACCAGCGAAAAACAACGGTGAGGTCCCCCAAGTGCACCGGCACTTGGTGAAACAGACCCCGAAAAATGTCCAAGTGTCCACAGGTTTAGAGTCCTAAATTATTACAAAAATAATTGTTCTCTCTCAAAAATAAAATTCTTCTTCTTCTCCCTGCTCTTCTTCCCGTGCGGGTCCTCAAAAAGTAAACTCCAAGTTGTCCACGTAGTACCTCGCACAAAAATAAGAGAGAGAAGGTCAGAAAACAATTATAATATAGAGAGACAAAAATAGAAAAATGACTACAAAGCCGTGCTCCCCGGCAACGGCGCCATTCTGATGACGTGCCTGACAACTGGGTTAAGTATGTAATAATCAAAGGTCGTTGTGACCCAAATCACCAAGCGCGGTCAATCGAGAAAAATAATCAAACCACTCAAAACAGATAGAAATCAATAAAACAATGTGTAAGCGGTCTTCGCTATTCTTTTTATAGCGACCAGGGTCGAACACAAGGAGCACGATTTAAAAACTCTGTAGTCAAATTTCAGAGGTTATCGAAAGCTAATTTTTTAGTGGTTTTTGAATTATATATTTATTTTTAATTTTTAAAAGAAGCACAAATGAAGAAAAGTGACAAAACAAAGAACCCACACCTTTTTTTTATTTTTCAAAATAGTCAAAAATATACAAAAAAGTCCAAAGAAAATGTTTTTGTGATTTTCATATTTTAAAATGTTTTTGGTAAATTTTTCGCAATTTTCTAATGTTTTTGGAATTTTATAAAAATGAGAAAATACAAAACAACGAGACTATTCACAGTTAGGAGTCTTTTTCAATTAAAAGTTCTTTAAAAGTTCAAAACTCCAAGAGATTATTTTTAAATGAAAGTAGAAAGCGATATCTACAATTAGAGACTGCAATCACTATTTTTGGATTTTTCTACAATTTTCTACAATTTTTATAAGAATTTTCATATTTTGCAATTTTTTTGAGTTTTATATATGGAAAATGCACAGAAAAAAATCTGAAATTAAAACACACCAAAATACAGCTAAAGGAATTTTTGTGGAATTTTTTTACTATTTTGTGACTTTTTATGAATTTTCAAACTTCAGACAAAGAAAAATACGCCCTTTTTTATTTTTAGATATAACAAAACTCAACGAAATGCAATGAGAATTTTACACAAAGTTAAGGCGCATATCAGGATCATATACAAAATTTCTCAGAATTTATTGAATAAGAAACACCATCTATCTTAATCAAATGACATGCAAATTAAAGTCTGCAACAGATGGACTACACTGCAATTTATCAAAGCATGCCACTATAAAATAACATGATATAAAGAGCAAGTGGAAAGTGAAAGTTACCCACTAAACATGTGATGCGCATGTGACTTGATCCTGGTAGAGGTTGCTTTGTAATTTTAAGAACCTCCAGGGGTATATCTGTAAATCTTCCAATTTTTATATCCCTAGGGTTCGGATCCTTCGTTTCTTCACAACAGGTCAAAGTGAAATGGAGGCAAGCCGCCGCCAAAGGAAAGGTGGTGCGGGGCCGCGGGGACGGCGTCAACGGGGGCGGCGCGTCCTGTGAAGGTGGAGCTCGCGCGGAGGGCTGAAGGGGCGGAGCTGGCGGATTTGGTGGTGGCAGGAGGCGTGGAGGCGCACGCGGGAGGTGCGCGGGGGCAGGAGGACCACGCGGCGGTTGCGTGGCGGCGCCGCCGCCCGCTGAGGTGGCGCAGGGCTGCGGAGGGGCCGCCTGTAGCGGCGGCTAGTGGGGCGGCGGCAGGTGGACGGGGGGCCGCGGGACGTGTCAGAGGTCGGCGGTGAGGAGGCCACGCGCGGGGGAGCGGGGCTGGTCTGGAGGGCAGGAGGTTCGCGCGTGAGCCGCGCGAGGGGAGCCTAGGGGTGGAGATCCGCGCGGGGCGGCGCCGGCACAGGCGGCGTGGCGGCGCGCGGGAGGCGCGCGAGGGAGGATCGGTGGGCGGCCTCGGGCTGGTGAGTCGCAGCAGGTGGGTGCCGCGGCCCGCGCGCACAACTGGAGCGGCGAGGGCGGAGGAGCCACGCACAGATAGAGCAGGGCTGGGGCACCGACGCTCTGGAGATGCGGATGGACGGAGGGCCTCCCGTTGAGGGGGGCAGTGACGGCCGTGGGGGCGCGGCGTTCTGATGGCTGCGTGCGATGGCAGCGGGAGTGGCGACCCGCTGCTGGATTTTTGTTTGTGTTTTAATTTTTTTTATTTTTTTTAATTGCAGGGAAAGAGTTAGGATAAAAAATTATTTCTTTAATTTTTCTTTTTGAAACAGATATTGTAATCAGGAGAAGAAAATATTATATTTTTTAATTTTTTTGTTTATTATTTTTTTATTGTTTTGGTTTTCCTGCAAAATCACGGTTAGAAACTAGACAAATATCTGTTTTTTTTAATTTATGGTGAACCTGCAAAACAATAGTTAGAGATAGAAAGAAAATTTTTATTTATTTATTTTTACCTGCAAAACAAATATTAGAGATAAAAGAATCATAAAGATTTTATTGTTTTTTTATTCCCGCAAAATAAATGTTAGAGAGAAAAGACAAATAAAAAAAACCTTTTTTTATTTTCCTTGCAAAAAGAGATGTGAGATAAACAAGGAAAATTATTTTATGTTTTGTTTTATTTATATACAAAAAAAAAGATGTTTGAATGGGCGGATCTCGACGATGCGGAAGAAGGATCCGAGTCTCCGACCACCGTGCGTGGTCGGAGGTGTGTGGTTGCGTGAGGTAGAAAAAGAAATGGCGTGACACGAAAATGAGGCGAAAATTCGGTGTCGGATGTAGATTAAAGTGTGATGAAATTTTGGGATTTTTAATCTAAAAATTACTCCCTACTCCTACGCTAAGATCTAAGCCTACAATTATCTAGGGAAAAAGACAAGTAAAAGTGGATCTCACCTCGGGGATCGGACAAGCCATGATGGCCTCGACGAAGCACAAATCTCTGTCACCGACTAGATCGGAGGCTAGGACCCTCTTCAACAAGAAACCTCTCGGAAACCGGGCTCCTCTCCACCAAAGATCGATCAAATGTGAATGAGGGAGGAGGAGCCCATTAAAAAGAGGCAAAAATCAAAAATGGAAAATATTTACAGAAAAGGAAGGTGTTTATTGGGTGGATTAATAAAATAATTAAATTAATAAATTAATTAAATAATTAATTACGAAATTCGAAATTAATAAATTAAATAAATTAATAAATTAATTGAAAATTAATTGGCCACCTTAATGGTGGCCATTAAAGGCATGCAATCAAATCATATATATAAGGCATGTTATAAAATCAAATCAATCAATTAAAATAAAATAATTAAATAAAAAATTCGGAATTAATTTAAATTAATTAATTAATGTTAGGTAATTAAATTTTTTGGTGGTTTTTTTAAGGAAATTAGTGGTATACATATATTATATACATATAATATAATGTACATAGATGCAAATAAGGAAATAATTTTTACACAAGAATTTTTTTTTATTTTTTTTAATTTTATTTTTATTGAAAACAATATTTATAATATATACATTAAGTAAAAATAAATATTAAAAATTATATACACAGATATATGGGTAAACTGCACAATACACCCCAGAAAACCGACTTTTTAACCGTGACTCCAAAAAATACAAAACCACAGCCATTTGAAAGATAATTTAATTTATAGTATGATGGAAGTGAGTTTGGTTCGATTTGAGCTTGTATGGAGCCGGAATTGATGTTTCAATTATCGATTTGCGGCTTTTTCTGGGTGTAATTATTTACAATATATACAATATTTTATTTTACAAATATTTTTATTATTTATAATATAGTTTTATTTACAACTTTTATTTACAAAAGTAAGTGGTTTGAGGTCAAATTATGTACAAATAAATTAATGTAAGTTTTATGCAAATATACATGAAAAATATGTACAAGATATTTTTGGATTTCTGACAGACAACCTTATCTCCCCCTACTTTATTCCTGGTCGATCAGGTCAAGTCTTGACCTTCTCTCGGGGTTTGGGTCAGTCTGTATTTATTGCATAAACACTTCCTTTTCTTTTTCTTTTCTTCTTTATTCTTTTATTTATATACAAAAAGTGTTAAAAATGCATAATTAACAAATGAACGTAAAATGGTAATTTTATGGAATTAGTGGTATTTACAGGTATTTGACTAAGGAAAAGAGGCTAAAATAAAAGAATAAAGGCGATGAATCGTGGATTCATCAGGCGCTTGTATGGAAACAGATCCAAAAAAAGTGAAAACCCAAAAATTAAAACAAGGGGACTGCTAAATAAGTTTTGACCTTAATTAAAATCCATAATGAACTTTCATTGTTTTAGGTTCATAAAGCCTTCATTGATTTCTGGTATCATAGGAGGGGATCAAAAATCCTCCCATGAGCGAGGCACGATGCATTAAGGATTATAGACCAAAACCCAGTCTGTAACTGCCTTATGTATTGCCAGCATTCTTGAAGTAATGGCGCTTCTATCGTACATGACCGAGTAGGGCCTTGTCAACGATGGTGTTCCCGTCTTGTGTGGAACATCGACATGGTATGAAGTACTGAGCTTAGGTCATGCCTTTTATGGGGGTGTATGTCTCATCGGTTTGCGTCCGAGTAGGTTCTTGCACGCTCACGGGTAATTTTGATGCGAGCGAGGACCGAAGTAGCAGTTTCGCCTATCAGCTTCCTCTCTCTATTTCTTTGGTAGAGTAGGGATCCAGGAAGGGATACAAGGACCTCAAAAAGTGCAAAATATAGGTTACAAAGGAGTAGGACATGTACAAGATACTTTTTTGGTAGTACTCTCTCTCCTATAGGATTAGCGTGCTAAGGACTTGTTACAAGATATGTCTGAAATAACAACTCTAAAACTGAAAAGATAATAAATAGCCGAACCTTCACGACTTCACATGGCGTGAATTGGTGAACCCAATTTTGTATTATGTTAGTATGCATATAGATTAAGGTTTAAAGAATAAAGTCCCGCACAATTGTGCAAATTTTATCATATGTGTCTTATTTTTGAGCCAAGCTCAATTCGAGCCTTTATATTGTTATTCCCTCCATTTTATCCAATGCAAGGACAGATCTTGACCAGAATTAGGTGAACGCTCAACTATTAGCATCTATCCAGGCCATCCAGCAGCAGTTGACAGAGCAGGCCCTAGCACAGACTACATTACAGGACATGTTGAACGATGTCATGAACAGATAAGCAGGAGTAGGAGACAGACCTAGCATGAGGAGGTGGAACCCGTGAAGATCCCGAAGAGGAAGAGCCAGACTATGGGAGGAAAAAACCCACACTTAAGGAAACATACAATCATAGAGACAGCCAGATGATCGAGCGGATCCTCATTCCACCAATGCACACTCACTTCGAGCTTAAGCCCAAGTTCCTGTCCCTTCTACCTTCATTTCATGGGAACAATAGCGAGGAGCCTTACATTCACCTACAACAGTTTTCACGCATATATCGTACTACCCACTACCCCAATGTTCCTTTGGATGCAGTGAAGATGATGGCGTTCCCCTTCAGTTTATAGGACAAGATCCTATACTGGGTCAATCATTTGGGAAAGATTGTGACCACATGGGAGGAACTGAAATCCGCCTTTCTGCACAAATTCTATCCTCTTGGCCGACTCAATCATATGCAAGCCAGGATCAACAACTTCTCCCATAGTGCGTACGAGACCATTGATGAAGCCTGGGAGCGGTTCACAGACTTGCAGGAGAAGTGTCCCCATCATGAAGTGCCGAGGACCAGCTTGGTCCAACATTTCTTCGGGGGACTAAATGTAGGGAGTCAAAGGCTCGTCGACACAGTCTGTAGGGGATCACATTTCAATAAGGATGAAGATGTTGTATGGCAGATTTTAGAAGAAATGGCCGAAGGAGAGGCCGCCCTCTCTTCATCCAGAGCATATCAGAAGAAACCCTAGATCCTCTAGAAGCAAGTCAATATGGTAGCGTCTTGTGAGGTGAAGAGAGATGAGAGCTCCAATCTCAGCATCATCGGGGGACATCTCTCAAAGGTTGACATTATTGAAAAGAGATCACATGATCTTGAAAAAATCTCTATGATCGAGAAGAGGACACAACACCTAGATAAGCTAGACTAGATCATCAAGCAGGTGGAGCAGCAGGTGAGCACCATCAGTTCAGTCCAATTGGCGATACCATCTACATAGACTCCAGCTGCGAAGAAGGATGAGCCATCACCTCCACAACAACCTCAATCGAGCCAGCAGCCACCGGCAGTCCAGCACGTGTACTATGTGCATGCACCGATCAGGGCACGTCGCAATAGCAGATGGTAGTCTACCAGCCAGACTTCCTCCCATCGTCTAATCCAGCCTTCCCTCACCACCCTTGATTCAAGAAGTCGACGAGGTCTGGACCAATGATGCACAGCTGGCCCATCCTACCGTACATCCTCCGCGCCAACAATAAGCCAATAAGGCCTACCACCAACCACAGGGTGGTCGTTTCGGGCATTCCTCTCAACCCTCACCTCAGTATCACCAGCTTCCGTAGTACCACAATCAATGGAGGCAGAATCAACAGTACCAGCAGCCACAATACCGTTACCCACAACCATACCATCAGTATGCAACTGTACCACCCAATCAGTATAAGCATTATCCTCCTCCCTCCTATCACCAGTACCAACTTGCTCCACCTCCTCAACCACATCAGCAGTCACCGCCTCATCCACACAACAATCAGCCACGACGTGGTATGCATGCAGAACCTTCTAAGGTGAATCATGTGAACCCTACCCTTGATTGCTTTTCCCAACTTGTAAAAGGCCTAGAAGATATGAAGAAGAATCTAGATGACCTGACCGTCACCAAACTTCCATTTTGGCACAGGTCGAAGCTGATCCCAATAGCTTTAAAATAAATGAGTAGGTAGAATGTGGTGTCCAGTCTGTGCCTGTAGAGTTAAATGATTGTAATATTATTTTATCTAATGTAGTCACTCTCAGGAGTGGTTGGATCTTGCCTCTGTATGCCACAAGCCACATGAAGAATAAAGCTTCGATAGGTGAATCGTCATCTTCTGCATTAACCATTCCAGCCATATGGAAGGGTGAGGAAGAAGGAGGAGGAGCCATGCTAGCTGTCAGTCACCTCTGACACCATCAGCAAAAATACCAAATAAATTAGAAAAACCAAAAAGACAAAAAAGGTGTTACCATGCTAGCCATGGAGGAGCAGCCAGCCGCAACCGATCCTACACCAGCCAACGAAGCGGAGGCCCCACTTTTTGCTTTTCCATCAGCACCAACATCTATGTTTCCAGCTTGTTCTCATTTTTTGAGAATCGGATGTACAACATATTGTGGATAAAGATTTTATTGTAAATAAGAATGTGATTTCTGATTTCAATAATATAAATATTCCTTTTCCAAAAGCAATAGAAAATTCGAAAAAAATTGTAAAAAGAAAAAGCTCATTATTTGATCCTGTAGTTTTGGATATCATCAATAATTTGACTGTTGAGATTCCTTTAATGAAGGCCATGGAATACATGCCAACTATGAAGGAAGGTTTGAAAGAGGCATGTACAAACAGGCGTTGCCCCGCATGTAACAACAGATGCCGACATGTGGAGAAGCACATTCTCACCATGACCACTGTTGCAGCCACCAACAGCCTCCCACAGAAGAAACGAGACAAAGGAGCACCTTTGATCAGTTGTGAGATTTTTAATCAAGTCTTCGAGCGAACCTTGCTTGACAAGGTTCTTCCATTAACCTCCTTCCCTTTTCATTATTGCATGAATTTTGGATAGGTCCTCTCAAGTAGACACAAATGGTTTTCAGTTCGTTGATTGATTCATCAAGCGACCTCAAGGTCTTTTGTAAGATGTTGTGGTAAAGGTACGGGACATGTAGTTCCCAGTTGATTTTGTAGTCCTTGATATGGACCCCCCTCACCCTTACTCCAGACTCCTCTCATCCTGGACTGGCCATTCATACGTACTTCAGAATCCGTGGTTGATTATGGATCTGGAAAGATCACCTTCAGCTTAGGCAATAACAGAATTACTATAGACATGATTAGCGAGTCCAAAGTTGTACCTGATAAGGGTCATGCAACATCGTCTAAAGCAGATTGTGAATTCATTGCAGCTATCAGAGATATACCACTCTCTTTGAACGATCCATAGACACAGGAAATCCTCTCTCTAGAGGAGAATCTAGAAAGCACAAACGGCGTAAGCTCCGAGGACATTTGGGAGACAGAGTCTACATTGCTGAAGCATATTTTTGATTCCAATGATTCATTCCAACCCAAACGCAATGATTTCATTACTGATCCATTCGACACATTATCAGAATCTCAGTAGGGCACTGAGGTCAGCAATCCCATAAAAATGTAGATAGATCATCCCCTAACTAGCATAGTATCCGAGGTACCCGAGAATCCGCTCAGATCAAAATTGGAACTAAAGCCACTTCCAACAGGCCTGAATTATGATTTCCTTGCGGATATAGAAAAAACGTATCTGTTCATCGTTAGTAGCAGACTGACCCCGGAGCAAGAATCTTGACTCCTCGAGGTTCTAGAGAAAAATCACAAGGTACTTGGTTGGCATATTTCAGATCTCCACGGGATAAATCCTACATTGTGCTCACACCACATATACTTGGAAGAAGATGCCAAGCCGTCCTGCAAGTTTCAAAGAAGATTGAATCCGAATTTGAGGGATGTAATAATGAAGGAAATAACGAAATGGTGTGACACATGCTTTATTTATCCCATCTCCGATTCTAAATGGGTGAGCCCACCGCACGTAGTTTTGAAGAAGTCAGGGCTTACTATGGTAAAAAATGATAGAGGAGAGGAGATATCTACTCGAGTATTGACATCCTGGCGTGTATCCGTTGACAAGCGGCGATTGCCAGTTCGTTGTACCAAGAGTACCCATCCAAAAAGCAGAAGAACTCTTTGCTAGCCAATCTTTCCAATACTTGATCAGCAGGTCCTCCTTTCATTTAATCAGCTAAAGTAGCTAATCACTGACAGCCACCAGATTGATCTCTCCCTTTTGAGATTATGTTGGATGCATCAGATTTTGCTGTTGGGTCTGTTGTAGGACAAAGGAAAGATAAGGTGTCCTATGACTTTCATTAAGCCAGCAAACATTAGATGAAGATCAGAGAAACTACATTGTGACAGAGAAATAATTGTTGGTTGTGGTATTTACCCTCGAGAAGTTCAAATCCTATTTGCTTGGATCAAAAGTCACGATTTACACTAACCACTCTTCTATCAGATACTTACAACAGAAGAAGGATGCCAAGCCTAGACTAATCAGATGGATCCTTCTCCACCAGGAGTTCGATTTGGAAATCAAGGACAAGCCTGGAATTCAGAATGTGGTAGCAAACCACCTCTCTAAAAGAGAGTGACAAGATCCTCCACTGAGTAGTTCACCTATCATAGACACATTTCGTAACGAGTCAATTCTGGCCGTGGATTCACTCCCTTGGTATGCTGATATTGTCAACTATATCGTTTCAGGTGCATTTCCATAGGAATGGACAAAGATTTGTAAGTACAAATTCTTATTGATGATCTATTTCTACCAATGGGAAGATCCTCTATTATTCAAGGAAGGAGCGGATTGTATTTGGTGCATGTGCATTTCCCAGGCGGAGAAACATAGTGTCCTCGAGCATTGTCACTCGCTCGAATCTAGTGGACACCATTCTAGATATAGAACGGCAACAAAGATTTTGTAGTGTAGCCTCTGGTGGCCAACCTTATTTAAGGATGAGCCGCATTTGTCAAACGATGCACTGACTGTCAGCGATTGAAAGACACCCTTACAACCAAAGATTCTATGCCCATGAAGATCATTCAGATTGCTGATGTGTTCGATGCTTGGGAGATCGATTTCATGCGACCTTTCCCAAATAGTCACGGATACAAGCACATCCTTCTTGTCGTTGATTATGTGAGTCGTTGGGTTGAAGCTATCCCCGCACAAGCCGCAGACACCCGTACAGTGTACCATTTTCTAAAAAAAATATTATCTCACAGTTCGGGATTTCGAAGATACTTATATCAAACACTGTAGTCACATCATTAATAGAGAGTTTAAGAAACTAACAAAGGAATGCGGCATCGAACACCGTGTCGCATCTCCTTACCATCCTCAGACCAATGGTATGGCAGAATTATCTAACAGAGAAATCAAGACAATACTTCAGAATCTTGTCAAGCTGGATAGGAAAAATTGGTCCCAACTTTTGGATTCAATCCTTTGGGCATATCGAACTGCCTACAAGTCTCCATTGGGCATGTTGCCCAATCTCCTTGTGTATGGAAAGACATGCCACCTTCTAGTGGAACTGATTCATAAATCATTGTGGGTAATTAATATATGTAATTTGGACTCACCACAAGGTGGTCAGAAGAGGAAAGAAGATTTGAGCAGGCTCCTGGAATTTCAATATTGTGCATATGATAAAACGTTGATGTACAAGGAGAACGTGAAATGCTGGCATGACCGGCACATAAGATGAAAGACCTTCGAAGCTGGGCAGAAAGTATGGTTATTCGATGCAAAGTTGAAGATCTTCTCGGGCAAATTAAAAAGCAAATGGACAGGGCCGTTTCAAGTTCGAGAAGTGCATGACAATGATAGCATTGCGATATCAGAATTGTCTTCTAATGCATAACCATTTGTCGTCAACATTTAACTATTTAAGCCCTACCTCAAGCTTGACACTTTATTTTCCATTATCAACTCTATCTAAGTACTACACTCTGACGATACATCCACAGCAGTAGACACATCAAAAGATTCAGATAATTCAACTTAAAAACTTTTCCTTTAAGCTTTTATCTTATCTTTTTTTGTTTTCATCTTTCGTTCTCTATTAAAAAAAATTTGTGTACTACCCCTTCTTATCTGTCTTTTATACTTAGGATGTACTATAGGGGGTGTTCACCTTGATTTATTTCATTCTTTGATCCTCTTCCCTGTCTCCTCTTCTTGTCTATACTCAGGGATATCCTACCATAAGTATAGGGGGGAGACAGTCTGAGCTGAGATTTGTGCATTCCCACCCTTGACCCTCCCTATCTTGTGTACAATATTCTATACTCAGGATTATTTGATCCTAAGTGAGGAGGGATGGTCAACCTCTCGATCAATCATTCCTTCTTTCATTATTTCTAGGCTTTTCTACACTCAGTACGAGTTATGTCTTTTCTTTTTCTCTTCGATCTATGAGGACATAGCTCAAGCTAAGTATAGGGGAACATATATAATGTGTATATACTTTAGCCATAACTCAAACTTTTGTATTTTAAATAAGTATGGCTAAAAATATTTCACTAAATTTTGTACTATTAAATTCATTAAAATCACATAATTAAAATATGATGATATCTCCTCAAATTCTTTTTGTACATACTGATTAACAAATCAGGCGAAATACTTTTGCAAAATATTTGAAAATAGTTTGAAAATCCTTTTGAAAAATATTTTGAAAACTATTTAGAAAATATTTTTAAAACATGTTAAATCTTTGTAAAAAGTTTTGGTTCGAAATATTCTTTTCTTTATGTGAAATAAACTGCGTGAAAAATGATTTGCAAATGGTTTGGAAAATTGTTACAAAAATATTTTGAAAAATCTATATATACTGTTTGAAAAACCGTTGCAAAATGATTTTCAAATAAGTGTAAATGTTTGTAAAAATTGTTTTCAAAATTAATATTATTTTTAATTATAGTTTTCCAAAATTATTGTAAAATGATTTTTAAATAAGTTTGAGCGATATATACATCACAATAAAATTCTTTATTTATATATCCATAAAAATTGACCACTTACCCTTTGTAAATTCTTAAAACACAACTCTTGTACAATTAAAATGCATGCCCGTGTAAATATGTGTACCTAGATTTTAACCAAAATTTTTGTTTTCAAAAATCACAAAAACATTTGAATACTAAATAACTAAAAACATTTGAAAACACTTTTTGAAAAATACAAAAAAATGCATTTGCATCATCTTTTCCAAAAATCGCTAAAAAATTTAAAAATAGTTTTCATTGCATTGTACATAGCATTTGCATAACATTCGCATTTGTCGAATTGAGTTTGATAAATGAACAAGTCTAAGTAAAATCCGAAGATTGGAGCTTGGTTGGACCATAAATCTACCTAATAACAAGAACCTTATACCAGTTGGAATTGAGGCACTTCAGGTCTAGTTGACTTAATTCTTTGAGAATAGTTAGATTTAGTTCAATGGTTTCTTGACTGCCTAAGTAGAGTATTTTGGAGCACACGCATTGCTCTTGTCGATAATGACCTAACTTAGACGCATGCACCTTTCACTTGGCTCAAATCAGTTTCAGTGGTGAGGGGATTGGATTTTCTGGTATGAGATGCACACAAGTGGAAACATTTGTCCTCATATAGGGAGGGAAGTGCACCCCAACCCTTCTAATGGCAGTGGCATGTAAAGAGAGGAGAGTGTGGGTCGCAATAATGCTTCAAAAGAGGGATAGTCTTCTGACTCATGAGGAAAAACTCCTTATGTAAATGTTTTTGTATATAGTATTTCCAAAAAAACTCCAAAAAAATGGACGGGCCTGGTTGAAAATAAAATGCCTGCCAGAGTATGTATATATGTTGTCTAGTCAATAAGCAAGCTTGAGTCTCAAAGTTATACCATGTGAGCCTACAGCTGGATGACTTGCCTACACTGGTCATGCATCCTAGGATAGGTATCTACATTGGCTACCATCCATTCTTCTCTCCACCTCGCCTCTTGAGTCGGATGCCACTTGAACTTAGAAGGGAATACCCTGCTCCTCGAGGAAAGAGTTGCTGGATTGGGGTATCACTGGTTTGTCACGCTGGAGAAGTCAGTCTCTTTATCATTTCAGCTGAGGGGAGCCACTATCAATACACTGTACAAGTCAGATTCATAGTCATAACGGTTTGCATATGAGTTGAAATATTATGACCTGTCTATTGAGGGGACTTGAGCAGAGTTTTGGGATTCTCGACGGCTGTTGGATTTCAAATCCAGCTTCCAATAAGGTTCCACCCCCACTTAAAAAATTCCCAAGGTCCTACTGGAGCTCTAAAGTTTGATTTTGTGAGGACAAGTTTGATAAGTAAACTTAATCCACTTTCTTTCTTTTTCTTTTCTTTATTTTTCTTTTCTGCACTTACTGCATAAGTGTTTGCTAAGGACTAGCAAAGGCAAGTATAGTGGTGATGAATCTCCATTTCATCACCTTTATTTTATCATTTTGGACTTAAAAACCCTAGATAATACATGTAAATAGCATTAATTTGTACAAAATAGCATTCATCATTTTTGCATTTATTGTGTAAATAATGTTGTTTTTAATGCCAAAATTATAGAATAAATAAAATAAAAGAAAATTAATAAAATATCAAGGATATTTTATGACCCTAAACCCCGAGAGCTTAGCATATTGATAAATAGGTCGACAAGAAATCAAGTAGGGGGAGATAACGGTCCAAAAATCCAATAAAACCCCCCTTTTATTTATTCATTCTTCAGTCATTTTTGGGACCTATTTTATTTTCCACTTTTTATACATAAAATAAAGAAACTTTATATATAAAGTTGTATATAATAATGTAAATAAAAATACAAAATTAATTTCATACAAAAATAATACACAATGTACAAGTTACAGACTAAATAAAATTCCAAAATCGCAACTTCCCAGACCCATATCTCTAAAAAAACTCAAAAAAGATCAAAATCACCTTTAATTGTATATAACTTTAATAAGTTATTTAAGAAGGTCATTTCATATTTTTTGGAGTTAAGGTGTGAAAGTTAGGTTTTGGACCCCTATTGTATAACATACCCGATTAAAATATTCATTTTATTTATTCTTTACTATATTTACAATTTTATATTTTTATAATTTTGTAAATACTTTTTGTAACCTATGTACATATTGAAACCAAAATAAAACCACTAATAGAACATTAAAAAAAATCCTATAAAAACATAAGTAAAAATACCTATTATAATACATGTATATAAATAAAAGTTAAATTCATTCTTTCATTATTTATTCTTTTGAATTTTTACACTACTGTATATATCATTAAAAATATAAATCTAAAATAAAACCATAAAAGAAACATTAAAATAAAACAAAATAAATAATACATAGGTAAATATACAATACATATACATATTTAATATGTACCCCTATTTATTTTAGTAAACAAATAACATCACAAAATTACAATAAAAATATATTTTTGTACCTAAAAATAAGTTCTAAATATATAAAATAAGAGTATAAAATAATATAATAAACTACACAAAATAAAAATAAAATAATCAAAGTATAGATGAATATACCTATAAATATACCCCTAATAATTAACTATTAATAAATAACACCAAATAATAAATAAAAATCATAATAAAATACAACATAAAATAGTAAAAAAATTTATTTTATACTAAAAAATTAATAAACTCATTTACTATTTTATTAATTAAATTCAAATTAACCCAATTATTTTGTCCTTTTGCTTCCCATGTGGACCAATCAACATCCAAGGAGACTTGACCCAGGTCAAATCCCTCCTTTGCCTCCTCTGATATTCATGCCCTTCATGCAACCCGTCTTCTCCCATTTTCCCAGGCTAGTCTATCACTAAAATCGATCAAATCCCTCACCTAACCCATCTCTGATCAACCCTAATACATGCCCTAACCTTAAACACATTGTGCATCGCTCCTCATCATCCCAAATCGCCGGTTAATAAGGGTCGTCCCCTCTGTGTATATATAAAAGTCTTCGCCTCCCTTTCGAGTTTTGATCCTTCTCCAAGCCATGAACCCCTTTGCGGTATGTGTGTGCGTGTACCTAGTGACAGCAGGAACACCCCCAAGCCCAGGAGCGTGTAATCAGGCGAGGCAGAGCAATCCAAGGCGACCGTTGCAAACCCCCTTCTCCCTGAGCTCTCTTAGGTATAAGAGCTACCATTTTTCTTGCGTAATATTTAGTCATAGGTTTTAATCTATGTACTTAGTTTAGGTCTTTATTAGGTGTGTTAGTGTTAAATAACCTACTCTAATTTCGCTGGAGCCAATCTCCGACGAACCCCATCCATCGTCCTCTTTTGTCCTAAGGTCTGCCTACCGCCTAATTTTTACTCCTCTACGTTTCTCTCAAGCCCTGACGCACTTCGCTTACCCTGATCCGTCGTGGATTGGGAGTTTCGTGTCTCCCCTCCTCCGCTAACCGGAGACACGCCACCCCACTCCGCCAACTGTCCACCTCACACGCTAAGGGGTCGAGGCAACTTGCCCTCGACCCAAGAAAGTTTTTGCATGTCCCACAACCCTGCAACTCGCCTAGGGTTCCTGGAGCTCATCCTTGCCTTCGACTCTTCAATAGAGCTCTGGTGACCCTCGGGAAATTATGAAGCCTCCTGCAGATAAAGGGACCCTCCTGCTCCCTATTGCGAAGCTTAGAGCAGATGAAGACCGCCGGAGTTGTGTCATAGCGATGATCGAAGCTCGCCACCCGCTATGTTCTTCCATGTTCTTATAGGGAGGTTCAGAGTCGTTTGTTCGAGCCCCTCCAAATTCTCTAGATGTCGTTGGATGCAACCACGCCGAATCGCCCGATCGCCCCTCACTATCTAATATGCTCCATCCAAGATCGAAGCGGTAACGTCCGTCCATATGAAGATACGTGGCAAGTGGATGAAAGCCCGTCGTTCGATAGCACATGTTGATGGGGTAAATTGCTATATCTTACCTTATATTTTTTGTATTTATTTATTTATTAATATTGTAAATAAAATATCAAGTGTAACTAAAAAAGACATTTTGCATTAGAGGCCCCTATACTTAATTGTATTTATGTTTGGGTCCAGTCCAGCTCAACTCATATGTGGTCCCACGTGAGCTGGGTAAATTGCATATAAGCCCCTAAATCTTTTTTGATTTATTTTTTATCCAATAAAATTTTGTTTACATTGTATATTGTTGGGAAAATTGCACTTCCACCCCTGAATTCTATTTTATTTGCTATTATTCCCCTATCAGCTTATGTATTTTTGGTGCTTGGACTTCAATTATTAAAAATAGCACACTAGCTCCTAAAATCTTACAAAAATAGGTTAGATGCCTGGTTGCATGTACTTTCACGCCACATTTTTATTTTGCATTTTTGGCATTCTAACCATTTACTAAAAATCAAAAGGAGCTCATTTTTGTTCTGTCTAGCTTATAAAATACCAAAAAAACGTATTGAAAATTACAAAACAAATATGTCTATTGTCTATTTTACCATATTTTAGCTACAGACCCAAAATCACTAAATATGGAAAAAGAAAACTCCCACAATTGGAAACCCCCAAAAACCTTCATAAAAATTTATAAAATCATTGAAAAATCTAAAAATATGTTTCTCTATTTCTTAATTTTCTTTCTATAATTATTTATATGTAAATATTGATTTATGTTATTTTGGACCGTATGCACTATTTTTAAAATTCAAATCGATTTCGACTATTTATTAAATCCCTAATTTGTTATATTTTTTACTTCAAAAATATACAAAAATTAGCAAAAATTCAGAAAAATTACATAAACATTAGAATAATATATAAAACTCCAAAACAAGCATTGTCTATATTTTGACTCTTTTTATGTATATTAATACCTATATTTGCTCACATTGTACATGTAGCCTTATATATAACTATAATATATATATATATATTAAAGAAAAATGGAAATATAAAAATATAAAAATATGAAATTAAAAAATCAAAATGCAAAAATTAAAATATATATTAATTAGTTAATTAAAAATTAAAAAACCCACAAAAAGATATATGTACATGCATGATAAATGACATGGTTGTATATACACATTTTTCTCACAAATAATCATAGGCTACCGATATTGCTCTCTGTGATTCGACCACTACGCGCTTACTTGCTATGCATCTTGTGGTAGAGAATAATAATTTTTAACATACTTTGTGCTATTCATTGTTTTTGTTTATTTTGTGGGTTATTTGCTGATTAATCAAGGATTTTTGAGTGGTCAAAACACCGACTGTGGTTTTGCCTTGTGAAATCCTACGATCTTCAAATTTTCCACAGTCATTAATTTTTATTTTTTAGAAATAAATTTTTACATGTACAAATAAGGAAATAAATTTTATTTTTTAGAAAAATATTAACTATAAATTACTGAGAAATATTTACAATTATAAAAAATATAATTTGTACAATAAATAAATTAAAAATTAACAATAAATACAATAAATAAATGGCCAAATTTTAAAAACTGCCCTAGAAAACTGACTTTCAAACCGTACCAAAAATTATGAGACCACCGCCATTTTAAAGATAATTTAATTTAGAATACAATGGAATGAGTTTGATTCAATTTGAGTTCTTATTGAGATGGAATTAGATCTTTCAATTATCACTTTACGGCTTTTTCCAAGTATGGTTTCTTTTATTCTGTAAATGATTTTATTTTACAAATATTTTTATTACTTAGAAAACATTTTTATTTACAACTTTTGTTTAGAAAATTATTTAATTTAAGATAAATTTATGGACAAATAAAATAGTGTAAGTTTTATACAAATATACACAGAAAGATTTACATAATATTTTTTCGGATTTTTGGATTAAAGACCTTATCTCCCCCTACTTTATTCCTAGTCGATCATGCCAAGTCTTGACCTTCTCTCGGGGTTCTGGTCAGCTTATATCTATTACATATATATACAATCTTTTTATTTTCTTTATTTTTTCCTTTATTTATTTCTTTATTTATTTTATATTAAAATAATAATATTAGTACAATACTTATACACATATCCAGGTTAGTAAGAATACCTATTTAGTACTATATACTTGTGTTTTATATGGGATTTTAAGCTAAAATATGAATAAAGATGATGAAATAAATATTCAACAAGAGATAAGTCAGATCATGTGTGGATTTGACGTGAAAAATGGAAGAAAACCTGGGATGACATGTCTGCAGTCGAGGAAGAGAGAGGAGGCTCAATTGACCTGGGGTCAACGGTTGACAGATTGTGATTGGCCGACATAGGCCACTATAAGACAGGATAGGAGATTTATTGGAAAATAATTTATTAAAATAAATACATTATTTATTATATTTTGGGTATAAAATAAAAAAAATGTTTATTATTTATGTAGTATTTTAATAAGGTTTTATTTTTTTACGAGTCAATTTATTACAGGTTATTTTTGTAAGTGTATTTGTAGGTATATTGACATAAGTTTCGCTCATTTTATTTTTATTTTGTATTTTTCGATTTTATTATTTTATTTTCATATTTTTTATATTTACAACTTATTTTTAGGCATACAAATATATTTTTATTGTATTTTTATGATGTATTATATACACTTAAGTAAATAGAGGTATTTATTATATAAGTATAAGTATAGGTTTTTCATTTATGTATTTGTATATGTTATTTTATTTTTGCTTTTTCTTTATGTTTTTATTCTATTCTAAATATATTATAAATAAATTTACAAAATTTTAAAAATATAAAAATATAAAAATAATAAATAATAAATAAAATGAATATTTTATATAGGTATACTATATAATTGGGGTATAGAACCTAACTTTCGCATCTTAACTCCAAATTAAATGAATCTACGCAAATTAAATATATTATTAAATGTTATATATAATTATAGGTGATTTTAATTCATTTTTTATTTTTATTGATGAGATATGGGTCTGGGAAGTTTGCGTTTTGCTTTTTATTCTGAGTGTAAAATGTATACTTTATGTTTTTAGTGCAAACTCAATTTCGTATTTTCTATATGTTTTTATCTACAGACTTTTGTACAAATTTTATTGATTTGATGAATAAATAATAAAGAATAAAATAGGTACCAAAAATAAGTTATTGAAGAATAAATGAATTAGATTTTTAGTGTTTTTGGTCCTTATCTCCCCCTACTTTATTCCTTGTCGACCCAGTCATCAAGATGCCTCGATCTCGAGGTTTAGATTCATAAAATACCTTTGGCATTTTATTTCTTTTTTCCTTTCTTTTTCCTTTTTTCTTTAAACAACGTAGTTTCTACAATAATTATACAATAAATAAATGCTAATTTGTACAAAATAATGATATTTACATGCATTTAGCTAGAGTTTAAAGGCCAAAATGAAAGAATAAAGGTAATGAAGCGGGGATTCATCGGGTCCACCTACTGAATAATTATCCTCAACATCATTCGTATTCAGCTCGTCCTCTCTTTGGAATCCATCCTCTCTCCTAGCATCATGCTCATCAGTTCTCCTCCTCTGATCATTCAACATGTCTTAGAAAGAAGCATGGGATAATACTCGGTTCATTAACTACTGTTGAATAGCCTGAATGGACGCAAAGAGTTGGACGTTGACTTCATTCTTTGTTGTGTACTACCCTTCTACCCGATCTACCTGCTCGGCTGGTTGGGGTTGCGGTACCTTTCCTCATCCTGTGGGAGCCATTTCTGAATCGGCTTGAAGTTCTGGCCCTTGACCAGGTTCCTAATCTGCATGGTTGAATAAACTCTGATTAGTCTCTGTTTGAGCATCAACTATTGATAAGAGTATGGTATTAAAGTCAATCTTAGATGGTTGTGAATGGATCATGGGATATTGACTGAAATCAATCTCCATCCATAGGTATTGATCCAAGGACAAGAGTAATCCTGATTTATTTGAAGAGGGAGCACTAGCTCGGGCTGTGAGTCCAACCCAAACAATGGATTCATTGAAGAAAGATAAGTATTGAAAGAAGAAAGGATCAAGGAGTCCAAGGAGAAGTTCGCAAGGTCCGAACTGATTCCTTGGAGATCACCCCTCATTTTTGGAGATGTCAGCAACATAGAATTGATGTGGGTATCAGCGAAGTCCCAACTAAGCCATCCGCAGAACAACATCTTAAGAGGGTCAAAAGGAGATAGATTGCAGATGAAGAGCACAAAGATGAACAAGAAAGAAAAAGAATGCAAACCAGTAGAAGGCTCACGATGAGCCAGGGTCAAAGAGAATGAAAGAAGAGAAGGAAAGCAAAATGAGCACAAGTGCATGATTTTTTTGATCGTGACCTTAATAAAACTAAGCAATCAAACCTCAAAACAATGGATTCACCAACTCGACCCATGAAGTCGTGAAGGTTTAGTAATTAGCTTTGTAGGTTTTAATTTGTTTTTCAGGCAATTATCTTTCAGTAAGTCCTTAAAGCGCTAATCCGATAGGAGCGAGAGTACTGTCGGAAAAGTTTCCTGTACTTGCCTTCCTCCTTTGTAACCTATAGAATGCATTTTTTGAGGTCCTTGTAGCCTCTTTTGGATCCCTACTTAGTCAATGAAATAAGAGGGAGGAAGCCGATAGGCGAAACCACTACTTCGGACCTTGCTCGTATCGGAATCACCTATGAGCATGCAATTACCTACTCGGATGCAAGACAATGAGACAAACAACCCCGTGAATGCATGGCCAAGCTCGGTACTTCAGAGAAGGTCGATGTTCTATACAAGGTGAGAACATCATCGTTGACTAGGCCCTACTCGTCCACATATGATAGAAGCATCAATACTTCAGAAATTCAGGCTATACACAAGGCAGATATAGACCAGGTTTCTGGCTCTAATCCTTACGATAATGCTCACTCACTCGAGAAGGTGACCTTCCACAATGCTACCTAAAAACAAATGAGGGCTTTGCTCAGCCAATACAATGAGTCCAATTAATCTATTTTATTTAGGTTTAGTATTTTTAGCAGTCGCTTTTTTAATTTGTTTCTCGTGTTATCACTTGCTTTCAGTAGATTAAATACAAGCGCTTAACGTTTATTTTCTTTAAAGTATTTTGTGCTAAAAAAAGAGGAGAGAATGACAAAGCAATGCAAGGTGACACTAAGATGGAAATATCACCTTAGTGCCTAAATGATGAATTATTAATTAAAAGACATACATTCCTTCCTAGATCTCCATGCGGGATGCAAAACTGGAATTTGTAAACCTATACTATATGCTGATATGCACATGGAAATCATCCTAAGCAGGAAATTACTACACGTGAATAACCAAATGCTAACCACCAAGAATGAAACCTAGAGTTCGATCTTGGAGGCTCCTCGGTAGCCACCACAATGGGCCCTGCAAGCGTTGTGTGGAGACCTCTCTCGGTATGTGGTTTCAATTTGAAGTGATTAACAATTAATATTTAAACTAAGTCCAAATATAGAGACTATAGGTGAAGGATATGGGAAGGTCCTTAAGCGCATCACGAAAGTGTGAGGATCGCATCATATGCGATTGGGATCGACTAGTCGCACTAGTTGCTCGATGCAGCTGAATTTAAAAACAATTTATATGATGAAACCACATGATCCAAGAACATTTCTCGGATCGTTTCATCTAAACCACAATAGGTATTAAGGTTACCTCTAGAAGTGTGGTTGCGATCGAGACTCTAAACCAAGACACCTCTTGTCTCAAGTGCGAACGGAGGAGACGCTTGCGAGCGCGTTGATGAGACGTGTGCTCCTCGCAATCCCTGTTGATGATCCAAGAGGCAAATCTCTTGATCTCATTACACGATATCCAATGTATTCTTCACGAGCAAGGCACATCGAAGGAGACGGATATGAGCAGTCATTTCGACAGCATAATGGCGATGCGAGGACGACGGTGATCTCTCTCTAGGGCATCAAGGTGGACGGGAAAAAGAGAGAGAGAGGGAGAGAGTCTTGGCATGTAGAGAGAGAGGGAGAGAGCATTCTTTGATGTTAATGTAAGTTGAAGAGCAAGGGGTGACTTTTTTATATAGCGTTTTGGGAGTCCATGGATCTCAATCCATGGACAATACACAATCAATGGATGAGATTGATTTGTGTTTCTTTCAATAGCCATGATCTTGTTGTAAAAACACAACAACAATTAATTTAATTTAAATTAATATATATATTGATAAATGAATATAAACTAAATTTAAATCAAATCAATTGACTAGTCTTGGAGATAATGAAGATATTGACCATATCCCTTAAAAAGGGGGGACGGTCACTCAATCATCTCATGAGATCACATTACATCATGAGATCACATAATCTAATGATATTTCCGAGACTTACAACAACATTTGTTGTAAACTATCTCACAAAAATAATTCATTATTATCTTGTGAATATTGCAATCATGCCATTGGGAAAATGTGAATCACATTCACATCCTAAAACAAAATGTAAATTATATTTTCAATTAATCAACCAATGTGAATCCAATTCACGTCAACAATTAATTAACAAATATAAATCACAATATGGTCTCAATAATATATTATAAATCACATTTATAATATACCTGACTAATATGTATAATGCTATCCACACTATTCATATCCATGATAATTAAATCGTATTTAATCATCTTGGATCTCTTTTCACATGTGTTGAAGTAACATGAATCACATTCACATTAATCACATCTTTGATAATTAGATCACATTTAATTATCTCAGATAACTCTCCTTAAAATATGAATCAAATTCATATTGTTCATGTTAATCAAATCACATTTAATTATCCGCTTTCTCAATGCTCGAATACATATATCAACAACTAAATTATCCATGAACTCTTTCAAGGATAATGCGCTTTCTCTGCGGATACTTGGAGATAAGGACAGGGCAATTGTATTTTTCTACGCATAGTGACTTGGATATTGAGATTACAACTCAAATTTAGATATTGTGGACCTCCCATATATGCTTGATTAAATCAAGACCGCAAATCTAATCTTCTCATTACATCTGAATCACATTCAGATCAATGTCAAATAGTTGGACTAAGATCAAATTACTTTTCTATGAGAGGAGTCACTAAAATCCAGACCTGATTCATCAGTCCCTCAGAATGGATGCTTCATGGTTATACAATAGTTTATGATCACATCACCCTCAGGCATTCCTAATACCTATACATCCTGCATACTGGAAGACCCAAAATAAACTTGAAGTTTTAGATCTCTTTTAGACTGTCTGCTCCAGGATTTTATCGTTAAGGTTCTTACTCAATCATTGGGAGTCGGTATCGATTATATACTTTCCAAAAGCATATATCATACCTAAGTGTTGGTCATATACTTTCCAAAAGCATGTATCAAACCTTACAAATTCAGTCAAGCTTCCAAAGCGAGACGACCGTGCAGAAATTGATTCTTCCCAATATCTCATGAGTGCGCTCATGTCTTCCGGTTCAGCAACAAACCTGTATGATCCCTTTGAGAGATCGTATTACTCATATGCCCTTGCATGCACACCATCGCACCATTGTATAGACCTTGGTTAGGTCATCAACTTATTGTTCTGCCAAATGTACATACTCAGACATATAGTATCACATTTGTCTCCGGTCAGAGGATGCCTGCCTATATCGTGACATCATACGACATAGGTCTTTGGTTATCTCGATCTCGTTATGTTAACTCTTTGACCTAACTTATCTAACACCTTTGAATCTCTATTCTTATGTAGAGGACCTGCATCAAGAGGTCGATTAGATATCAACCAAATGAGAAAGGATTGCCATCTCCTATTTAGGGTAGAGATCCTCTCTTAACAATCATTTGACGATGCTTGATGAGTCCTTAATCTCTATATTTTGATGTTCATCCATGTACCAGCCTCTATGATTCAATAATTGAATCAACAACTATATGATCATCAAGATGGCCATGGTATATAACCCTAGTTGTACTAAGGGACCTATTATGCAAATTGATCATTCTTCATTTCAGATCAGGGAATGATATTCATAATAACATTTATTGCATAATGGCTCGTGGTGGGCTCGCATGTCCAACAATCTCTCACTAGCCAAAGAGTTATTATTAGGCTAATCATTTAAACCCTCACTCATGTGACAATCATAGGCCATTAAAAAAATAGCTACGTAAGTTGATCAGTCACTCTGTTCCCAAGAGACTACACCAAGTCCTTTTACAACACTTGTATATCTCCAAGTAACAGTCCTCACATTCAATACGGATGTTGCATCTATGTAACCAATATTCAATATTGTCAGATATAGTGTCCTTGAAACTACAGCTCGATAATTATTATAACCAGTATGTGATTTCCATTATCCATATAAGAATACCCTTATTCCTGTAGATCTCTATCTCCTAAGGTATCTGCAGTTAAGACCTTTTAGATCTTCATCTATAAAGTCTTAAGCTCTTGAAGAAAGACTTAGATACCACTATCTCTATAGTGGTGTCATCTTTGAAGATATTGTTATTACTGCAATCAAGTGTTTTATCTCCTTAGTAGGATTATAAATAGTTAACTACTCCCACTGCATGGCAGACATCTGGATTTTGTACACATTTAGCATACGCTCGATTTCTCGTAACTGATGCACAAGGGCAAGCAGTTCTAGCATTCACTTCCTCAACTCTTTGAGGTGCTATACCTTTAGATAGGTCAGTACCATATCTTAAGGAAAAGAAGCCTTTCTTGGAATTTTCCAGAAAATGGAAAATGTCCAAGGTGTACCACTAATGTAGCGGTCCCAATACCCTCTTCTCTCTACTTCTGAACAACTTCAGAACTAAGATCTAAGGGGTATCCTAGATATGATAACCCAAGGTATGGAATAGACCGTCTATAAAGCACACTTATTATCATCCTTATATCATTCCAAATGATTAGGATATTGTCTACATTTATCACGATGAACATAATGGTACTCCAACTAAGCTTCACATGGTTCATCAAGATTCTATCTGAAATCTTAACTTTTACGATTTCATCAAATATGATGTTCCGACTACAAGAATCTTATTCGATTCCATAAATGGAGTTATTTAGCTTGCATAGCTTGCTTTCCTCAACTATGAAGCCCTGGGTATACTTCATATGAATATCCTCGGAGAGGTATTCATAGAGAAATGCAATATTGACTTCCATCTTGTAGTCGTCAAAGTCAAGTTGTGTATCTATAGTCAGCAATATTCTGATGGGTTTAAGCATGGTCATTGAAGACCAAGTCTCATTGCAACCAATGTCTTCGCTTTGGTGTGTAGCTCATGGCTACGAGTCGTGCTTTGAAGGTCCCTACCTTCTCATCAGGTTCCTCTTTCTAACTTAACGAGTCTTACCCATATAGGTCGATCCTTGAGGGTCCATATACAACATTTGTATATAAAGTCTACTTTAGACTTTATTGCTAACATCCATCTTTGCATGACATGATCTTCATACTTCATCACATGAAGATAGATCATTGTTAGATTTCTCTGATACATGGAATCCATCCTCAAGCTCATTTGAAGAGGTATTAGTGTTTCATCTTTAATTATCCATTTAGTTTCTGTTTTTAGGAAACTCATTATCTTCTCAAGGTTTAAATGAGTTCCTTCACTTCATTTTCATCTTGATTCTTAAGAGAGTCGTCCTCTAAGAATCATATCCTTAGAGATGAGATCTTTTAAGAATTTCAAGGTCGTAAAGTAGGTATCCAATACCATCCTTTATTTTCCTAATGAAGTAGCACTCTCCGTTGCATGATTCCTGCTTACTAGAATGAAACCTCATAAGGATATATATTGTAGTATCTACTACATATATACCTTAGAAACTAAGAGGTAATTATGCTAATATTCATCATTGATCAAATCATGTCGCACATAATACAATTGTTTCTCCCTATAACTCCATTGCTTTTAGGTGTATTATGAGGACTGAGATAGGAATGGTATTCCTTTCTCCATAAGGTATTTCTTGAATTCATCTAATAGATACTTGCTACCTAGGTTAGATCAAATTCATTTCAGCTTCCTTCAAACTTTGGTTCTTAAAACAAAATTGTGAAATCTTAGAACATTTCAAAGGTTTGTAAGGTGAAGGGAAGAAATCTCATATCACAAATAATTATCAATATATATCACATATAATTAGTGTTTATTATGATACAGATGATCCACATACATCAATATGTATAAGATCTTGAATACCTGGGCATCTAACATCATTCCCAAAGAAGGGCGCATTGGACATTTTCTACTATTGAATACAATATTCACAAGTATGTATGATTTGAAATTTCATAATTTTAAAACTTCATCTCTCACTAGTCCATTGATCTCATCAACAGACATATGTCCAAGGTTTGATGCCAGATCATTGTCAAGTGATCTTCATCCCCTATTGAACTTTTAAGGTTCAATTTTCAGTATTAGAAAATTTAATGAACCATTCATTAATTTTCTAATTTAGTATAGTCCACCAGATGTCAGATTACTATCTGAAATATATCCATCATAACTCTTTATGATAGGTCTATTCTAGAATTCATGTTTATGTCCAACACTTAGAAATAAACAATGAGTGTTTCTAATATCTAGGTCGTAGAGACATTCTCTAAGACTAAGGGCTCTCCCATTGAAAATATGAAGTCTATCTATCCAATAGAGATTGTTGCAAAAAATTGCATCAACCTCCATGTGGATGATTATTAAACCTTAAGATCAAATTTCTAGTCTTTTAATACATAATCAACCAATTGCAAGTGTTATTAGAAGAATGAGATACAATTATTAGACTTTAATCTTATCAAATAAGAAAGTCAATTTCAATGATTAAAATGTAGATGTAGATTATTCCGATGCACTATCTAGGTCCTTCTCTAACTATCCAAGATAGACTTGATAGTTATACTATCAACACATCAGGTTGTTGCAGTATAGCATTAATCCAACTATTTGGATGTCACATGGAAGTTACAGAAGTACAGTCAACCTTTTGACTTTCCTTCTTGCCCGGGTCTGACCCATGCTTCCACTGCGCTCCTTTCATCTATAAATAACTATTGCTTAAGACAAAGGATCTCTTATGTCAAATTCAAAAGATTTCATTATAAGAGTATTTCAACATGTATACATGCTTCATTTATTTCATACAATAATAATGTTATGAAGCTTCAAGAATGACTGGAGTATATATAGTAGAATGATGACACTCATCATATCTACATACATCTTAACTCTAAAAGACTTAGGTTCAGGTAGGTATTCAAATATTTTGATTACATCATCTCTTATAGAGCCACCATTCTGCATAATGCAGAGAACCATGCCATTCATGATTAAATGTCGAGCGCAGATATGTATGCCATACCATCTTCTTAGATTTTAATAAGGAATAATTTGATAATTGCGATCATCATCGACATGTCACATCCAAAGTACATTTGATGAGAGATCAAGACTATAGAGACATACAAATCCTAGGGTTATAGACCTATTATCTATTTAATTGTCATTTCCTCATTATTACGAGGAAACTTGCACACTACAACCACATACATTATGTGTACAACTACAAGTACAATATCTTGATCATGGATCCAATCCATTATATTTTACTGGTTAATATTGAGTATAATATTGAGTGGGTTTAATGAGGATTATCTGAAATAAGAAATTTGCATAAATATATATACATATTTTACTTTGATTTAGGAATTTTATATCAAAGTTGTCTTGTCTTGTCAACACTGGAAGTTCATTCCCTTAGTCACTTTCAATGTAAGAGATATACTTACCATTATATCTCAAGCAAGATCTGGGATCTCCTTTCTTATCTTTGTCGCATCCCAATAATATGTGAAATTGCAACTTGGATAAAAAGAAACAGGAACTCATTCCACCTTGTAAGTCCAACTTGCATTTCCCAATTTGGTTTTTAACACCTAGGCCCACCACTCGTAAGGTGATGTTGACCCATCATTAAGTGAACCAACCGTCAACAGGAATACAACTCGCTATGCGCAATCCAATATGGCCCCAATAATATGAGGACCCCATATTGGGGTCACTATGCATGCATCCTTACTCTTTTGAGAAGCAAAGAGCCCGATCTAAATGGCTTGTATGCAGGAGGTCACTTCGAACATATGTCTCCTACATATAATCTCTAGCGAAGGAACCCTTTGCCTTGACGTGAGAACATGGATGTCACTTGTGTGATCCTCCATATCATGTTCAAATTTTAATTAATTATTATGAACCATATTCACATAATTAATTCTTCCAAATGAAATAATAACTCTATTTATAATAGAGTGTTTTAATTTTAATTGGATTCCAATTAATCTAATCATATTAAATTAATGATCCAATTAATATCCAACAAACATTCATTATTGTTAATTGAAATATGGTATTATCTCAAAAATACATATTATTTAGAATTTTAATAATTAGGAAAAAATACATCATGATTTCTCAAGCATTATCCCTTCCCTACCCACTGTCATGGTCAGTACTGACGAGAGTGGGACAGACCACATACAGTGCAACCTGCTACCACAACGCTCCCCGATTAGACACAATATCCGCAGTGGAAAAAGATAATGCCAAATAGATCATTTTTTTCTTAAGATGGTAATAGATTTTTCAACCGAAGTTATACCATATAGTAATAATCAAAATCATTTTGATTATAAGTAAATTTGCTAAACAAATTCCCAAACCTATTCAAGCAACATGTTTGTTGGAAAGTGTATGATGTAACCAATTTGTGATCTAGATCATATCTAATCAATTATTGGTCAAGACAATGTAATTTAAGGAAATAATTATCATCAAATATTTCTCAAATATTTATTCATAATCATTCCAGGAAAGTAACCATTAATTTCACTAGTTTGTTAAATGACAATCACAAGGTTCTTGATAAGGATTGCAATTTCCAGCAGTGACTCTCACTTACTAAAATTAGCATATCGCACTCATTTTAAATCCAAATCATGCAAAATTAATTTCTAAAGTTTATAACTTGATTTAAAGCATAACACAAGTGATTACCAAGCATTTCTAGGCATTTCAAAATAGTAACTAACTCTTTAATTACGTCATAAGTAACTCTTTCAAAACATTTGATATAGGTTCATTAAAATGATCATATCTTGAGTTATCGGATTCCAAATCACACCAACTCAAATCCCACGATTCCCTTAATTAATTGAGAACGTTATACAAGTAATAGTTTTGTATTTAAATACTTTAAACAGGGCCGAAAATATTCATAAAATAGGGCTGTGAAAATGAAATGCTATAAAGTTTTCACAATCCTATATGAGCCCAAGTCTTCCTAAGTTTATGGATCACATCCAAAACCTCTAACCTGGCTCAGATACCACTTGAAGGATATGGAAAGATCCTTAAGAGCATCATGGAAGCGTGAGGATCGCATCGTATGCGATTGGGAGAGACTAGTCGCACTAGTTGCTCGATGTAGTAGAATTTTTTTTAAAAAAATGTGATGAAACCACGTGATCCAAGAACATTTCTCGGATCGTTTAATCTAAACCACAATAGTTAATAATGTTACCTCTTGAGGTGTGGTTGCAATCGAGTCTCTAAACCAAGAGACCTCCTGTCTCAAGTTCGATCCGATGGAGGAGACGCTTGCGAGCACGTTGATGAGATGCGTGCTCCTTGCAATCCATGTTGATGCTCCAAGTGGTGAATCCCCTGATCTCGTCACACGAGATACGACATCCTATTCACTAGTAAGGCGCATCGAAGGAGACAGAGATTTACGAGCAGTTGTTTCGGCAGCATAACGACGATACGACGACGACGATCTCTCTCTAGGGCATCAAGTTGGAAGGCCACAACACAGAGGGAGAGAGAGTCTTGGTGAATAGAGAGAGAGGGAGAGAGAATTATTTGATGTTAATGTAACTTGAAGAGCAAGGGGTGTCTCTTCTTATATAGGGTTTTGGGAGTCCATGGATCTCAATCCATGGACAGCAAACAATCAATGGATGAGATTGATTTGTGTTTCTTTTAGTGGCCATGTTCTTGTTGTAAAAACACAACACTAAATAATTTAATTTAAATTAATATATTGATAAATTAATATAAATTAATTTCAAATCAAATCAATTGACTAGTCTTGGAGATAATGAAGTGATTGACCATATCCCCTAAAAAGGGGGGACGACCACTCAATCATCTCATGAGATCTCATTATCTCGTGATATTTCCAAGACTTACAATAACATTCGTTGTAAATTATTTGACAAAAATAGTTCATAGTTATCTTGTGAACATTGCAATCATGTCATTGGAAAAATGTAAATCACATTCGCATCCCAAAACAAAATGTAAATTATATTTTCAATTAATTATCCAATGCGAATCCAATTCACATCAATAATTAATTAACAAATAGAAATCACAATATGCTCTCTCTAATATATTATAAATAACATTTATAATATACCCGATTAATATGGACAGTGCTATCTACAATATTCATATCCATGATAATTAAATCACATTTAATCATCGTGGATCTCTTTTCTCATGTGCCCAAATAACATGAATCACATTCACATTATTCACATCTTTGATAATTAAATCACATTTAATTATCTCATATGACTCTCTATATAATATGAATCAAACTCATATATTTCATGATAATCAAATCTCATTTAATTATCCATTTTCTCAATGCTCGGATATATATATGTATATATATATATATATATATCAACAATGAAATTTTCCATGAACTCTTTCAAGGATAATGTGTTTTTTCCGCATATACTTGGAGATAAGGATAGGGCGATTGTATTGTTTCGTGTATAGTGACTTGAATATTGAGATCATACCTTAAATCCAGATCTTGCGGACCTCCCATAGATGCTTGATTAAATCAAGACTGCAAATCTAATCTTCTCATTACATCTGAATCAAATTCATATCAATGTCCAATAGTTGGACTAAGATCATATTACTTCTCTAAGAGATGAGTCACTAATATCTAGACGTGCTTCATCACTCCCTCGCAATAAAAGCATCCCTATTTTCCCTTTATTTTCTGTGATTTGTGCTTTCCACCTTATTTTTATTTGTTTTGTGGAATGAGCCTTTAGCATTTTAGGCTTGCTTGATCAATTAAATTAAGGCCAAATACCTAATTATCTTTGTATGCACCTATTGTTGGACATGCTAGCCCACGACGAGCCATTATGCAATAAATGTTATTGCGAATATCATTCCCTAGTCTGAAATGAAGAATGCATAATAGGTCGCTTAGTACGATTAGGGTTATGTACCATGGCCATCTTGATGATCATACAACTGTTGATTCAATTATTGAATCATAAATTCTAGTGCAAGGATGAATATCTAAAGAGTTTGATTGAGGACACATCAAGCACCGTCAAATAATTGTTAAGAGAGGATCTCTATCCTGAGTAAGAGATGGCAATCCTTTCTCATTTGGCTGATATCTAACCGACCTCTTGATGCAGGTCCTTTGCATAGGAATACAGATTCAGAGGTGTTAGATAAGTTAGGTCAAAGAGTTGACTTAACGAGATCAAGATAACCAAAGACCTATGTAGTATGCTGTCATGATATAGGCACGCATCCTCTGACCGGAGACAGATGTGTTACTATATGTCTAAGTATGTACATTTGTCAGACCAATAGGTTAATTACCTAACCAATGTCTATACACCGATGTGCTAGTGTGCATGCAAGGGCATATGAGTAATACGATCTCTCAAAGGGATCATACAAGCTCGTTGCTAAATCGGAAAACATGAGCTCACTCATGAGATATTGGAAAGAATCAAATTCCGTGTGCGGTCGTCTCGCTTTGGAAGTTTGAGTGAATTTGTAAGGTTTGATATATGCTTTTAGAAAATATATGATCAACACTTAGGTATGATATATGCTTTTGGAAAGTATATAATTGATACTGACTCCCAATGATTGAATGAGAACCTTAATTATAAAACCTTGAAGGAGATAGTCTAAAAGAGATCTAAAACTTTGGCTTTATTTTGGGTCTTCCAGTATGCATGATATACATATATTAGAAATGCTTGAGGGTGATGTGATCATAAGCGATTGTATAATAAAACAACGAAAAATCGTGGTGAGCCCAAGTGAACAAACACTTTGATATTGGGCCTGATTGTCCAAAGTCCAAAGTACATGTATTATTACAATTTAATAAATCACTCTTTCTCACAAAAAATAAAAAAAGGTCATATGTTAATGCTCCTCCTCTCTCTCTCTTGCTCTCTCATTTTGGTCCACAAATAGAAGGACCAAGTCTCCTCGACTTGGGTGCTCCAACCACCTGGGCGGTCGCCATCGTCTCGAAGTCCCTCGTAAGGAAAATCAAGGAGAAAATACTAGCATAATGAACAATTATATCAAACAAGAGAGAAAATAAATAAAGAAAAATAATGAAACAAAATGACTCAAAAATATATCCCATGCATTACTCCTCAGCAATGGAGCCATTTGTTGACTCAATTTTTTGCAAGGGTCTAAAATAATATCCTCACAAAAAAGAAGATATATTGTCGCTGAGGTGACCACTAACAAAGCCTGAGTTAGTCAACAATCAACCCACAAAATGAATAAATCAAGTATAACAAGCAATTGTGAATCAAAATTTATTATTCCCTACAAATAGATGTATAGTGACAAGTAAAGTAGAGTTGGAACACAGGAAACAAATCAGGATAGAAATTCAAAAATTCGTCAAAAAATACAATAAGTGATTTTGGGTATTTTTAATTTTGTATGGATTAAAATTTTATATTTTTCGAATTGTTTTAAGTTTATAATTTTTTTGTTTTTTTTATATTTTCTGATTTTGAATGTATTTTTATTTTAAATTATGTAACATGGGAATATATAAGGCTATATATAAAATACAAGTAATATAATTATAAATATAACTAAATATATTTAAAAATTACAGAATTAAATATTTTTGGATTTTAAATAATTTTATACAATTTTTGTAAATATGGGTGGATTTTTTGCTACTTTTTATATAATTTTTGTGTAATAAATATCCAAAAATAAGGATTACATAAATAGTCGAATTGATTTGGAGATGAAAAATAGCAGAAGTGTCCAAAATTTTCCAAATCTATTGTTATATATAATAAATAAGATAAAGAAAATTATAAAATTGAAATGAATATTTTTAGAGTTTTTGGGGATTTTTTATAATTTTATAATGAATAAAAAATGCACTTAACCATGTTTTTTGAGATTTTTCATTGCTTGGGTGATATTTTGTAATAAATGAAATACAACTACAAAAAA
The DNA here is from genome assembly GCA_037367405.1 of Ottelia alismoides. Lineage (NCBI taxonomy): Eukaryota > Viridiplantae > Streptophyta > Magnoliopsida > Alismatales > Hydrocharitaceae > Ottelia > Ottelia alismoides. The sequence goes on from JAZKJV010004093.1 coordinate 167,930, forward strand.
TTATCAAACTAGCGAGGGAATTCATGCAATTAAAAATAAAAGTTAGGTTCTTTCCACAAAACACCCAAAAATATATAAATGCAAATGGAATTTTTTATATTAATACGAAATACAAAAAGGTGTAGGGGCTTACAGCAAAATGCTCAGCACATATGGGGGACCACGTGAGCTGAGTTTGACCAGATTAAATTATAATATTACTAAAGATCAAGGGCCTCCATGCAATTTTACACAAAAGTTTTAAACTAAATTAAAATTATTACCTGGCCAAAAAGAAATACGATAAAATTTGTGGTTAAATTTGCAATTACCCCCTATATGCGCGTGATCCAACAGAAAGACAATATTCACTTGGACACATGGCAGTGATCGAGCGGCCGTTACCCCTTCGATGATGGAGCGCTGAGATTAAATCTCAGCAATGATATGAAGGTGCTTGAGTGGGAGGATTGGATGGTAGTTACACATCTGATGCTAGGCTTCTAATTAGACGACTGATAGGCTCGAGAAGAACACGTGAAGAACAGTGGTATGCTGAACTTCTATATGTTCTCCTAGGCAATTCTAGTCCTCTCCTCCATTAGTGAGTGGCTCGATAGAAAGCTGTAAGTGTTCCGCATCGGGGGAGCTCCTACAAATGGCCAGGGACCTCCCGAAGAACTACAGTGAGGGGCCAGGACCTGGGGTTGGTTTGCCTGCTTCGAAAGCCATTGGGGGAGGGGCTTTACTCTTCGTGACCTACAGGGAAAGATTCACAACAACAATATGAATTTTTAGAAGTCCTCGATGGTTAGAATAGATGGAGAATGTGTTGAGATGGGTTCCTCCGATGGGCGACGACAATGGAGGAACAGATTGCTTGATCCTTGCACGATCAAGAGGAATGAATGTGTAGGGGTGTACAACATATGAAGGGGAGAAGATGACAGTGACAGGTGGTGCGAAGCAGGTCTGGAGTGGTCGGAATGGGGAGATGGAGCGTAGCTCCATCGTCCTATAGAATTGGAAAGTATGAAAAAATAAATGAAATTATACGAAACGGAGAGCTAAACTACGCTAATGTTACTATTGTGAATCTAAAAGGCAAAGAAAATGGAGCTTACTATTCATGGAGTCGTCAATTGCAAAGCTTGCGATGGAGGTGGCGGAGGAGCTCGGACCTCTTCGATTCAACACCCAAACAAGCCCCCAAGGAGCCGATCACACTTCTGCTTTCACTAGGAACAAGACTCGAGGCTGGAACTAAGGGTTTGAGGGCGGAAGAATAATTAGATTGGGAGGAATATGGAATGTGATGTTAGAAAGGAGTGGACTTCCATTAAAAATAACTCCCATGTTGATGCATTTTAAAGCTAGCTATCAAGCCTACGTGAAAGAGCAACAATTGAGGCACATAAGATGTGAAGGAATTGATCCATGAATGTTAAATATTTGGGCACAAATAGAGGTAAAAGCATAGGTTCTCGGCATTCTGACACAACCCAGAGTCGAGGTCAGATAGTTAACCTCGAGTCAACTAGTGACCTTGCCTAGTTGGGCCATGTAGGCAAGTTATGAGACAAAATAGGAATAAAAATCGAAAATAAAGGAAAATATAATAAAAAATTATTTTTTACAAAATAAACTTAAAACATGAAAAGTATTTATCTTTTAATGTAGTATTTTATTATTATTTTTATTCATTTTAACAAGTTATTTTTATCATAAGTTACTTTTTACAAGTATATTTATAGGTATAATACCTATGTTTTGTATATTTTATTTTTATTTTGTACTTTGCATTTATTATTTTGTTTTCATATTAAATATAATTATAACTTATTTTTATATACGTAAATATATTTTTGTTATATTTTTATGATATCATATGTACACATAAATAAATAAGGGTATTAATTATATAGGTCTGGTATTCCATCTATGTATTATTATATATTATTTTAATTTAGTGTTTTATTTATGATTTTATTATATTCTAAATATGTAAAACTATTAGAAATGGTATTTTCAAAATTATAGAAATACTAAAGAATACATAAAATGGATATTTTATTCAGGTATATTATACAATAGGGATCCAAAATATAACTTTCGCATCTTAGCTCCAAATTAAATGAATCCACCTTCATTAAATAGCTTATTAAAAGTTATATAAAATTAAAGTAATTTTGTTGCATTTTGATTTCATATGGAGAAGATATGGTCCTGGGAAGTTTCGGTTTTGGATTTTTATTTAGAGTATAGTATATACACCTTGTATTATTTTTGTATGAAATAAATTTTATATTTTTTTATGTATTTTTATCTACAACTTTCGTGGACAAAGTTTCTTTATTTTATCATGAAAAGGAGATTCATCATGATGCAACTGGTGGTGAGTTCCTAACCGGCTCTCAGTGCATCAGTCTTAGCTCTCATCTTGGACTCTAAATTGATCTCGAATCTGTGTGCTCATCTGATGAAGTGTGTCTAGAATCTTGGTTGTAACATTCGTAGATGGATATGGTCTCTCATCTATAGGCTCTCATCAACAGCTCGCTTCTCAGTTGCTCCCTTCCCTCTAGCCATAGTATCCGTCAAATCTTCTGGGAAGGAAAAAGTCTCATAAGCACTCAAAGAAAAATGTGCAGTTAAAACAAATGAAAAATTTGACGAGTGAATCATCCTCGACAAAGGGGAAGGGAGATGAGGGAGTCCGGGTCTAACTCATGTCATGAATAGGTGGGACCGACTCAGAAAGATGATCATCCAGAGTCTATGAAGACGTACGTGAGACAATGGAAGATCGATGGCTTACGGAGTTTGTGCGTAAAAACCAATGTAAAATCCGTCTAAACATCTTCCTCAATGTCAAGATAATATGAATGTGGAGTACGATGTCAAGACGAGAGAGAGTGTGAAGGCACAAAAGATGTTGAATACGGAAACCCCACAGACAAACACAAAGCAGACACTAAATTCATCAACTTTACACAGCAATTACCGTAAGAGTTTGGTCTTTTATCTTTTCATTTTAAGTTAGTTGATCATGTATTTGTCTTATACATACTCACATGTGGTCTCAACCTATCACCCAACGTACGTCCTCATAATCCCCCAAACTATGGAACCATTTGCTCGGGCTGTCGAGTTACATTAGGGCTAAAGGGAAATGTAAGGCGGATTACACCAATATGACTCTCTATGGTTGAAGGTAAGAGCTTGCAGTTGCAATCATGTACCAAAAAGTGATACACGGTACTTAGGGCACAAGTTTAGAGATTTTTAGCTCTAGTCCTTAGGTTGCATACTCACCCACTTTATTTGGAGTTTAGTACCTACAACAATGAAGGTTTTTCTCTCCCAAAACAATTAAGTCAGATACTTTTTCGATCAATGTTTCAAAAGTATTTTTTATTATTTTTTTGGGTTTTCACCTTTTTCGATATTTACATAAATTTCTAACAGGATTTTGGTTTCCCAATGAAAACCATATCACACAGGGGGAGAAATTCATGGAATGCAATGGAAAAATATGATGCATGCAAGGATAGAAGACATGCCTGTCTCTAGCGCTCTACGTGCAATATGATCTGCACATAAATGTAAGCTAAGCTAATGCATGCAAAATCCATAAAATTCGTGCCCTAACCAGGCAGTTGTAGTGTAAGAAGGGGTTTATTTTTCAAATCAGTGAATTACACCTATGTGGATTAGGACAACATGTTATACTTTTACTAGTCTAATCAATCATGCATTCACCCCTAGTCACCATGAAATCACATGAAATAACTAAAAAAGTCAAAAAACTGAACACTGTAGTGAGTTCCCCCAAGTACATAAACACTTAGTGAAACATACCCTAAGAAGAAATAGGTCAAAGTCTTGATCTACAAGTCATGATGTCCTTAGTGGACCGCTCTCTACTAAATGTAAAAACAGACAAGTGCCTTTCCTCTCTCACAAAAATAAAAAAACATGGGCAAATGCCCTCTCACTCAGAAGAAAAAAATATTTCTGAAAAATACAAAAAAATCTATTGAACCGACTCGCGTTGTGATGAATCCTTGATTGTCACTCTTTATTCTTTTATTTTAGCTCTTTTTCTTGGAAGAACATCATGTGATTACTTGTAAATATAATAATTTAGCAACTTACATGCCTTTGTTAATATTTCATAATTAAAAATCTTTTTGGTTAAATAAAAGAATAAAAGAAAAGAAAAAGAAATGATCTATTTATAATAAATAAAGAGTGATCCAAATCCCAAGAGAAGGTCAAGTCATGACCTGATCATAAAACAAATTAAGTAGAGAGAGAGAGAGGGTTCACTATGTGTACACTTTACCTACAGTTGCACATATTCTATTATATATTTTTGATAAAATAAAATTTAAATATCATTTTACATCCATGTATATAATCCTAGAAACACAATAAAATTAAAACAAAAATAAAAAATTAAAATAAAAATAAAATCCTGCATTCCTTGTGCAAAACACACTTGTATATATTACATCCATTTTTTTTTACATACCTTTCAAATGATTTTTAAAAATAAAATAAAAATTATTTTACACTCCTAAAATTTTGTTGTACATAAATAAAATACTAAATAAGATTATTTGTATAAAATTAATAAAATAAAAATATTTGTACAAAATACATAGGAATATTATACATGTATATATTATTATATATTGTATATACATTAATTTATTTTTCATAAAAATAATTAAAAATCACAAAAAAATACTTTGAAAAATAATAAACATTTTTCATTTTGTACACTTTTTATTTTCAATTCATTTGTTATTTTTTATTTAATTTTTATCTATTTTGTATATTTTGATTTTTTGATTGGTCTAGGGCCTTTGTTGACTCCAGTCAATGCCTTCTTCAAGATCAGGTCGGGTCAAAGACCTCTCGCTGGAGCCGTTTCTCAGCATTTTCACATCTGGACCCGATCACATCTTGCCCTGATTCGTCTCCCGAGCCTCCTCCTAGGATCTTTAATCCTCACGGATCCCTAGGAAGGCGTGGATCTTTCTAGGGTTGCACGCACTTGCTCGATCATTCCAAGCCCCTGGAGCATCCTATATAATCTTCTCTTCAGCCTCCAAGCATGGGAGCTCTTCCCTCGCACCCCATTCCTTCCCTAGACACCTTTAGTGAAGTGACAGCCACTTAAGGCACCGTGTAGGATCCTTAGGGAGTCGCTTGGAGGCTTGTAGCTTGACGTGGCCGGAGACCTCTAGCACGTACAGCCTCTCTCTCCCGCCGCAGAAGATCGAGGCCATCACCTAGATGTTCATCTTTGCTTGGAGTTCGTGCTTCAGCTGGTAGCTTCAGCTATCCACTTTAGCCTTCGCATTTTACCCTCCATTCGAATCTTCCTATTTTGCTCTACAACAAACACTTGAGCTCCAACTAACTGTCTGGAGCTCCGACACCCATATCCATACGCACAGATCAACTCCTCGACATACACCCCATCTCCCTCCACGACCTGATCATCCTTAGACTTGCCCGTTAGGGTAGGATTAAGGTCGAGCCCTCCTTCTTCCAATACAGTCGGAGGTCAAATCCCATCCCCCATCGTTTCACTCATCCTCTATTCAAATAATCCCCATCAGAGCATCGCCTTCGAGCGTAGAAACCTTTGCAGGTACTGGTTCTCGTGCAGGAGTCCATTCGATCACCCTGCTGCTTAGGCGGAGCAGCTCTAGGCTATCCTTCACCGCCATGGCCATCTGGACATTACACTCTCCATTGGAGTAGCCCACCTTACGTACAGATGCTCCCCGAGCTTACCGAACCCTCCAAATCCTTCATGGGGGCGATGGATTCCCTCCCTCGCTCGATTGAAGGTCACCTAGAGGGTGTTCTTCTAGCATTTTCCTCTACCATCAGTTGAGAACCTATCTGGCAGATCCCATCATAGCTGCCCGACACGTCCAGCTTTTCGACCGTTGGATCAGCTTTGCAGCGCATCTGACATGCACGTAGCCAACTGGATCAGAGTCGTTAGATTTACAACAGGAAATGATTAGAGTCGCATGATAGCAACGCCCCCCATACATGCCACGTGCCTTTGCAGGGTATATTTCCTATTTACCCTCACACGTTTATGCTAACTATTTAGTCCATAAATAAAATTTGTAGTTGTGCACTTTAAAGTTTGGACCTCGTAGTTTCTTATATCTACACTTCAGTCATGTCTATTTGAACTCACGTGCTTCTCCACGTGCTATTTGGATTATTTGCAGTATTTTGTATAAACTTCTATGTTGTTATGAATTGAATGGTAAGTTTGAGGAATTTACATTTATACCCCTGTAAGTCTGGATCACATGTTGTACGTTTGATTGCTTGGACTTTTTGCAACTTCAGCCTGGTACTTTTCACATGTGTTATCGTTAGGCCCAGAACTTTATTTTAATTGCACTTGGATCCTGGTAAAATGTACCCAATTACATCTTATTTTTTGGACTTAATAAAGAGCATTTTAATTCTAAAAATCACCTAAAAATTACCTCTAACACTTGTTGGTGTGTAATATTCAGTGTGGTTTTATTGAATTCATTTGTTTGTATTTATTATTTTTGAAAAATAAAAAACCTATAAGAAGTGTCCTGTCTATTTTTAAAAATCCATAAAAAATTGAAAATTATCTTAAAATTTCAAAAAAAATTCCTGTTAGTACCTTTTTGTGTGATTTAGCTACAATGTTAATTTTGTTTGGAAAATCAGTAGAAAAGCCCTAAAAATTACAAAACACCTAAATCTTATAAAAAATATATAAAATTCAAGAAAAGTCCAAAAATTCTCATTTTAGTTCCTGTTTGTAGATTTTTACTTGTATTTTCTCATAAATTGGCGATCTAGGATTTTAGGGTATTTTAGTAATATTTAACTTGCAATTTAATCATGTCTATGCATTGTTTACATTCTTAGTTACTTTTTGATTTTTATAAAATTACAAAAACAACTGAAAATCCCCATAAAATTTTCATAAACATTTCAAAACTCTATAACCCAAAAATAATTTTATCTGAATTTTTTGAGCATTTTTAGACCTAATTAAAAATACAAAAAGATTGTGGTGTTGTCTTGTTTTTCATATTTGTGGATTTTATTTCCTTATTAAAAAAAGCTTAAAAAATGCAAAATTAAAAACCACTCAAATATTTTACTTTATTCTTGAGATTTGACTACTTCGTAGGTTTTCTCGTGCTCCTTGTGTTCGACCCTGCTTTCTATACTAGGTAAAATAAATAGCAAAACTGCTTACATATGCTTGATTGTTTTTGATCTGTTTTGAGTGGTTATTTCTTCTTGATCGATCCCGGCTTGTTGATTAGGGTCACAACGACCTTGATATTTCTTGATACTTAACCCAAGTTGATAGGTCGCTCATCATAAATGACGGCGTTGCTGGGGAGCCCGTTTTAGTAGTCATTTTTCATATTTTTGTCTCTATTTGGTATAATTGTTTTCTGACGCATTCCTGCTTTGCCTTTTGTTTGAGGAGCCGCCTGAGGATGCTTCGTCTATCTGTTGGAGTACCTGCATCTGAGTAGGAGCAAGAGAGCAAGAGAAGATAGTTATAGTAGATAGAGTAGTTCCATTTTCTACAGAACTATTATTGTTGTACTATTTGGACCTAGACTCTCTTTTGACTTAGACTCACCGGGGTCTGTTTCGTCGAGTACCGGTGTACTCGGGAGACCTCATCAGATTTTTCGTGGTTTTGTTTTTATCACCTTTTATTTTGTTTTGATTCTTGAGGATTTAGAGGCTAGACTTAGGACTTTTGTTGATTGTGGCGTAATTAGCTAAGACCCCACACTTAATTGCTCATTCTGTTCCTATAGAACGTAATTGGACCTAGCTAATAATCAACAAGAAAAAGTTAACTTAATCAATTGAGAGGCCACACGCCGCTAGAGATCGTATACATCGCTGGCAGGATCTGTTGTGGCAGATACCGATCAATATCTGAGACTTGACTCAGGCCTCTCTCTGATTAGTTAGCTATCAATTCTTTACGATCAATAGAAGTTGCTCGTCTAAGGTTGATTTCTTCGTTACATCATTTAGATAGTTTTATTCCTGTCTTTACTTTTATGCATGGATCACCCTGCATGTAGAGTATCGGAGTCTGGTACGCATTTCTTTCTCTGCATGCATCATAGTGTTTTAACGCACATCGACTTTTTCGACTTCCTTCCCCTATTTTTGGATTCAAAATAACCAAGGAAATTGAAAAATTCGTTAGGCGTTGTTTTATCAGAAAAATACATAAAAAGTGAAAACAAATAAAATTGGGACTACTAATGCAAACTGGACCCTAAAATACACCTCATCTAAAAATCTTTGTTTTGGGGAGAGTCACCCCCTCATTGGTTGATTTATCTCCAGTGAGAGAGCGACTCGCATACTAGGTAGAGCCATACCTGAAATCCTTTAAGATTACTGGTCTTGCAGTTGGTTGTTCTCCAGTTAGGATTTCAGCGAGTAGTCGATAATCGGTCCGAGACTTTCTTAGCAGATTGGGCAGATCGGGTAGCCGGTAAACGGTCCACACCCATACTTGCTAGGAAAAACTAACTGTGGGATTGGACCAGACTCCTAGGAGAATAGGGTTCCCAACAGCTCGCTTAATCGCTCTGATATCTTGATTTTTCACCTAAATAAAAACATACAAGATTAACGAACGATCCTTCACGGTCATTAGCTCGAGTGTCGAGAAGGTGAAAAGGGGTTTGATTTGTAAATTTGTTTGCATTCCAGATCTCATCGTCATAAATCCCCACATCACGATTATGGGAAGGAGGTTCCTTAGGCTACCTTTGACAGCACCGCTTTCGAGCACTCCTCTCTATTCATCTAGAGCAGTTTCAGAGAGCCCTGACAGCTCTCTAAACTTCAGTTCGCTACCACCATGTTTCCCCTTGACCACCCTTTTTCCATTCCTGAGGTGCCAGAGCAGAGGCTAGCATAGTTCTAAGTTCATTTGATTGCACCTAAGTTGGAGTCTTTTGCCTTTGTAGAGACTAGAGAGATGGCCAGCAGTGAGGGGCGCACCGATGAGCAGTCGCATGGATCAGCATGCGTACTTGACCAGGCCATCATCAACAACACACTCTTAGCCTCCCTAGAGACGATGTTGCGCCAGATTAGAGACCAGTGAGAATTCATGGTAGATGTACATCGAGAGCTAACGGAGATGAGAGTTGGGAGAGGAGAGCTGCAGAGACTAGAAGGTGGAGATATACCCACAGCAAGAGGAGAAGACAGACATCCAGATTATCAGCCAGAGCTGAGGCCACCACGCATGATGAGGTAGTAGCACAACCTCGATGCAACTCTCACCCACCGTTGGATTCAACTCCCGGAGATCCTGGGTAATTTTAAGCTTCACCCCCAGGCCATTCAGCTTTTTCCCAAGTTCCATGGGCTAGACACCGAGGAGCCACACCTCCATATCTAGGAGTTTGAGATGATTTGCAGTACTATCCACGATAGACTTGTGGATGAGGACACGATCAAGATGATCGATTTCCCGTTCTCATTAGTTGACAGAGCAGCCTATTGGCTGAAGCATTTGAGGAGATATGTCACCACCTTGGAGCAGCTCCAGACCGAGTACTTGAACAAGTACTACCCACTCGGCCGGACCAATGCATCAAGAGCAATGATCAATTACTTCACCATGATCCCGAATGAGCAGTTTCACAAGGCTTGGGATCGATTCAGAGAGATCATCGATCGGTGTCCACATCACAAGATATGCAAGCCCAACTTAGTCCAAAGCTTCTTTTGTGGGCTGACACGGGAGCTGCAGGGTCTTGTTAACGCCTCATGTGGAGGGTCCTATTTCACCAAGGATGAGGACCAAGTAAGGGACATCTAAGGGGAGATGGAAGAAAACTACAAAGTGATGTCGTAGACTAGGGTCTATACTCAGGGGAAGCCCCTCCCACTTGTCGTGCCTTATCAAAGGATAGCACGGGTCGATATAGGTCCATTTCATCAGCAGCAATAGCACATGATGAATCATCAACTGCTGACATGGGGATCATCGGTGAGAAGCAGGATCGCATCAAAATCATCGAGAAGAAGCAGTGTCAGGGCCTCATGCAGATTGACCAGTTGGCACAAACACTGAGAGACCTTAAGACTCAGATCATGTGCCTTTAGGAGTCACAGACGGCTCCACAGCCCCATCTCAGATCACAAGTTGATCCCAGCAGCAGCAACACCATCCACCCCTCTACCACATATCGTCAGGTTCACCACATCAAGGCAGAGCCAGCCCAGTAGCTGCACCCCTACCACCAACCGCCACCGTCTTAGGACACTCAGATGGTGGTCTATCATCTGGATCAACCCCTACAGTTCTCCCCCTCTATCTTTCGACAGGAGCCGTTGATGAAGTCAACGAGATTTGGTAGGAGCATTATCGGAATCAATGTGGGATTCATCGCGATCATCCCGGATGCAGATGATCTGCTTGAGGCACCTCATCCCAACAGCAGCCTCCAGCTCAGGACAGGCAGAGCAGCCAGCAGCAGCAGCAGCAGCCCCATCGCTCCTAGTACCAGCAGTAGAATCAGCAGGGTCCAGTCCCTCATACTAGGGACAACAGTGGATGCAGCAACAGAAGCCTCACCAGCAGTACTCCCAGCCTCCCCCTCACTATCAGCAGACTCAGCCTCATTTCCAGCAAGGCAATCCATCTAGTTCTCATGGACCCGTCTATGAGAACCCAACCGTTGACAACTTTTCCCACCTACTTTCATATCAGCATGCGTCCTTCCGACGAGAGATGGATGGGTTCCAGTAGGAGATGAGGGAGATCATCAAGGGAAAGGTCGCTATACCCGCTTAGATCAAACTGAACCTGAACAATATCAAGAGGAAGTCTGAGCAGGTACAGTTCACAGAGACTACTACTCCTAGTGATTCCTTGGATGATATTTCTTCCTACATATTTGATGTCGATTTTGTGACACTTAGGAGCAATAGGATGCCAACCGGTGACACCTCATCTGAGCAACGACCTCATGGAGATTCTGGAGTGTCAGGCAAGGAGGATAGTGGTATTGATGCCACTCATGACATTGATGACGGTGGCGCTGAAGCCACCAAGGATCTAGATCCAGCAGACGGTACTAAGGCCTTCACAATTCCAGATGCAGTCGGTGGTACTGAGGCCACCATTTTACCAGTTGTTGAGCCAGAGCAAGGTGTTGATGTCGTGAAGATAGATGTTGTGGTTGGTACTGATACCACCGTTTCTACTTCAGTTGTGTTACCATCGGTTGTATTTCAGGACAATGTTAGTAAAAACCAAAAAATGGAAAAACAGAAAAGACCAAAAATATGAATAAAGGAAAGGTTTTTGCATCTTCTTCAAGTCCATATGTGTTGCATGATGATGATTGTATGGATTCTATCCCTTTACATATAAAGGAGCATATTCCTGATCCTCTTCTCTCTGGAGAGGGTCCAACATCCCCTTCCCTCAAGCACTCCGCTTAGCGAAGGGGAATAAACCAGAAAACCCCAAAAAGAGACATTAATTAGAGTTCAACCAATAGATGATTGATAGATTCCAGATTCAGCTAACACTACAAGAGGAACTAGAGCACATCCCTATCTTCCAGAAAAATTTGAGAGAGAAGACCACCATCCGCAGGAAGAGAAGGAACCACAATGCAGATAATCATGTACTGACCTGTGCCACCTGCTTTGCCATTCAGAACTGATTGCCAGCCAAGAGATGCAATGCAGGAGCTCCTTATGTCAGATGCCACATCCATGAGCAGCGATTCATTTGTACTCTATTAGACAGCAGCTCTTCCATTAACCTTCTTCCGGCAGCGCTGCTCAATCGTTTCGAGTTCGACCCTCTTCGACAGAGAAGGACTGTCCTTCTGTTCGTTGATAGATTTGTCAAGAGGCCGAAGGGGTTATTGAGAGACGTGGTCCTCACAATTCAGGGCCTGAAATTCCCTGTGGACTTTATTATATTAGACGTGGAGATCCCTGAGTCTGTGACCGGTACCCCCATCCTTTTAGGACACCCATTCTTGGCCATAGACAAGGTGGTATCTGATCATGATAGCGAAAAAGTATACTTTCATGTCGAGGGAGAAAGTGTGCAAATATAGACGATCGAGGAGACCAGAGCGAGATTCAGTCTGCTCCTAGCAGTCGAGCGACACAGAGCAGATGACAGAGGCAGAGCGAGATGTCCACCAGAAGTGTGATTTTGTGATTACAGGTGATGAAGCAGTTTGGTCTGATCTTGTGTCATGAGCTCTTGTTGCAGCAGACACTATAGATTCACTTATTCCAACATATAAGAGTTCTGATAGCACACTCTTGGCAGAGGACACATTTGAGGCTGACGATCGCATGCAGGATAGCAAGACAGAGTATATTTCATGTTCTTTTGATTGAGATCCTCATATTCACACATTGATTGGGATGCATTTGATGACTATTTGCCATGTCTGATTCCCACAGAGCCGACAGCTAGGGTGGACAAATGAGCCAGCACAGATTACAGAGATATCAGCAGGGCTGTCTTCCCTAGATTTTCGTGCACAATGAGAGTTCTCCCATGCAGATCTGGTTGCCTTCACTCAGACTTTTCAGAAGCCAGATTTTCCCACTCCCAGTTGTCCAGATTTGAAGACCTTGCTGCAGTCGATGAAGTACAGATTCCTTACGGGTGAGCCAGAGATGTTCTCAGTCATTATCTCAGCAGATTTGACTGGAGATGAAGAATCTCATTTGATGGAGGTTCTTGAAAGAAATAGCAGGGCGATTGGATGGAGCATAGCTGATCTCCAATGGATGACTGGCCTCGTGCTCCCACTAGATTTATCTTGAAGAGGATGCTAAGCCATCGTGCGAGTTCCAGCGACGACTGAACCCGAATCTTCGAGATGTGGTCATGAAGGAGATATCAAAATGGTTGAATGTCTATTTTACCTACCCCATCTCCGACTCCAAGTGGGTTAGTCCATTACATGTGGTACCCAAGAAGACGGGTATCACTATAGTTGTTTGCGAGTCTGGAGAGGAGATAGCTACCCAGGTACCCACTTCTTGGAGGGTCTGTGTGGACTACAGAGGATTGAATCAGGCCACCAAGAAGGATCATTTCCCACTACCATTTATTGATCATATCATCGAGAAGCTAGCTAGGAAGAGTCAATATTGTTTTCTTGATGGGTATACTTATTATAACCAAGTGGCCATAGTGCCTGAAGACTAGGAGAAAACGACATTCACTTGTTTGTTTGGGACATATTCTTGCAGAGGGATGCCCTTTGCTTTATGTAATGCCCCGGCTACATTCCAAAGGTGCATATTGTCCATTTTATCTGACATGGTGTGTGACTGCTTATAGGTCTTCATGGATGATTTTTCGGTCTACGGTGATGGGTTTGATGCTTGTCTTGACTGCCTAGACTGCACTTCAGCATTGTATAGAGGTCCATCTTGTATTAACTTGGGAGAAGAGACAATTTGACTCAGGGGGTGGTGCTTGTCCATATCATCTCCAATAGGGGCATGGAGGTCGATTCGACCAAAGTGGATATCCTCAGGAAACTCAATCCACCATCCAACTTGCAGCAGTTGCGGTCTTTTCTAGGGCATGTCGGTTTCTACCAATGATTCATTCATGATTTCAGTGGTATTGCCCGACTGCTCACTGATCTGTTGATGAAAGACACCAAGTTCTTTGTATATGATAAGTGTCTAGAGTCATTCGAGACTCTCAAAGGATTAGTTGTTGATGCGCATGTCCTTCAGCCACCCAATTGGTCTCTCCTATTTGAGATCATGACGGATGCTTCTGATTTTGCCATAGGGGTTCTGCTAGGATAGAGAAGGGATGGATTACCTTATGTCATTCACTATACTAGTCGGACTTTGGATGACACTCAATGGAACTACACTATTACAGAGAAGGAAATGCTAGTAGTAGTCTTTACTTGTTTAGATCTTATATTCTTGGATCTCGAGTGTTTATTTTTACAGATCACACTGCCATCTGATACTTAATAGCAAAGAAGGATGCCAAAGCCAGATTGACCAGATGGATCATTCTACTCCAAGTGTTTGACATTGAGATTAAGGATATGCCTGGAGTCAAGAATGTGGTGGTGGATCACCTATCCCTTCTAGAGAACCATGAGAATTCAGAGTAGATGGCACCTATTATAAAGACCTTCCCGAATGAGGCGATCCTTGCTATCGCCTTGCTCCCATGGTACGTCGATATTGTGAGCTATCTTGTTGCCAAGAAAGTTCCACAAGGTTGGCCTAGATAGCAATTTGAGACTTTCCTAGCGAAGGCCAAGTCGTACCATTGGGAGGATCCCATCCTTTATCATGAAGGAGGGTACAACGTCTAGCATAGGTGCATTCCTCAGGAGGAGCACCACAGCGTCCTCACATATTGCTACAAGCTTGAGGTAGGAGGACATCATTCTGGGAGGAGGATAACACAGAAAGTGCTCTAATACGGCCTATGGTGGTCTACCCTCTTCAAGGATTATGATGAATTCATGAAGAGGTGTACTGACTATCAAAGGATGGGCACCTATGGAAAGTGTGATATGATGTCGATGCGGCCCATTCACTTCGTTGAGGTTTTTGACGCATGGGGAATCGATGTCATGGGTCCATTCTCTAAGAGTAAGGGATTCGAGTACATTCTACTTGGATTATGTGAGTCATTGGGTTGAGGCTATCCCCGCACGAACCATAGATGCTAAGATTGTTTGCAGATTTTTGAGGAAGAATGTCATTTCATGGTTCGAGGTTCCTAGAGAATTGATATCAGATGGAGGACTCACTTTATCAACGATAAGTTAAGGGCCCTTGCTAACATGTTCAACATTGACCATCAAGTTGCCACTCCATATCGCCCTCAGACCAATGGTCTTGCTGAAGTATCGAATAGGGAGATCAAGACTATATTGCAGAAGGTCGTCCGCCCGGACAAAAAGGATTGGTCACAGCTTTTGGACTCGATCTTGTGAGCTTATCGGACTTCCTTCAAGACACCTTTGGGTACATCTCCCTTTCGTCTCATTTATGACAGTCATTCCATTTACCTATAGAGATCAAGCATAAGTCACTATGGGAAGTCACTGAGTTATTATTTGATCCCAAGAGCATAGGAGATTAGAGGAAAGCGGATTTGGCAGCCCTGGAGGAGCTTAGAGACACTGCCTTTTCGAGTAGCCTATAATACGAGGAGAAAGTGAAGATATGGCATGATTCTCATATCAACCATAAGCAGTTTGAGCTGAGCCAGAGAGTATAGCTATTTGATGCTAGGTTGAGATTATTTCCAGGGAAGTTGCAGAGCAAATGGAAGGGACCATACTTGGTCTGAAAAGTGCATGACAATGTAAGCATTGATAAATCCGAGTTGTCATCTGAATCCACCTTTAGAGTTAACGGTCAGCGCCTGAAGCCATATCTTGATCATGATCCGCTGATCATTGACGTTGCCCCTTTTCATTTTGCATGAGATGTGGTCGTTGACTCACATCATTCGCACCTCAGGCCTGATTATCACTTCTCCTCCGTATTTGTATAGATCCAGTTGTCCATATCGCACATTCTTTTGTCTAACATCCCATCTTCATCTTCTAATTATGCTACACATAGGGTGTACTTTACCCTAAGTATAGTGGGGGTGCCCGACTTTTGATTATTGGTTTGATTCTTTTTACCTCTGTTTTGTTACCTATATTTAAGGATACTTTACCCTAAGTATAGGGGAGGTAAACCTGTACATCCTAATCCTCAGTTTTCCCCTTGTGTACAGACTGTTAGACTTAGGATTACTTTATCCTAAGTATATGGGAATCATCGACCTCTATTTGTTGCATTCTCTTATTCGTCGTTGTATTATAGCCTTCTTTTCGCTTCTCAATACTCAACACGAGTTATGTCTTCATTTCATCGCTCTTTGATCACTCTGAGGAAATCGTTCGAGCTAAGTACGGGGGGTGACATATATATTGTATATGTCATAACTCGTACTTTGTGTGAGTGTGTTAATAAAATAAAATGGCACAAAACCTTAAACCTAAAAATCACAAAAATTTTAACATTTTTCTTTCTTTCTTGTACATACATGTTTGTAAGTAGCTTTTTGTCAAAATTATTTTTGTACTAATATTTGTAAAAATGTTTCGTGTGTAAAACTTTTGTAAATATTTTTGTATCAAAATTAGGTATATAGTACAACATTTTTGAAAAATGCTTGAAAATAAAAAATTGCAAAATGTGTTTGTAAATGGTTGTAAATAGTTTGCAAAACTTCTTCCGCCTTGCATTCAAACATTTTTCATAAATTATTGCATATTTTGAAAAATTGCACAAAAAGAGTTTTGTACATAATTTTTTGTATATTCTTCTAAATCATAGTTGACATTTAAACTAGTCTGGGATCAAATTGGAAAATGGAGCTTGGTTAAGACCTTAATCCACCTAACTTTAGAGGAACCTTATAGGATTTAGGGTTGAGACTTTTTAGGTCCATTAGTGACTTAATTCTTTGAGTCCACTATGCTATGTTCACATGTCATCTTGATGAGCCTAAGTAGAACACTTAACAACGCACACATGGCTCTTAGAGATAATGGCTTTACTTAGACCCGCAAATTACATGTAGCTCAACACGGATGAGGTGATGAGGATCCATAATTCTTTGACTTGGGGTAGAACACGAGGGTAGTACTTCTAGGCGGAACCTCTCGTCTTCCTTTAGGGAGGGATGTGCATCTCAACCTGGTCTAGTAGCATTGAGATCTAAATGCAGGAGTTTTGGGGTTGCAATAATGCTTCAAAAGAGAGATAGTCTACTAGCTCAAGAAGAAAAACTCCTTATGTATATGCTGCACCTTGTAGATATGTTGTACATATGCACATAAAAAATGCAAAATCAAGAAAACTCCAAAAAAGTGTGTAGGCCTGATTGAAAATAAAATGCCAGCCGGAGTGTATATAGTCAAATAAAGCAAAGCTTATGTATTACCCCTTCTCATCTCATGAAGCTTGCAGCGAGAGACTTAGCTACACTGGTTAGGCTCCCAGGAATACGTGGCTACACTGGTCACAATCCATTCTCGTCTTTCCCCTTTTCTTGAGCCGGTTGAACTTGAACTTATAAGGTAATACCCCGCTCCTTGAGGAAAGAGCTGTTGGACTAGGGAATTAGAGTTACCTTGTTGAGGGAGGTTGTTTCTTTGTCATTCCTGAGGTGGGAAGCTACATATCACTTAGACCGTACAAGGAAAGATGCATAGTCATTAGAGTTTGCGGATGTATACCTGTTCTGACCTGGTTTATTGATGAGTCTTGACCATAGAATGGTGGAACCTAGAGGTTGTTGAGTCTTAAACCTATTTCCCAATAAGGTTCCGATAAGATAATAATCCAAAGGGTTGACTGAGCTCCATACTTCAATTTAATGAAGATAAGTTTAATAATCAACCTTGATACTTTTTCTTTTCATTCTCTTTTCACTTCTTTTCCAAATAGTTGTTTGCTAAGGGACAAGCAAAAGTAAAGTATACGGGGGTGATGAATTCTTGATTCTCACTCTTTATTCTTTTATTTTAGATCTTTTTATTGGTAAAACATCATGCGATTACTTGTAAATATAATAACTTAGCAACTTGCATGCCTTTGTTAATATTGCATAATTAAGCATGTTTTTGGTTAAACAAAAGAATAAAGGAAAAGAAAAAGAAATGATATATTTATAATAAAGATAGAGTGCCTTTGTTAATATTGCATAATTAAGCATGTTTTTGGCTAAATAAAAGAATAAAGGAAAAGAAAAAGAAATGATGTATTTAGAATAAATACAAAGTGAACCAAATCCCAAGAGAAGGTCAAGTCTTGACCTGATCGCAAAATAAATTAAGTAGAGAGAGATAGGGTTCACTATGTGTACACTTAACCTATAATTGCACATATTATTTTATATATTTTTGACAAAATAAAATTTAAGTATCATTTTTACACCCTTGTATATAATCCTAGAAATAATATAAAAAATAAAAATCAAGAAAATAAAATAAAAATAAAAATAAAATCTTTCATTCCTTGTACAAAACACACTTGTATATATTACATCCATTATTTATTACACATCTTTTAAATGATTTTTAAAAATAAAATAAAAATTATTTTACACTCCTAAAATTATGTTGTAAATAAATAAAATACTAAATAAGGGTATTCATATAAAAATAATAAAATAAAAATACTTTTACATTATACATAGGTATATTATACTTGTATATAATACTATATATTGTATATATATTATTTTATTTTTTGTAAAATTAATTAAAAATCACATAAAATACTTTGAAAAATAATAAACATTTTTCATTTTGAGCACTTTTTATATTAAATTCATTTTCTATTTTTATTAAATTTTTATTTATTTTGTATATTTCAATTTTCAGATTGGTCCAGGGGCTTTGTTGACTCCAGTCAACGCCTTCTTCAAGATCGAGTCAGGTCGAAGACCACTTGCTGGAGCCGTTTGTCTACATTTTCACGCCTGAACCCGATTACATCTTACCCCAATTCATTGCCTGAGCCTCCTCCTAATATCTGTGATCTTTGCAGATCCCTATGAAGGCGCAGATCTTCCTAGGGTTGTGCACACTTGCTAGATCTTTCCAGGCTCTTGGAGCATCCTATATACTCTTCTCTTCCGCCTCCAAGCACGGTAGCTCGTCCCTCGCACCGCATTCCTTCCCTATCCACCTTCAGTGAAGTTATGGCCACTCAAGACATCGTGTAGGATCCTTAGGGAGTCGCTTGGAGGCTAGTAGCTCGACGTGCCAGGAGATCTCCGCCGCGTGCACCCTCTCTCGCCCGCTGCAGCAGATCGAGGCCATCACCCAGACGTTTATCTTCGCCTGGAGTTCGTGCTTCAGCTCGTAGCTTCAGGTATCCACTTTAGCCTTCGCATTTCACTGTCCATTCGAATCTTCCTATTTTGCTCTGCAGCACACACTTGAGCTCCGACAAACTGGCTAGAGCTCCGACACCCATATCATCAACACAGATCGACTCCTCGACGCACACACCATCTCCCTCCATGACCTGATCACCGTTAAGGTAGGATTAAGGATGATCCCTCCTTCTTCCACTACCGCCGGAGGTCAAATCCCATCCCCTGCGGTTTCACTCATCTTTTTTGTTCTAATAACCCCCGTCGGAGTGTCACTTTCAAAAGTAGACACCTTTACAGGTACTGGTTCATTTGCAGGAGTCCATTCGATCACCCATCTGCTCAAGCAGAGCAGCTCCAGGCTATCAATCACCGCCACGGACATCTGGCCATTCCTCTATCAATCAGAGTAGCCCACATGATGCGCAGAACCTCCTTGAGCTTACCAAACCCTTCAGATCATTCATTAGGTCGATTTATTGCCTCCCTTGCTCGACTGAAGGTCACCTAGAGGGTGTTCTTCCAGCATCTTCCTCTACTGTCGGATGGCCACCTATCTGCCAAATCCCATCGTAGCCACCCGACATGTCCAGCTTTTTGACCTTTGGATCAGCTTTGCACCGCATCCGACACGCACGTAGCCGACCGGATAAGAGCCGTCGGATTTAGAGCAGGGAATAATCAGAGCGGCATGATAGAGACAGCCCCCACACACACCATGTGTATTTGCAAGGGTATATTTCCTTTTTACACTCGCACATTTGTGCTTTATTATTTAGTCCACAAAATAAAATTTATAGTTAAGGCACATTATATTTGGACCTCGTAGTTTCTTATATTTGCACTTCTGTCCTGTCTATTTGAACTCACATGCTTCTCTACGTGCTATTTGGGTTATTTGTAGTATTTTGTATTAACTTCTATGTTGTTATGAATTGAATGGTTAGTTTGAGGAATTTGCATTTATACCCCTGTGAGTCTGGATCACGTGTTGTGCGTGTGATTGCTTGGATTTTTTCACCTGTGTTATCATTAGGCCCAGAACTTTATTTTAATTGCACTTAGGTCCCTGTAAACTATACCTAATTACATCTTATATTTTGAATTTAATAAATAGCATTTTATTTTGAAAAATCACCTCAAAATTACCTCTAGCTCATGTCGGTGTGTAATATTTAGTGTTATTTTATTGAATTAATTTGTTTGCATTTATTATTTTTTGAAAATAAAAAACCTATAAAAGTGTCCAATCTATTTTTGAAAATATATAAAAATTCGAAAATTATCTTAAAAATTCCAAAAAAAATCTTGTTAGTGTCTTTTTGTGTGCTTTAGCTACAATGTAAATTTTTTTTGAAAAATCACTAGAATAGCCATAAAAATTATAAAAACCTAAAATCTTATAAAAATTATATAAAATTCAAGAAAAATCTAAAAATTCTCATTTCAATTCATGTTTGTAGGTTTTTACTTGTATTTTCTCATAAAATTGTGACCCAGTATTTGAGGGTATTTTAGTTATATTTAACTTGTAATTTAATCCTAGTTATGCATTATTTACATTTTTTAGTCACTGATTGATTTTTATAAAATTACAAAAACATCAAAAATCCCCCAAAAAATTACCAAAAACAATTCAAAACTCTAAAAACCAAAAATATTTTTATCTGAATTGTCTAAGCATTTTCAGACCAAATTGAAAATAACAAAATGAGGTTTTGTTTTGTTTTCTTATTTGTGGATTTTGTTTCCTAATTAAAAAAATCATAAAAAAATTGCAAAATTAAAAACCACTAAAATATTTTACTTTATTCCTGAGATTTGACTACATCGTAGGTTTCTCATGCTCCTTGTGTTCAACCCTGGTTGCTATACTAGGTATAACATAAATAACGAAAGCGCTTACATATGCTTGATTGTTTTTGATCTGTTTTGAGTGGTTATTTCTTCTTGATCAAGCCCGGCATGTTGATTGGGGTCGCAACGACCCTGATATTTCTTGATACTTAACCCTTGTCGATAGGTCGCTCATCATGCTGCTCCTCTACAACCGACTCGTAAAGAAGGAACTGATCTCTACGATCTCAACTGGTTCAGCTTCCTAAAAAGTCGACTGGTATTGCATACCCTACACCAGAACTCAACGCATACAAACAAGAAAAGAAAAAAATAAAAAAAATAAAAAAATCAAGAAAAATAAAAAATCGAAATGAAAATAAAACACAGGAATCAAGAAAAAATCGAGAAAAGAAAGAAAAATCAAATCACATAAAAATCGAGAAGAAAGGAAGAAGAATGAAAAAATCACAAAGTAGAAGTCTCAAAAGCCCAAGTATAACTACACCTTCCCGATAATGACACCATTTTGATAACTAAGTCTAATTTGAGGTTAAAAATGTATGTCAATTGTAGAAACTGCAGAGACAGACCCGATTAATCAAACAAAACAATAAAATTGGGGGAGAGAGAGTGGATAAGTGGCTCTCTCCTATTTTATTTACACTATTATTTTATCCAAGCGAGTGTTTTTAGGTTGAACACAGAGAAGTAGAAACTTATACTTGGATTTTTGAGGAAGAAATGGTTTTGTGATTTTTTTATTTCTTCTTGAAGGAAAATCTTTTCGTTGTTTTTAGTTTTGTATTTTTTATTTGATTTTATATTTTCAATTTTCGTTTAATTTTTCAAAGAAATTTCAAAACAATGATCTATTATGTAGTATATAAATGGTACAAAATATAACAATACTATATAGGTAAATGGCTCGAAGATAACTTGAGCAACAAGCTCGAGAATAATACACTAAAAAAGCTCGAAAGTCAAAGTGTGAAGAATAAAATCTTGACAAAAAGGTAACAGAATCCTTCAAAAATCGACTCAAAATAAACTAGGGTGGTTGTGTATCTACCCCAAGAAAAAAACAAAAAATGAGGTCCAAAATAGGTCCAATGTCCAAGGGTACAGTTGTAAAAAGAAATAAAAGAACTATACAAAGTTTATCAATTAGGTCCCTGGTTAGGGACCTAAATGTAAAGAAAAAATCTTTGTTTTACACTTAGGTCCCCACATGGGGACCTAAATGTAATAATGTAAAAGTATCTGGTGGCTTGGAATTTCTGGAATCTTTCTGGGCACTTCTACAAAATTCCCACTGATTGGGAATCTATGGCCGTAATTAAATAATTCAGTGCAATCTGGTCTGTCGACTGGAAACACATATCGCATACCTTCGGCTCGCATGGTCTTGAAGGTGTTCTTCGCTAATTCCAAATGGCAGTGATGCAATTTGCTTGATCGAGCTTCTCGAGGGAGATGACATACAATGGAGTCACTACTACAGGGCCAGAAGAGGGTCATCTACTCCCTTCGAGCTCCCCTACGGTGGAAAGAGGTCGATGGAGACACATTGAAGAAGAGGGTGTCGCGGCTGCTACGGTTTAGCTTCAAAAGTGGCGGTGCTGCTTCGTTCTTGATAGGAGCACGACAAGATGGAAACTCCAACCGATGGATCTAGATGCCAGAATGAGAAGCTCCATCAATCGTGATGTACCTCTAAGTGAAGATTAATTGCTCGATTATGAAGAATTGACCGGGAGATTATGGAGTTTCTTGCAGATGTAATGGGTTGCTGGAAAGAGGGATATCAGATCAAATTAGACAAAATGTGAGTCAAATTGGAGAGGCTTTCGATGGTAATCGATAGAGTGAGGGTCAAGGCATTGAATTAGGTGATTAGATAAACTAATTCGACATGAAAATCGACGAAAGATGAAAAGGAGTCAAGGAGGTCGCATGGGAATTAAGTGTTTAAGACCCTTGGGTAGTTACTTCAACGATCGGTGTTCACGGGGCTGCAGGCCGCACACGGGGTGATTCAAGGCAGCGCTCCACCTTGGAACCCTCCTTCTAACTTCACTCCTCCATGTGAGCCTACCCATGGGTGCTGTCACCACCGGGGATGGGCAGAGCATGACGAGAAAGGAGATCGGTGAGTCAGTTATGAACTGGAGCTGAAATTTTCAGAAGAGTTAGTTGTGACCGATGGTGTTCATGGAATTAAATAGGTTAGATGGAAGAGGAGTGATGACCGCCCGAATGACTAAGGTAAAGTGTAGAAAAATAGGTCGTTGCGACCTCAATCACTCAGACTAAGTCAATCAAGAAAAATCGACCACTCAGGACATGTAAAACTAATCAAGCACAAAAGAGAGCGGTTTCGCTATGAGATTAACCTGGTATAGCACCCAGGGTCGAACACAAGGAGCACGGATTGGCCAACGGCCTACGAAGTAGTCAAAATGAAATAAAAAAACAGAGAAAATATTTTTAGTGATTTTTAATGATTTTTATATTTTTTTGAATTTTTAATATGTGAAGAAAATTAAAGAACACAAAATCAAACACACTTACACAATTTAAACACACCAAAAATCAAGCAAAAATTCAAGAAAAATGGTTTTTATGTTTTTTTAAGTTTTTAAGTGTTTTTGGTGAATTTTTGGTATTTTTCTAATGTATATTTTATTCTATAAAAATCAAACAGTGCTAAAAATGCTGGGTACTGTCCAGCCAGAACCAAAACCCTTAAATAAAATATCTAAGGATCACAACAGGTTCTGGAGGTAATTTTCCTATATTCTAAATAAAATAAGGAAAATTTGGGCACCAGAATTATTGTTTTTGGATTTTTAGATTATTTATTATAATTTTTATGAGTTTTTAGGGGTTTTTCAATTTTTAGGGTTTTTAAGTGATGAAAAATAGCCAAAATTGGCTAGAAAATCAAACAACAAACAAAGAACAGTAGCTAAATTTTTTAGAATTTTGAGGTGTGATTTTATATTTTTTTGGGGTTTTTGACTCTAAACAGTAGCAAAAATAGGGGTTTTTGAATTTTTAAAAATAGCAAATGAAATCAGAAATGTCCTCAAAAATTCATAAAAATTCTACACCATGGCAGGAGCCATGTGTCAAATTTTCATCGAATTTGGAGGTGATTTGATATTTTATTCAAAAATAAAGGAGGGGCACTGTGCACAGGGACCTAAGTGCAAATACCCAAAGTTCTGGGGGGTCTGGTGCAAAATACCCAGCAAAACACGTGCCAAGCACGTGCCTGGGGCACTCAGGGACCCAAATGTAAGAAAAATAAGTTCCGAGGACTTGTTGGTAACAAGTTCCAAAAGTCCAGGGGCTTATCTGCAAATATCCCCAAAAAATATCGCACATGTGCAAATAAAACACTCACAGGGGCATAAATGCAATTACTGAAAATATCTCATTCATTAAAGAACATCCAGAACTACAGGGGTAGAGTTGCAAATACACCAAAAATATCACGTGTCGAAGCACGTGTCTCAGACAAACAGGGGCATAAATGCAAATATGAAAAAGTACGAGGTCAAATGTGCAAATAACCCAACGTAAATAAAATGCAAAAAATATTTACAGGACTGCAAATAAAAACCACAAACTACGAGGGGGCCTAAGGTAATTTACCCCTTTATTAAGTCGAGCCGATGGATGGACGCCACGTGGATAGATGGACGGCTGAAAAGGGGTGGCGCCCAGGGCTGGGTCCTCGACTGTGATCCGACGGTCCAGGTGCTGCCACGTTGCAGATCGAACGGTTGAGGGAAGACGAGGCTGAGCTGCGCTAGATCGACGGTGGAGATTGACCCTCGAATGGATCTGACGGTTGAAGCTGCTCCTCGAATGTACGATCGTGATTGAATCTGGAGCTCGGGAGTCAATCGGATGGCGGAGAAGAATGGTGGACGAACAGGGCTCCGGCGAACTTCGCCGGGCTCGTGAGTGCGCGATGGTCCTCCGGGGAGCCTTCTGGAGGTCGGAGAAGAATCGCGGAAGACTCCCGCGTCTGCTGGTGGTCTCCGACGAGCAAGGCAAGCTCCAGGGAACTCGGACGGCGTCGGCGGAGCTGGGGCTCCTGGCTGAATAGTGAAGGGCCTCAGACAACCCTCGTTTCGACCTGAAAAGAACACCAGAAGACTCACGGGTCGAGGGCAAATTGCCTCGACCCGGTTAGGCGGCGTGAAGGTGCATGGTGCGTCGGAATGGAGAGCTCCGGCGAAGGTGGTCGGCGGAGAAGCTCGATTCCCAGATCCTGTGCGATCTGGGTTGGGTGAATGGGTGAAGAAGATGCGGAGAAGTCTGGCGAAGATGATGGTCGGGTCGGAGTGGCAGATGGGAGATCGGAGGTGGC
This sequence comes from Ottelia alismoides, assembly GCA_037367405.1. NCBI lineage: Eukaryota > Viridiplantae > Streptophyta > Magnoliopsida > Alismatales > Hydrocharitaceae > Ottelia > Ottelia alismoides. The sequence goes on from JAZKJV010004093.1 coordinate 193,159, forward strand.
TGGCGACGGCGGCGGAGCTACACTACCAGTAAGCTAAGAATCGAAATCTATGCTAATCTACGGCCTAAGGGATCTACCTGGGTGGTCGGAGAGACTGGGGAAGAGCAGGGGGTGCTCCTGGTCTTAGCCTCAAGGGTCGTCTCGGCCCGAGGCTCGGTGCTCACGCTAGTGGCGGAGCAACGGCGGCGACACACGCCGGATCAGTGGATTCACCTCCTCGCCTCGCTGCAACAAGGGCGATCGCTTGCTGTCACTCTCGCGGTGCCTCTGGAGTTCACTGGGAAGAAGGAGAAGAGCCAAAGATAAGGCGCGGAGGCGGCGGAGGTCGAGATATATATGGAGACAGGGCCGATTAGGGTTGGGAGGTGACGGCTATGGAATGCGTGGATCTCACGGCGAAGGATCTGGCGAGGATGTCGGATGATCGGCGAAGGATCCGGGCGTGGGGTTTGCGTGGGTGACAGGCTGGAGGCGCGTGGAGAAAATGGCGAAGGCGGGGCGGTGCGCATCTTCTCAAAAAGGAAAGAGTCCGCGGGGGAGTTGACCGGGGTCAATAATCCCCCGTGGACCAATCAGGAGCTGCCACGTATTTGATTTTTTTGTTTATTTATTTTAAGGCAGAAAATGGCCGAATTAAGAAAAACTTAAAACATGAAATATTTTTCTTTTATTTTTTTCTATTTTTTGGTGATTTTTAATTAATTTTTGGAAATAAGAATAAGGTATGTACATTATAGGTCTATACATAGGTATATGTACAATATGTTTTTTGTATTTTTAATTTTGTAATTTTTATTTGATTTTTGTTTTGTTTCTTTTTATTTATTTTATTTACAAAATATAATCTAGAATATTTACAAAAAGTTTTAGAGATAAATAAATTTATTTACAAGGTGAAATGGGTAAGGAAGGTGGTATATGTACATGGTGAAAAGATATTTTTGGATTTTTGATTTTTAATTTTTATTTTGTTTTTAATAGCTTTTACATATATACAAAATATATACAAATATTTACAACATATTTTTGGGTGAGGAAAATATATAGTTTTATTTATTTACAAAGTTATTTACACATGAGCCCCTATCTCCCTCTACTTGGCTTTGATGCGGTCAGGCCCATGCTGAGCCCTCCCTTGGGTTAGGTTGCTCAATATTTATTCTAAATATTTCCCTCTTTTTCTTTTTCATCTTTATTCTTTTATTTTGGCAAAAAACATGCTAATTATCTATTTTAACAAAGATGCATGCTTTTGTTAATTAATCCTATTTGCACATATCTACATGCATTTGCAAAGGTTTTTGTAGCTAAAATAGAAGAATAAAGAGTGATGAATGGGTATTCATCAAGGAGTAGATTTGATCAGAGGGTAGGCATGTAAGTAGGATGTTAGATATAGGGAATGGAAGGTTCAGATCAGCTTTTAGTAATCAAACGAAGTGGAATCAATTAGGTGAAGTTAGGAGGTTCGAACAGAAGCTTGAACAGATTTTTCAGGGGAAGATGAATTGTCGTGCTGACACGTGCGAACACCACATTAATTTAAAAATAAAATAATTTATATATTATACAATAAATAATAAAAAATGTTATTTTAAAGAAGTATAAAATGAAAATTTTTAATAATAAATTATCTAAATTATGACATATTTTTTTATAAATAATATATATTTTATGAGATATGAATATAATATAAATATATATATATATATTATACTTCATAAATAGTTTTTATATATTTAATCTATAATTTAATAAATAAGTTATCCTTTTTTATTCTATTAATTAATATAATAACAACATTAGGGTTTTGTGAATTTTTATGGATTTTAAAAAATTAATCTATATGTATTAATAAAAACATGTATGTATATTGTAGTTCAATTTCATCTACTTTTAGTTTTTTGATTTATTTTAAATATTAAATAAAATTTTCAATTTTTGAATTTTTTTATACATAAACTACTAGATTAAAAAAGAAATAAAAATGTAAAATTAATTATTTTATAAATAATATTTACAGAGTAAAATAAGTAGCCTAGAAATCTAATTATCATTAAGTCTCAAAATCGACTTTAGTAAGTGAACCCAAGTTTAATGAAATCGTCTTTATTAATTAGAGAATATTATTTTATTAACTTTAAAGTTGAGTAGAGTAAAACTAGAGTTCATATGAAGAAGTTATGAGGTTCGGAAGTTGGGAAATTGACAATTTGAAAACCAGATTTCTTAGCATACATACATATTGGATTTTTTTATGATTTTTATATTTTTATATACATTTCTATAAACATATAGGAAAAGAGTTTGGTGAAAATATGTATAAATGAATTAATTAAAAGTTGAAGATTTGATAAATAATGAATAAATAAAATTAAGTGTTCTATGTACACAATTAATTTTTTCAATATTTTCTTCCTTATCTCCCCCACTTCATTGTTTGTCGACCAATCCATGCTGACTTGATCTCAGAAGTTAGGTTATATGAATATATCTTACAATTATATTTATATTTTATTAGCCATATTGTATATATATACATATTTATGGTCTTACTTTCTTTTCTTTTCTCTTTTTATTCTTTTATCTATTTACTTGTTTTTAATGCATAAAAGTGTATTTTATTTATGAATGATATTTTTATAAAAAGATGTGAATTAATGCATATTTCATGTATTTGTCAAGAGATTTAAGACAAAATACGACAGAAGTGTTAATGAATCATGGATTCATCATTGACATCTGCGGAAGTGCCACGTTCACCCATGCAAGAAGTTTAATGGCTTCACCTTCCTATCAATCTGATGGTTGAAATTCATCATCGCCCCATAGATTCTTCTAACCAAATAGCATATAAGATCTGATCCTCCGCCCCCATATACGAAAGATCCATTTGGCCAGAAATGTCATGTTCATCGCATCTACGTTGAACATGCCTAAACCACCATGCTTCTCATCTAACATCATATTCCTCCAACTAACTAGTGAAATGGCCTTCAAATCACATGTGCTCGCCCAAAAGAAACGTCACATCAAATTAAAGCGTCAAGCGTCCCAAGAATCTCCACTGGTAGAAGATGAGAAGAAAAGATTTTAGGGGAGGGGAGAAGAGTGTGGTGTGGGTGCATGATTTTAGTTTTGGTTTATACTAGTTAACTAAATAATCGACCATATTGAATAATATATAATAAATTATAAATAATATATTGTGCTCGGATATTTGAATATGGATCATAATTTTCCAGTCACACCAAATCTGTATCCATATATAGAATTTTCAACAACCAATATCCATATTCAATTTGCATGCACGTTTATTTAGTAGTGAATTACAAATATCCATATTCGGTATTTTTTTTGTTTGAAATTGATTACTTAATATTCAAATATATCAGCAGTTGTTTCCACGAGTTGGTCATGGCATGTCGGTGCTGCGCGACTTGAGAATTACCCATCACCACCGCCTCTCCCAATACATGTATTACCACTAAATAATGTTCTCACTCTCGCATATGAGATTACGTGGCGAACTATGTTCTCCGTAATTGCTTGCACTGTTCATTCCCAATTGTGGCCTGGTTGGGGGTACCTCCATTAATGTTGCTTATGCAATCACGGTTTTCTTCGAATCTACTAACTATTTTGTGGAAATGTGATATTTCACGAAAGAACCCCATAATTGGTATGTGTATCCTATATTCCATTCCATTAAATTATTTGAAGCGAGAAGGGGTTATTTGTAAACTAAATTAATTGGAAAATGGTCGATAACCAAATAATTCGTCATAGCCCAACAATCGGTATTGAACCACCATTTCATGGGAGCGGATCCTTTGCTGTACACAAAGGAGTCTTTCAATCACCGTCGAGCGGAGTATCCGCATGCCCATTTTATCCTCTGCGATCGAACAAGTTGGTTTAGATTAGCACGGAAGGTGATGGTGTTCTCATTCTTCGGTTAGGTTAGAATGATTATTTAATGGCAGGTTCTAAATCCTGAATTGTATATCCTTAAAATCACACTTGCGGAACTTAATTAGAACAACGGAAATCACCCAATCCTGACATAATTATAGATTACACTTTTAAATACATCTTCCCATTGGGTCCGGTATGAAGGTTGAATCACATCAACCGTTTACAAATCTTCATGACGAAGTGCAATTTGCATAGTTTTCGTAACGAAGGAGCAGCAAGAAGCCTCGTTGGGCCTCTCTAATCTTCCTTCTCCTTCAACTCGTCTTTGTGGATCCACGAAGTAAGAAGCAACGGTGCGAAAGTGCACAAAGCCTGAGCAAGAACAACAATCTCGAACCTTTCTCCTTCTTCCGCTGCAGCCAACTTAACCACCATCACTCCTAAGTAGCTGCCGACCATGCCTCCTACCATCTTTGCGGATGCGACCGACGCCATGAGCCCGCCCTCGCACCCAACGGGGCAGAGCTGCCCTATCAGAACACTGAAGGGGAGTTCCCTGCACTGAATCAACCCAAGAAACAACCCGTACAACACAACCACATAGACACCATCTGGCATCCCAATCTCCCTGTGGTAGCCCTTGACAAAGAGCATTGGAAACCAAAAGAACCGCTGTTGCCCCTTGCAGCGCTGATAATACCCTCCTTGGAGGGACGGTCTTCCACCAGTTCTTGTAGGTCGCACAGTATAGAACCACGAATATGTGCCCCAGCACCTTCGAAGCTCTTAGAATCCGAGCCTCGAGCTTCAGATGAACGGTCAAGAAATTCAGCGTTGACTCCGTAGTGAATGGTACTGCAGCATAGGAGAAGGTGTACCAGCAGATTGAGTAGAAGATATCCGGCCTGTTCAAGGCAAGTACCAAGTCGTCGAGCTGTGCACGAACAAGCAGGAATCGCGAGCATTCTTCGGGTCGGACGTTGACGCCGGAAACTATGAATTGCGATCTGCGGCGTCGGACGATATAGGAATGGAGTGTTGTTGGTTTCTTGGGGAGGTGGAGGTTGGATTCAGAGACAGAGATGGCGAGGAAGAACTGGATGGTGAGGACGAACGTGAAGAGGTGGAAGGTACCGTGAGGGGACAGCCCGGATATGGTGGTTGCGAAAAGGCCACCGAGGGAGTCGAATAGGAGGACGAGGGACTCGAGGCGGCAGGGGGGTTGAGATCGACCATATTCGGCGGCGATCGCGTCGTTCAAAATCTGGGAGATGGAAGCGCCGAGGTTGGACAGCGGGAGAAGGAAGGAGAGAGTGGAGAATGTGAGGGACGCGTTCTGCAGAGTTGCAAGGAGGAGCCATGAAATGGCTTGTAATAGCACTGCATGTTGTTGCACAAAGATGCAATGCGATCAATGTATGATATCTCGCTAGATATAAGACGATTAGTTGTCAAATAAAGCTTCTTCTACCAATTAATCACTGCGCCTGAATGCAACAATCAACACCATCGCACGCGCTCCTCTTTCTCTCTACATAATGTAATTGAACTATACATTCTCTACATCGTATCCCCCCATCCAAAGTATTTTGTAAAGTAATATGCATGTATAAGCCTACAATCTCCTCTCTTTTTTTGAATAGGAAATCTCTATAGGAAAATAGAACTATATAAATTGAATATGTATATATTGTTCTAAACGCCAATCAAGTTTCATCATAGTTCGATGTTCTTAGCCCTTTTATCTTAAAGGTTAAATATTAGATCAACATCCATGGGAATTAATAATCATTTTAAAAATGACTGAATAACTCTGTCCTCTAAGAAACAATATCGAGGAACATCAGATCATGATGAAATTTGATATGCGTATAAAACTATATGCACAGATTCAATCTATATATTTGGATTCATTTTAGAGATTACGTTTAAAAAACGGAGACCGCGAGCTCTCCTATGGGTGCACTGTTGAATCTCCATATTATCATCTTTATTCATTCATTTTAGCCTTAAATCGCTAACCAAATGAATGTATTATAAAAAATAACAATCAATAATCCATAATTAATATTGTATAAAAGATTGTACAAAATACTATATTTAATCCCAAAATAAATGAATAAAGGAAGAAAAGAAAAAGAATAAATGAAGAAAAGAAAAAGAATGAAGTGTCAAAGACATTGAGTGACCCTAGCCCCTGATACGCAATCATCGTAATGACTTGCTCGACAAAGAATAAAGTATGGGGAGATTGGGCGGCCAATTGTATAGAAAATACACTCCAAATCCCTACTTTGATTTGATAATTATAGACCCTTTGGGACCTATTTTATTTTATCATTTTTATATTTCAAATCAATAAACTTCGAAAATCAACTTTGTACCTAAAAATACAAAGAAAAATACAAAATTTATTTGATTCAAAAAAATGCATAGTATGCCTAGTGACACACAAAATAAAAAGCCGCAAAGAAAATTTTGCAAACCTGTATCTTCTCCATACAAAGCCAAAATTCTCCAAAACTACCTTTATTATTCATAAAATAAAATTAGCTATTTAATGAAGGCTATTTTATTCAATTTGAAATTAAGATGCAAATGTTAGGTTTTTGGCCCTCATTGTGCAATATACATGTATAAAATATTTAATATATTTATTATTTGTGTTTTTAAGTCTCATATATATATATTTATAAATTTCTAAATATCATTTCATATATTTGTACATAATAAAATTAGAATGAAATAAATAAAAATACATTCAAATAAAATAATGCACTTTAATATATAGGTAAACATACTTATTATAAGGGAGCTGGGAGCCTGCACCCGGGGGTGTAGGTAACTCCCTGCACCCGGCCTTTTTTCTCATTATTTTTTGATTTTTTCGAAAAAATATCTTTGGGGGAATTTACTTAATATATTAAGGGGAATATGTGTTTCAATTTTCATGCAAAACAAACATTCCTAACATGTTTATCTAGAATGGGTCATTTTCAACAATTCTAGACCGTTAAAATTTGATGATCTTGATGGAGGTGATAGAAGTCTCCAAATAAGTTGAAATTGGAATGGCACCTTGGTGATATATAGTGATCTAAATAGCTCAAAGTTTCATTTCAAAAAAAATAAAAAATCATGAAAAAAATGACCCGGGTGTAGGTAGTTACCTACACCCTGGGTGTAGGATCCCTTTTCTCTTATTATAATACATGTATAATATATATAGGTGTGTATATATATATATATATTTAAGTATATAAATAAACTCAAAAAGTATAATAAAAATACCTAAATGTGTATTTAAATAATTTATAAATATATAAAATATATGTAAATATTAATAGAAGATAAAATACAAACTAAAATAAAATATACAAAATACATGTATATTTACTTATATACATACATGTCAATATTAGCATGTTATAAATTAACTCCTAAAAATAAATAAAATTCTCTTCTCTCATGGTACAACCCTCTTCCCACTGAGCCCACAAAGACAAAATGTAGGACTGGTGCCAACAATTCATCACGGAAGAAAGGACTCGCCGAGCCGGTATCATTAACTAATACTAATATAACTAAAGCTAATACTAATTACTAATATAATAGAAAAGAACTGTCTTTTTTGTATACTTTTCCCGGTTCCGTTGCTACCGCAGGCCTTACGCAATCAATCGGATCATATAGATATTAGATATCCCTTCTTCAACACAACATAGGTCATCGAAAGGATCTCATAATGAAATACTACATAAAATTACAAGTATTATTCATGTTTTGACCAAAAATTAAATAAATCATTTTATAATTTCAATCAAATTAATAAGGCATTTAAAGATCCAATTTTTAGGGTTAGTCCATGCAGACCATCTTGATGCCAGCGTTCATTGATGCCATGTCAACTGTATGCCCCTCTGCCCCCCTTCTGTTAAACCATGTGGAACCAGCTTTTCTCGATTTTCCCATGCGTTCTCCTCTTCCCCATTTTTGTTGAGCAATGCGCCATTCCATAGCTCTTTCATCCCTGATCCTCGCCCATATTCACATCTTCACCTACCACCCTACATCTACACGCCATCGCTCCATCTTTTTGGCCGAAAGTCACCTCTATAAATTGGACCTCTAGCTCCCTTTTTAATTTCGATGCCCTTTGGCCTACCATAACCCCAAAAGGACCTCCCAAGTAGATCTACCTAGCGACAACGGGTTGATCCTTGGCCTTGGAGACATGGAGAAAGAAGGAGAGGGAGATAGAAGTTCTCCGGCATTCGTCTCCGACGAATCTTCCTGCTTCGAGCTCCAAGGCTCGTTAAGCTGTTAGGTTATTGTCTTTTTATGGCTTTTAGTTCCAATAACCTAGGAGTAGTTTTAGTTCCGTCAATTAATTATTCCTTTAGTGTAATTTGAAAAATCAAAATTGTCGGAGCACTAGGATCAAACCCAAATACACCGTGCTTGATGAATCGCAGATTCATCACTCTAAATCTCATTACTTAAGCTCAAATCCCTCAAAATCATAATCATTTCTTCATTTATTCAGCATAATTAGCATTCATGCATGTTTTGAAAAGAATTACATTTTATTACTCATTTCTGCACAAAATAAGAAGAAAAAAATCCCAGCTAAAATTGATCTGTAAATAGCCTACCTTCCCTGATTTTTAACTAATTCATGCTAACTCTGAATGACCCAAAACCACATTCATTGTTCACATATCACTAACAAGAATAAATGAAAAATACAACAAAATCACTATCCCAAATAAGTGCACACCCAAACCCTAGTTCTAGGATCTCGGACTAAGACCCTCATATCTTCCCCATCCAGTGTTCGTTTTGATCCTACTTATGAACTAATGTACATTCAATTACCTTCAAAACAAGACCAAGTTCAAGTGAATCAGAGCTCATATGTGAAAGTTGAGTTTTGGGCCTCTTTTGTATATTTTGTATTTTAGCGGTTTTTGACCTAATATTTTATGTACATACTTAACCTATTTTATTTTATTTCTTTTTAATTTGTATTCTTTGATAAAAGATTTATTAAAATGCGTAAAAATCCAAATCCAAACTGAGCTTGAAATCAAAGAAACTGACTGAGTTCGAGTCTTCACTAACTGTTTGTACAAAAGTTGTCTTTTTCGTCTTTTATTTTATTTCTTCTTTTATAAATTAATAAAAATCCAAAAAATTAGATTAATGTGTAAATATTTATATTTGATTTTACCAAAAATTTTCCGGATTTTTATCATGTTGAAAAATAACAAAAAATTATAAACCCAAAAATCTAGGTATTTTATGTACATGGGATACCCCAAAAATATCATTTTGTGCAATTGATCGATTTTGGTTTTGGTGACTTCATGAAAGTTGGTAGATCTCATTGAGACGAGCAATTTTCATGAAGAAACTTTTCGATCCGAGGCCGTTTGCTATTTATTTTGGATTTTTCAAAGTGTTTATTTTCCGAATTTTGTGGTGCTGACACGTGGTAGCTCCTGGAGTCAGCACGTGTCAGACATTCTTTGAGTTTTTATTTATTCATTTTTATAAAAAACTTAAAAGGGACCGCATGTGCGGGGCACGTGCCTCCCGCGTACATGCCATGCACGTGTACCCCAAACGCCCCTCTTGTCGCCACGCGTCACCACCTAGGCCATCCTATCTCGGCCGATCGGATAGCCAGAGTCCTTCATCTTCCTCCCCCTTTCCCATTCTCGGTCACCGCCCATCGCCACCCAATCCCGTTGATTTTACCGCCGCATTCGCGATCTCCGCCGGAGATCTCTCCACCGCCTTCCCTCTTCGTCTCCTCCAAGATCCCCACACCATTCAGATCTCCATCAAGCCACTGTATCTCGTCTCCCCCAATCTAATCCCATCTCACGTGACCTTCCAGAACCGACGACCCCATCTCCCTATTTAAGATCTCCGCCGCCCCCACTCGACAGTCATCCGCTGACTGAACCTTGAGAGGTCTGCGGTGAGAGCTCGGTTCCTCCCCTTCGACGAGATCCGAGGCGCGCCCCTTCCTTGTCGCAGAACGCTCCTCCACGCCACTACCCTTGCTCCAGTGTCGACCTCTGTTGAGCCAACAATGATCTGCTCCACCTCTGACTTCAGCAACGCTTCAACGACATGCTTCTCCATCAAGTTCTCCTCCAACCCCAGCTACGTCGATCTCCCAGCCAACGCTTCATCAACAAACACGTCAAGATTCAACGCCTAACTCCACGACATATCGTGCTACCACAGCTCTTCCACCGGCCTCCACCACATCAGCCGGACCGCCCCAACCCTCCATATTCTGCATCGGGGCAGCATCTCTCCACCACCAGGAGCTGCTCAACTTGCTGTCGGATTCACTGCCGTCCCTCAACGAAGATGACCGCCGCAACACCCTGTTGTGCGGACTCAAGACTCTCCCCCCTCACGTGCACTGCACGTGCGGTCTGGGGGGAGGTATCCCCTCACGTAATGCCTGGAGTAATATCACTGAGACCCTCATGGATTTGCAGAGATTCAGAAGATCTCCCTAGTCACGTGATAAGCACGTGTTGGGCGAGCAATTTTTGCTAAAGCCCCTCGCACACCTCATGATCTGCACCGAAGACTAGTTAGCGAGAGGTCACGTGCTTAGCACGTGATGCTCTAGACATTTTGCAGAAATTCCCCCCAGGATATCGGTAATTACGCATAGGTCCCTCTTGCATTTTTCATATTTATTTTAATTACCATCATTGCAGTAATACCCCTGTATTCCACCTCAGTTTTGGACCTCTACTTACATTATTTTATTACTCAAAAATAAGCATTTTGTTTCACAATTAATTTTCTACATTATGGCAAAGGCTTGACATTTTTGTGGTTTATGCTTAATTAATAATTAATCTTTTTGCGGAAAATTGTATATTTTGCCCATTTTGAGCTGTTAAATTCATAATTGATTAACCGTAGCTATAAAAACTGTCAAAAAATCATGGATTGTAGAAATAATTGTGTTTAACATTGTGCCCAAAAAGAACTGAATTTGCATGCACGGTTTGCCTTGTATAGATTATTTTTTATATTTGAATATTTAATTTTTAATAGGTATAATTTCTCACATTTTTGAGGTTTGGGTATTTTTGATATCCGTCACCTAGTGATGGATTTTGGATAATTTTATTCCTTTAAAAAAATAGGTTTAATATTTATTATAATTAAATAATGAAATTCACTTTATTTGCATTTACAAATTTATAAAAAAAATTCATCTTGCATCCAAAAATTCCAAAAAAATACAATGCATTCATTTATCATAATTATCAACTTGGCCAGATTTCATATTTTTAGGACATTGTTTGATTGAACTTTACATTTTAGTCCCTAAAATCGACCAACATTGCATTTTGCATCCCTAATTGAATTAAAAAAATTACAAAAAAGACCACCTTGAAAACCGTGCACGAACTTTAATAGGCAAAATTCTAGGTTGTTCCTTTGCCTCCTTGTATTCGACCTTGGGACTTGCCCATGTAAAATAAACATAAAACCACATGATTAAAAATTAACTAAATTTTATTGTGGTTATTTCTTGACCGATTCCAATTTCCCTCCTACAACGAAAAGACACATTAATTTTAATGCATGACAATACATGTATTTAACATCGGCTATTATGGAACCGTCAGATGGTGCAATTGCTGGGGAGGCAAACGGCTTAGTTTTTTGTCTAAAAATTTTTGTTCGGTTTTTCGCATTCAGGTATTCTGACCCCCGAATATTTCACAGTAAATTCCATTTTTTTCCTGCATTTATTTTATTATATTTTCAGCATTTATTTTTCTTATTTTATTTTTGATTTATTTTTGAGTCACTCTCTTACACCATCTCTCTTATTTTTCTTGCGAAGTACCCAGCCTACATGGAGCGGTTTTTGGAAATCGAAGCATCTTAACTGACTTCCAAAAAAAGCCGCAATTAATTTAAGATCGAGTCAAGTCGTGAGAGAGCGTAGCGTCTAGTATTTTTTTTTGCAATTTTTAAATTTCTGTAATTAATTGCTCATTTCTAGCGGTATCCGTTTGGACTCTCGCGTGTGTAAAACGACCTTGAACTTTTTCTGTGGTGTGTTGTGGCATGTTTCACTCTCCGGTGAGGGTGGGGCCCGACTTGAGTGGCGCTTAGGATAGATCTACACATACGACTCTTAGATCATTTAAATTTTTGATTGTGCTTGTAGGACCTAGGGCCACACTTCACTTTAATTGAGATGCACTCTAGATCGTTCAATTTAGTAAAATTTAATTCAATTCTTCCCCGCTAATAGAACTTTCTACTAGGTGTGGTTTTTCATCAGCTTGCATTCATTTAGAATAAATTTTTCAATTCTTGTATCTCATCCCACATGGAGATTGCGAGGATTCACTGTAAGTCTTCTAACTGAGGATACATCATAGTTTTTTTTGCGTGCATCGGCTTTTCTCGAATTTACCCCTCTTATTTTATCACATAATTTTAAAAGAAATTGGGACTAGATGGTACACGTGCATTTGTACTTATTTATTTCTTCAGTGATCACCTAATTAAAATTGGGACTGACAAATATAGTCGACTTTAAACAACTCATAAAATCGAGAATTTTTTGCGGGAGAGCAACCCCAACCTTAGATTCTTTTATTTTTCTAAGTGAGCGAGAGACGACATTTAGAGCTAGAGCCCAAACCCGGATTTTCATATTGACTACTGATTGTACCAAAAACGGTTAGCTACTTCTCAGTGAGGATCTAACAGGTAGCCGGTAAACGGTCTGGATTTCCTTAGCAGAGTGGGTGGTTTAGAGGACACTGCGTAAGGCTCCGTACTCAAGTAACGGGTAGTCGTTCTACGGTCCGTACTTAGTCCCATACTGGCTGAAAGTAGGTACAACTAGTCGTAAGAATTCAGGACAGTCGGTAGGAAAATTACTGGCACCTAACAACTCGCTAATTTTTTTCCAAGATTGTCTTATCACTAATTAAAATTGAAAAGATAATAGCCGAACTCTTGCGGCTTCATTGTGTGAATTAGTAAACCCGAGGTTTGATTTGCATTTGTGTGTGTGAATCGATTTCGAAGATCAAAACTCGCACATTTGTGCTCTCAACCTCCTTGATAAAAATTTCTTTTGACTATCTCGTGCACTTGCACTGAGATCAACCATGACGATTCATCATCATCAACCTCCTTTGACAAACACCGGACAATGGATAGAATATCCGTCAGATCTATATTACGAAAATGAATTTGTCTCGGTCAGGCCCAAATTGACTGAACCCTCTTCTTTCAATAATCCTCCAACACCTGCGAGAGACTTTCACCCGCGGATGAATATGATTCCCTCATTGAATTCCAAGCCATTCTACTTGAATCATCTTACCACCCATGACCACATACCATCTTGGACTGAGCCATCATATTCTCGATTTCTCGCTAATGAACTATTTCATGATCAAGTCACTTTTGAGGCTCATGACTGACTGAAAAACCAAACCCAGATGGAGAGACCCATACTTAATGATCATCAGCATTGGATTGATCATGACGATCATATCCCTATTGACCAACCTGAATACTACTCTTTCGACCAACCTACACATACAGAGGACCAAATGGATGATATCGACATATATGCACCTTGTATGACTCCATTATTTGAGGATACGATCAATCTTGACCATAGAAGTAGACTCTACTCAAACCAGCATTACATGCTTGAGTCACGACATGTTGAGTATGAGACCTACACATTCTCGCAAAATCCTTGCACTGAGTAGCCTCCTTCCATAATTTTTGAGGAGATGATTACAGAAAATAACAATGATATATTGGATAATCAAAGAGAATCTCCTCCTAGCTCACACAAGAAAATGGAAGAGAAAATGACCGGATCAAAAATTCAAAAACAAGAACACACACCGAATGCTCCCATGATTGATCATGAACAGAATTTTGAGGATGATATTTCGAGGATAAATAAGAGATTTGATTAAATGGAGGATAGATTTCGAAAGTTTGTCGACTGATTAATTTCACTATATGGTAGATCGGACATAAAAATAGATGAGGAAAAGATTGGATCTCAGGTTGACAATTTTGAGGATATTCAGAAACCTAGGGATGATTCTGACAGTGGCACTTGATGAATCCACATTTCATCATCTTTGTTCTATCATTTTGGCCTCAAAAACCCTAGTAAATGCGTGTAAATATCATTAATTCCAGCATCTTAGCATTCATGTATGTGCATGTAAGTAGAATATAAAATACTGTAATTAAAGACAAAATTATAGAATAAATAAAAGAAAAAAAAGAATAAAATATTGTAAATATTTTATGACCCGAAATCCCGAGACCTAGACATCTCGATGAATAGGTCGACCAGGAATAAAGTAGGGGGAGATAAGGGCCAAAATACCAATAAAAATCCCTTTGATTTCATTTTAGGACCTATTTTTGGTTCCACTTTTTATACCTCAAATAAAGAAACTTTGTACATGAAAGTTATAGATAATTAAATAAAGAAAAATACAAAATTTTTTTCACACAAAAATAATGTACAGATAAAAAGTTATTGTCTGAATAAAATTCCAAAATCCCAACTTCCCAGACCTATATCTCCCAAATAAAAACTCCAAATGCAGCAAACTCACCTTTAATTGTATATAATAAAAAATAAAATATTTAATGGTGATGGTTTCGCATTTGGCAGAGCTACGGTTTGAAAGTTGAGTTTTGGACCCCCTATTATATACTTTTACAGATTATTATATTCATTTTATTATTTATTCATTATTTTTATAATTTTATATTTTTATAATTTTATAAATATTATTTATAATATATTTGTATATTAAAATCAGAATAAAAACATAAAAGAAACATAAAATAAAATACTTGTATATAAAATACATAGGTATTATACCTACAAAAGCTATACTTTTTTATTAAGTGTACAAAACACTTCAGAAAAATAAAATAAAAATATATTTAAGTGTACAAAAGTAGTTTATAAATTTATAAAATAATAAATCAAAAATAAATAAATTGAATATATAAAATAAAATAAAAATACTTAAATATATAGATAAATATACCTATCAAGGCTAAAATAGGTAACTTGTAAATTTATACCTCATAAAAATAATTAAAAATGATATTAAAATACTTTATAAAATAATAAACTATTTTTATTTTAAAAACCTAAAATTAATAAAATTATTTAGTATTTTAAATCTATTTTACAAAGTATTTTTCAGAGGTTTTTCCTGGTTGGTCCACGTGGACCAACCAGGTGAGTCTGACAGTTGACCGCAGGTCAATTGTCTGACTCTTCCCCTCTCTGTTGCTAGATCTTGTTTTTCGCCTCTTTTCGTGAATTTTTCGAGGCCATTCTTTGCATCATTTCATGATACGTCCTACATGACTTTTTCTCCCCTACCAATGGTCATACACGCCCATGTGAAATATCAGGGAATGGATCGAAGATTTGCTCGATACGCCTTGGTCTTCTTGCCCATTCGTCAACCCTTCAAAACGCCACCCCCATCTTCCTTTTTGATTTTGAACCCCATTTGGATTCCATTCTCTCCACCTTCATATACTTTTGGTGTGCTGGTGGTGACAGCATCCAGCCCCAGTCATCGAGGGAGGATCTTGGACGTGGATCTGGGCGAGTTCCCCACCTCCGGCGAACTCCGCCGTCGAGGTACCTTCTACCTCAGGCCCCCCCTTTGAGGTGCTTGTTTTCTTTTCTTTGCATGCCTCTTTTATTCACAATAGTCGTAGGAAGCCGTAGCCACCTTTATCCCCAATTTCATCGATCAAATCGCACCCTCTCGACCTTCGCCGGAGCGCACCTCCGGCCGACCACCATCTTCATCTCCCCCGCGTCCATTTGCTCCCCCAACCCTCGAGGCACTTTGCCCTAGAAGGTTTAATCTTTTTTTGTCCAGGTATTGAGCCTTGAAAATCTCCTGGGACTTGTTTTTGAAGGGGGCGGAGGTATCTAGGGCCCTTCCGCTCTAGCCACCTTGCGCGAGCCCTCCGGCCACCACCGGGGATTTCTGGAGTCGCCAGCACATTGAGGATTACCGCAAGAGTGCTGGGTACCATTTTGGAGCACGAAACAATAGCGGAGGAGGGAGATCGATGCTGGGGAAACTCGCATCCCCGCGAGTTCTTCCCAGTTCATCGAAGGCCCTTCGTAGCTGTCAGATCTTGAAGGTGTTCCCAGATTCTCCAGACGCCGTAGGATCAAGCACGTCAGTCAGCCGTCAGATCTTTGAAGCCCATCTAATCCTGGCCATCGGATCGCGAATCGACATCGCACGCTTAGGACGTGACATGTGTCTTAAGTGGCGCGACCTCAACCGTCCATCAGCGCCAAGGTGAGGGTATTTTGCATAACATCCCCTGCCATTTTTATAATATTTATTTAGTACTTAAACTTGCGTATGAAGTGTTAAAACTTTTGTAACATTTGCATGCTGCCCCCAGACCTTTTCTGATTTTGCATTCAAGTCCAATCCACGTCACCTCACGTGACCAGTATACGCGAGTTGCGGGGTATTTTGCAGAGGACCCCTCATGGGTTTGGTTATTTTGTTTTGATCGAAAAACTTCTAAAACTAGTGTAATATTTTTGGAGTATTTGCATTAAAGCCCCCGCAGTGTTGTTATTTGCATTGGTACCCCTTCCAGGAGCGCGTCCATACGCACATGGGCTTGGCATTTTTGTAAGAATACCCTTGCGGTTTTTGACATTTAGATTCAGTCCATTAAATGTGAAATTCAGTTGTGAACTTTGTAGAGAAATTGAAATTTGGCCCTTGGATGTTTGTCTATTTACACTTATACCCCTGTCAGGCCTTGTCTTTTTGTATGCTTTCCCTATTTATTTCACGCATCATGTTAACTCGAAAAATCACCAAAAAATTATCACAGGCTTCTGTTGGCTTGCTCATTCACGCCATATTTTTGTATTGCATTTTTATTGCATTTTCATAATTATTAAAAATCAAAAACATGCATTTTCAACACTGTTTGCATTAGAAAATCCATAAAAATTAGTAAAACTTTTTTGAAAAATTCCAAAAAATTATATTTTGCGTATCCTATCATATTTTAGCTTCAGACCAAAAATCATTAAAAATTTCAAAACAAAACATTAAAAATTAGAAAACCCCTAAAAACTTCATAAAAATCTAAAAAATCCTAGAAAAAAATCGTAAAAATGCAAACTCAGGTTCTGTAGTTTCCTTATTTTATTCTCTTTTATTTAAAATTATTTTGAGGATTTTTAGACTCTGATTTCTATTTTTAATTCTCATTTTAATTTCAACAGTAATTTAATTCACTATTTTCTTGTATTTGGACTTTTAAAAATACCAAAAAAATTAGGAAAAATATAAAAAACAAAAACAGTAGAAAAATATAAAAAGACCAAAAACATTTTATTTTCTGAATTTTGGCTATTTTTCTATATTTTTATAAATACCTTATCCCCTCTTTTCTAATATTGTATATATATTCTATTATTGAAAAAGAAAATAAAAAAATAGAAAATATAAAAAGAAAATTTAAAATCAGTAAATTAAAATCGAAATATAAAATTATAAAATTAAAAATAAAAAAATTAAAAATTAAAAACACACAAAAAATTGCATACTTGTAGACACACATCACAATCACATTTTTGGCATTTTGCTTGATCTATCCTTCTTGCTCCCTGAGTTCGACACTCTACATACTTGCACTATACACATTTCTTGTAGAGTTAAAATAAATTTGACTCCACATTTATTTTTCATTGATTGATTTATACTATTGTGGGTTCATTGTTGACTTTGATCGGGATTCATTGAGGGTCTTCACAACGACTGTTGTCTCCCCCTTGTGTGAGACGCATTTAGACCCCGTGAGTTTCGATAAAATCAAATGGCACCGGTACCAGGGAGCAACAGCGTGTAGATCTTGTTTTTGAGTGATTGTGTTTGATTGTTTACATTATTGCTTTATTTGATCTCTCTAGTTTTGATACACTTTATTGATCTATCTGACCATTTTCTTTCTTGTCTTCTTGTGAGGGACCGTGGATCGAGGAGGATCGCCAAGGGGATTCTGTGCATCCTTGGGAGGCGGAGTCAGCTATTCTAGCCTAGCCGACAGGAGAGAGCAGGAGGAGTGAAGAGAGAGGATAGTTAGTGGTTTTATTTATTGTGAGAGAGAGACCATTATTAATTTGTAATAATATAGGTACCTGGACACTTGGACACTCGGGCCTAATTTCCAGGTGTTTGTTCACCTGGGGGCTCACCGCGGTTTTCATTGGTTTTCCGCGTGTCATTTTCCGGTTTTGTTTTATTTTTCTTTTCTTTTGTGGAATGAGCCCTTAGCTTTTAGGCTTGCTTGATCGAGTAAATTAGGTCCAAACACCCTAATAACCTTTGCATGTAACTATAGTGCATTTTGGACTTAGTTTAAATTAAACTGTCGCCTCATCATCTTCAAGCCGTCGTGCCGCGAGCCCACCCTGCTAAGCGCTGCTCCTGAACTCGATGTGTCGAGAGGAGGAGGGGTGAGCCTAGACCAGACTCTTGGATTGAGGATCGGTGACCGACTTGTGGTTCTTCACACTAGCAATTGCCTGCTTAGGACGATTTCCGTGTGCATATCGACATATAGCATAGGTTTATAAATTCTTGTTTTGCATCCCACATGGAGAGAGCTGGAGGCACTGTAAGTCTTTCTACTTGAGCATTCATCATTTAGGCACAAAGGTGAGATTTCCATCTTGGTGCTGCCTTGCATTGCTTTTCCGACTCTTCTCCCTCTGTTTTTGGATCAAATAGGAATCAAAGAAAAATATAAAATCGTTAGGCGCTTGTATTGAATTAACTTAAAACAAGTGATAACACCAAAAAAATTTAAAAAGGTACTGTTAAAGAAAACTTGACCTAAATAAAATTGGATATTGGATTCATTGCTTGGGGTGAGCAATACCCTCACTTGTATCCAGGTTGCATGGGAAGGTCTCCTTCCAAGTGAGCAGAGCGGCTTCGTAAGGATTAGAGCCCAAAACCCAGTCTTTGGCTACCTTATGTATCGCCTGGATTTCCGAAGTATTGGCGCTACTATCGTACGTAGACGAGTAGGGCTTGGTTACCATTGATGACTCTCTATTGTGTAGAGCATCGACCTTGTCTGATGTATCGAGCATAGGCCATGCCTTCACGGGGGTGTCTGTCTCATTGTCTTGCGTCCGAGTAGGGTCTTGCACGCTCACGGGTGATTCTGTTGCGAGCGAGATCCGATGTATCGGTTTGCCTATCGGCTTCCTCCCACTTTTCTTTGGCTGAGTAGGGATCCAGGAAGGGTTACAAGGATCTTAAAAAGCACAGGCTACAGGTTACACAGGAGGAGGACAAGTACGGAATTCTTTTCCAGCAGTACTCTCTCTCCTATAGGCGTAGCGCTCTAAGGACTCATTGAAAGATAATTTCCTGAATTCAATCTAAAAAACTACAAAGATAAAAGCCGAACCTTCATGGCTTCACGCGTTGAGTTGGTGAATCCCCTTGTTTTGTGTTTGACTTCCTAGTTACATTTAGGTCAAGATCAAAAACACCGCACAATTGTGCGCAATTTTGTCCCCCCCCCCCCTCTTCATTTCCCAACCTTACTCTTCTCAATAATCACGATGATGGGAAGGAGATCTCTTAGGCCGTCTCTGGTGGCACCGCTATCCAGCACTCCTCCCTATTCATCTAGGATGACCTCGGGGAGTCCAGCCCACTCTCCGAGCATGAGTTCACTTCCACCCTGTTCCCCCTCGACCACCCTTCTCCTTCCATCAGTCCAAGAGTATCGGAGTTTAGTGCATCACAGAGCTCAGATCATTTGACGGCACCTGAGATGGGTTCTTTTGCCTTTTCAGATAATCCAACCATGGCAGACAGAGGAGAACATCGAGATGAGCAGGAGCACCCTCCATTTCTATATGACCAAGCTGCCATCAACAACTCGTTGTTAGCATCCCTGGAGACTATGTAGAGACAGATCAGAGACCAGGGAGTCTTCATGGGTTACCTCATGAGGGAAATTGCGCAGATGCGAGAGGGAAGAGAGGACAGACCTGGGGGCGGTGGCGGTGATATACCAGTAGTGCCAGGTGAAGGAGGAGAACCTAACCAGGAGAGGCCGCCACAAACAATTATGAGAGAGTTGCACAATCCAGTAGCATCCCTCACTCATCGATGGATCCGACTCCCTCCCATCCATGAAGACTTCGAGCTTCGCCCACACACTATTCAGCTACTGCCTAAATTTCATGGGTTGGCGACCGAAGAGCCACACCTCCATCTGCAAGAATTTGAAATGATCTGCAGTACAATTCATGACAGGCTGGTGACTGAGGACACCATCAAGATGATAGCCTTCCTATTCTCTTTGGTTGATAGAGCCGCTTACTGGCTGAAACATTTGGGGAGGTTCGTCGACACTTGGGCAGAACTCCAGACCGCATACTTGAATAAGTATTATCCACTCGACCGGACTAACGCAACACGAGCTATGATCGGTAACTTCACAATGATCCCAAATGAACAATTCCATGAGGCTTGTGATCGCTTCAGAGAGCTCATCGACCGGTGTCCACATCATGACATATCCAAGCCCAACTTAGTTCAGAGTTTCTTCTGTGGGTTGACACTGGAGCTGCAGGGGCTAGTAAATGCCTCTTGTGGTGGGTCCTACTTCTCCAAGGGTGTAGAGGACGTTTGGGCCATCTATGAAGGGATGGCAGAGAACTCGACAGTCATGGACCAAGCCAGAGTCTACACACAGCAGAAGCCCCCCCAAGGAGCGGGATCATTTCAGAGGATCGCCCGCATCGATGTCGGTCCTCATACTCCTTCGGCAGCCGCAGCCCAAGCCGAATCAGCCGCAGCCGACAGGGGCATCATTAGTGAGAAGTTGGACCGTCTCGATATCCTTGAGAAAAAGCAGATGCAAGGACTGGCCCAAATGGACCGGATGACCAAGACCATGAGTGACCTGAAGACGCAGATTCTATGCATTCAGGAGGCACAGACGTCTACTCAGCAGCCTCCCAGGTCACGGGTTGATCCCAGCAATAGCAGCTCAACCCAGCCCTCTGCCTCACACCGCCAGGTCAACCACATCCAGGCAAAGTCGGTCCTGCTGCTACAGTACTACCCGTCACAGCCACCATCTCAGGAGACTCAGATGGTGGTCTATCAGCCGGATCAGCCACTGGTGGTTCTACCTCCACCATCTTTCGAGCAGGAGCCATTGATGGAAGTCAATGGGATATGGTACGACCGGTACCCACAGCCAGTCGGGATTCAACGTGATCACCCAGGATTCCGATGAACCACCGGAGGGACCTCTTCCCAGCAGCAGCCTCTGGCTCAGGGATATCAGAACAACCAGCAGCAGCAGCAACAGCCCCAGTATGCCCACCAGCAGAACCAGCATGGTCCTCGTCTCTCCTATCAGGGACAGTAGTGGAGGCAGCGTCAGCAGCCTCACCAAACATACTCCAATCCTCCCCACTACCAGCAGCAGCACTAGCCTCATTTCCCGCAGGGGAACACTTCCGGTTCTCAGGCTCCTGCCTTTGAGAATCCAGCTCTAGATGATCTTGCCCGCTTGCTTTCTGAACAGCGAGCATCCTTCCGGCAGGAAATGGATGAACTCCGACAGTAGATGAGGGATATCATCAAGGGCAAGGCCGCCATACCAGCTCAGATTGAACCAAATCCGAACCATCTGAAGAGAAAGTCTGAGCAGGTACAGTTTACAGAGGATACTTCTCCTAGTGATTATTTGAGAGACATGTCTTCTTTGTATGATGTTGATTTTGTGACTACTAGGAGCGGTAGGATGCTAGCCGGCGGCGCCTCATCTGAGCGTCGACCACACGAGGAACCAGGAGCGCCAGATGAGCAGAGGAGCGGTGCTGATGCCGCTGATGATGTTGATGACGGTGGTGCTGATGCCACCAAGGATGGAGATCCAGACGACGGTACTGAGGTCGTCGTGATACCCGATGTAGACGGTGGTGCTGATGCCACCATTTTTGATGTAGAACCAAAGCGCGGTACTGATGCCGTGAAGTTAGATGCTGTTGGTGGTACTGAGGCCACCACTTCTACTTTTGTTGAGCTCTCACATGTTGTGTTTCCACCTTTTGTATATCAAGACCGTGGTAACAAAAAGAACAAAAAAATGAATAAAGGAAAGGTTTCTGTTTACGCATCAGATCCATATGTGTTGAATGATGATCATGGTATGGATTTTGTTCCTTCACAAGAACATGGACCTATTCCTAGTCCTCCATCTGCGGAGGCCCCTACCATCCCCATCCCCGAAGCACTCCGCTTGGCGAAGGAGAGTAATCGAGAAAATCCAAAAAAGACCAATCAGGTAGAGTTCAGCAACTAGATGATTGATAGATTCCACATTCAGCTGACTCTACAGGAAGCACTTGAGCACATCCCCCTCTTCAAAAAGAACTTGAAGGAGAAAAGTACAGTCTACAGGAAGAGGAGAAACCACAGAGATCAGATCCATATGCTCACCCATTCCACTTGTTGCACCATTCAGAACAAATTGCCAACCAAGAGACCAGATGCAGGAGCTCCCTATGTCAGATGCGAGATTCAGGAGCAGCAGTTTGATCGTACTCTATTAGACCGTGACTCTTCTATTAACCTTCTTCCGGCAGCCTTACTCGACCGATTCGAGTTTGGTCCTCTTCTTAGGAGCAGGACAGTCCTTCAGTTTGCTGATAGGTCGACTAAGAAGCCAAAGGGATTGTTGAGAGACGTGGTCGTTACCATTCAGGGCCTGAAATTCCCCGTGGACTTTGTTGTATTGGACATGAAGATCCCTGTGTTGGTAAACAATGCCCCCATCATACTTTGATGCCCATTCTTGGTTACAGCCAAGGAGGTGACCGATCATGATAGTGGGAAGGTATGCTTTCACGTACAGGGCGAGATCATACAAAGAGAGACGATCGAGGAGACCAGAGCAAGAGAATTAGCATGTTCAGAGCAGTCCAGTGATATTGAGCAGATGACAGAGGCTGAGTTAGACATCCACCACGAGTGCGATTTTGTGATGATAGATGATGAATCCATTTGGACAGATCCCAAAGCACAGACCCTCTTCTTGCCTATAGATTCACCATACTTACAGCTTATGGCAGTTGAGAGCCTAGAGAGCACACTCCTGAACGAAGATACATTTGAGGCTGACAGTCATGGGACGAGTGGTGATGATTTTCAATCTTGTTCTTCTAATTCAGATCCCTCAGATTCAGACATTGATTGGGATGATTTTGATGATTATTTGCCATGTCTGATTCCTTCTAAGCCGATAGCTAGGACGGAGTGCGAGCCAGTACAGTTCATAGATGATTCAACAGGGTTCCCTTCGTCAGATGTTCATGCGCAACGAGAGTTCTCACATGCAGACCTGGTAGCTTTCAAACAGACATATCAGAAGCCGGATCTGCCACCTTCTAGTTGTCCAAAACTGAAACCCTTGTCGCAGTTGCTGATGTATAGATTCCTTGCGGGTGAGCCAGATATGCACCCAGTCATTATGTCAGCAGGTTTGACTGGAGAGCAAGAATCTCGTCTGATGGAGGTTCTTGAAAGAAATCTCAAGGCAATAGGATGGAGTACAGCTGATCTCCAGGGGATATGTCCGGCTCTGTGCTCTCACCACATCTATCTTGAGGAGGATGCTAGGCCTTCGCGTGAGTTTCAGCGACGGCTGAACCCGAATCTTCGAGATGTGGTCATGAAAGAAATATCAAAGTGGTGGAGCACCGATTTTATCTACCCCATCTTCGACTCCAAGTGGGTTAGTCCATTACATGTGGTACCCAAGAAGACGGGTACCACTACAGTTGTGAGTGAGTCTGGAGAGGAGATCGCTACCCATGTACCCACTTCTTGGAGGGTCTGTGTGGACTACAGACGATTGAATCAAGCCACCAAGAAGGATCATTTCCCACTACCATTCATTGATCAAATTATCGAGAGGCTAGCTAGTAAGAGTCACTACTATTTTCTTGACGGGTACTCCGGTTATAATCAAGTAGCCATTGCGCCCGAAGACCAGGAGAAAACGACATTCACCTGTCTGTTTAGGACTTATGCTTTCAAACAAATGCCCTTTGGTCTATGTAACGCCCCGCCGACATTCCAAAGGTGCATGTTGTCTATTTTCTCGGACATGGTGGGTGACTATTTAGAGGTCTTCATGGATGACTTCTTGGTCTATGACGATGGGTTTGATGCTTGTCTTGACTTCCTAGACCGTGTGCTTCAGCTCTGCATTGAGGTTAATCTTGTCTTGTCTTGGGAGAAGAGTCACTTCATGGTAACTCAAGGGACGGTCTTTGGTCATATCATCTCCAACAGGGGCATGGAGGTCAATCCGGCCAAGGTGGATATCATTAGAAAACTCAATCCACCATCCAATTTGCGTCAATTGCGGTCTTTTCTGGGGCATGTCAGTTTCTACCGACGGTTCATTCAGGACTTCAGTCGAATTGCCCGACCGCTTATGGATTTGCTGACAAAAGACACCAAGTTCATTGTAGATGATAAGTGTCTTGCATCCTTTGAGACTCTCAAGAGTATGGTTGTCACGACTCCTGTCCTTCAGCCACCCGATTGGTCTCTCCCATTCGAGATCATGACGGACGCTTCTGATTTTGCCGTTGGGGCTGTGCTTTGACAGAGGAGGGATGGATTGTCATTTACCATTCACTACGCCGGCCGGACTTTAGATGTCGCTCAGCGGAATTATACTGTGACAAAGAAGGAGATGCTGGCCATAGTCTTTGCTTTGGATAAGTATAGATTGTATATTCTCAGATTTAGAGTGACTAATTTTACAGATCACACCGCCATACGGTACTTAATGGCCAAGAAGGATGCCAAAGATCGCCTTACCAGATGGATCCTTCTACTCCAGGAGTTTGATATTGAGATTAAGGATAAGCCTGGAGTTAAGAATGTGGTGGCGGATCACCTCTCCCGCTTAGAGAACCTTGAGGAATCTGAGCCCAGCGCACCTATTACAGAGACATTTCCAGATGAGGCGATCTTGGCTATCACCTTGCTCCCATGGTACGCCGCCATTGTGAACTATCTTGTTGCCAAGACGGTTCCACAGGGTTGGCCCATGCAGAAACTTGAGACCTTCCTAGCGAAGGGCAAGTTTTACCATTGGGAGGAGCCCGTCCTTTATCATGAAGGAGGGGATAGCATCTGGAGGAGGTGCATTCCTCAAGAAGAATAGCATAGCGTCCTCACATACTGCCACAAGCTTGAGGCAGGAGGACATAATTCTGGGAGACGGACAGCATAGAAGGTGCTTCAATCCGGTCTTTGGTGGCCTACTCTCTTCAAGGATTCCGATGAGTTCGTGAAGAGATGTACTGACTGTCAAAAGATGTGTACTTGCAGACATAGAGACATGATGCCCATGCAACCCATTCACTTTTGTGAGGTTTTTACGCATGGGGTATAGATTTCATGGGCCCATTTCCTAAGAGTCAGGGGTTTGAGCACATTTTGCTTGCTATGGATTATGTTAGCCGATGGGTTGAGGCCATCCCCGCCCGAACCGCAGATGCTAAGACTGTGTGTCACTTTTTGAGAAAAAATATCATTTCACGGTTCGGGGTACCTAGAGTCTTGATTTCGGACGGGGGGTCTCACTTTATCAATGATAAGGTTAGGGCCCTTGCAGACGAGTTCGGCATTGACCATCGTGTTGCCACGCCGTATCACCCTCAGACTAATGGTCTTCCTGAAGTTTCGAACAGGGAGATCAAGACTATCTTACAGAAGGTTGTCCGCCCAGACCGAAAGGATTGGTCACAGCTTTTGGACTTGGTCTTGTGGGCCTATCGGACTTCCTTCAAGAATCCATTAGGGACATCTCCCTTTCGTCTCGTCTATGGCAAGACGTGCCATCTGCTAGTTGAAATCAAGCATAAGTCACTTTGGGCAGTTGTTGAATTATTATTGGATCCCGATAGTACAGGAGAACAGAGGAAAGCAGAGTTGGCAGCCCTGGAGGAATCGAGAGATACAACCTTTTCTAGCAGCCTACAGTATAAGGAAAAAGTGAAGACATGGCACGATTCTCATATAAGCCATAAACAGTTTGAGTCCGATCAACGCGTATGGTTGTTTGATTACAGGCTGAAATTATTTCCAGGGAAATTACAGAGTAATTGGAAAGGTCCATATGTGGTCAGGAAGGTACATGACAATGGCAGTATTGATATATCCGAGCCGTCACCTTCCTCTACCTTCCCTGTTAACGGTCATCGTCTGAAGCTATATCTAGACCATGATCCGCCAACCATTGACGTTGCCCCCATTCTTCTGGTATGAGATGTGTTCTTTGACTCATATCATTTGCATCTCATACATGGTGATCAATTCCATCCTCAGGTGTACAGATCCATCTGTCCATATCATTCGTTCATCTGTTGATTTCTTTTCTTCTTTTCTTCTTTTCCTCTTTTCCTTTTCTATCTTCTTTTTGTATAAAAAAGGTGTCACCCCTTGTAGACAGTTTTCTTTACTTAGGGCGTACTTTGTCCTAAGTATAGGGGGGGTGCACCCCGAGTTTCTCTATTCTTTTCGATCCTTTCCATTGTCTCCTCTTCTTGTCTATACTTAGGGATATCTTACCATTTTTATAGGGGGAGACAATCTGAGTACGATCTGTTCATTTCCACCCTTGACCCTCCCTGCTTTGTGTACAGTCTGCTATACTTAGGATTATTTGATCCTAACTATAGGGGGGACGGTCAACTTCTCAGTCGTTCATTCATTCTTTGTTGTATCAAAAAGGTGTCGCCCCTTGTAGATAGTTTTCTATACTTAGGATGTTCTTTGTCCTAAGTATGGGGGGTGTGCACCCTGAGCATTCTATTCTTTTCGATCCTCTCCATTGTCTCCTCTTCTTGTCTATACTTAGGGATATCTTACCCTAAGTATTGGGGGAGACAGTCTGAGTACGATCTGTTCATTCCCACCCTTGACCCTCCCTGCATTGTATACAGTCTGCTATACTTAGGATTATTTCATCCTAAGTATAGGGGGGACGGTCAACTTCTCATTTGTTCATTTAGTTATTCTTTAGACTTGCCTACACTTAGTACGAGTTATGTCTTCTCTTTTCTCTCCGATCTATGAGGACATAGCTCAAGCTAAGTATAGGGGGGTTGTATATACTGCGTATATACTTTAGCCATAACTCATACTTTCGTATTTTTCTTAATAATATGGCTAATAATTCTTTAAAATTCATGAAAAACCTTAATAAAAAGATGTGATTATTCCTTAAATTCTTTTTGTACTTACTGATTAATAAGTCATGTGAAAATGTTTTTTGCAAAATGTTTGAAAAATAGATTGAAAATCTGTGTGAAAATCTTTTGAAAACTATTTTAAAAACGTTTTGTTACATGTTTTCAACCTTTGTAAAAATATTTTGATTGTAAAAATTATTTTCTTTGTGTGAAATAAAAATATTTGAAAAATGATTTGCAAATGGTTTTGAAAAATGGTTGCAAAAATATTTTGAAAAATCTATCTATACTAGTTGCAAAACCTTTGCAAAATGATTTTCAAATGTGTACATGTTTGTAAAATGTTTGTAAAAATTATTTTGGACTATAGTATTCAAAAATTGTTTGAAAAACATGTGTCAAATATGTTTGAGGAATATATACATCACACCAAAATCCACTATATATATACTCATAAAATTGATCACTTACCCTGTAAATTCTTAAAATCCACTTCTTGTAAATATAAGAAGCAGCCCTGTGTAAATATTTGTACCTAGCTTTTATCCAAAAGTCTTTGTTTTTGAAAATCCCAAAAACATTTGGAAAAATTAAAATACCAAAAACATTTGAAAAATCTCTTTGAAAAATACAAAAAATGCATATGCATCATCATCTTTTCAAAAATCCATAAAAAGTTCAAAATCTTTGAAAATTGCATCACAAAAATATTTTCGGCATTCTGCATATCATCTGCATAACATTAACATTTTTCGGATTGAGTTTGATAGCTGAACAAGTCTAAGTAAAATCCGGAGATTGGAGCTTGATTGGACCTTAAAATATACCTAATAACAGGAACCTTATAGGAACTAGGTTTGAGGTACTTCAGGTCTAGTTGACTTAATTATTTGAGGATTACAAGACTTGGTTCAATGGATTCTTGACTGCCTAAGTAGAGTATTTCGGAACACACGCACGACTCTTATTGATAATGACCTAACTTGGACACCTGCACCTTTCGCATGGATCAACTCAGTTGGAGTGGTGAGGGGATTGGATTTGCCGGTATGAGACGCACGCAAGTGGAAACACTTGTCCTCTCTCTAGGGTGGGAAGTGCACCCCAACCCGTCCAGTGATGAGGAATTCTAAAGACAGGAGAGTGTGAGTTGCAATAAAGCTTCAAAAGAGGGATAGTCTACTGGCTCAAGAGGAAAAACTCCCTATGTAAATGCTGTTGTAAATAGTATTTCAAAAAAAAATGGGCAGGTCTGTACAAAAATAAATGCATGTAAAGTATGTGAATATATTGTAAAGCAAATAAGCAAGCTTGAGTTCCAAAGTCATATCATGTGAGCCTGCAGCTGGATGACTTGACTACACCGGTCTTGCATCCTAGGATAGGTAGCTATACTGGCTACCATCCATTCTTATCTTCACCCCCTCCTCTTGAGCTGGTTGCCACTTGAACTGAGAAGGGAATACCCCGCTCCTCGAGGAAGGAGTCATGGGATTGGGGAATCATTGGGTTGTAATACGGGAGAAGTCAGTCTCTTTGTCATTATAGTTGGGGAGAGCCACAATCACTTACACTGTACGAGTCAGAATCATAGTCGTAAGGGTTTGCGTATGAGTTGAGATATTTCTGACCTCGCTATTGAGGAGACTTGAACAGAGTTTTGGGATTCTCAGGGACTGTTGGATTTCAAATCTGGTTCTCGTTAAGGTTCCGCCCGCACTAAAATTCCAAAGGTCCGATTTAAGCTCCAAACTTTGATTTTGTGAAGACAAGTTTGATAATCAAATTTAATCCACCTTCTTCATTTTCTTTTCTTTATTTTTCTTTCTGCACTTATTGCATAAGTGTTTGCTAGGGACTAGCAAAGGTAAGGTATAGGGGGATGATGAATCCACATTTCATCATCTTTATTCAATCATTTTATCCTCAAAAACCCTAGTAAATGCGTGTAAATATCGTTAATTCCAGCATCTTAGCATTCATGCATGTGCATGTAAATAGTGTATAAAATACTGTAATTAAAGCCAAAATTATAGAATAAATGAAAGAAAAGAAAAAGAATAAAATATTGTAAATATTTTATGACCCGAAACCCCGAGACCTAGACATCTCGATGAATAGGTCGACCAGGAATAAAGCAGGGGGAGATAAGGGCCAAAATACCAATAAAAATCCCTTTGATTTCATTCTTTCTTTATTCATTTTGGGACCTATTTTTGGTTTCACTTTTTATACCTCAAATAAAGAAACTTTTTACATGAAAGTTATAGATAATTAAATAAAGAAAAATACAAAATTTTTTTCACACAAAAATAATGTACAGATAAAAAGTTATGGTCTGAATAAAATTCTAGAATCCCAACTTCCCAGACCTGAAAAATCCCAAATAAAAACTCCAAATGCAGTAAATTCACCTTTAATTGTATATAATTAAAAATAAGCTATTTAATGGCAGTGGTTTCACATTTGGCGGAGCTACGGTTTGAAAGTTGAGTTTTGGACCCCTGTTGTATACTTATACAGATTAAAATATTCATTTTATTATTTGTTCATTATTTTTATAATTTTATATTTTTATAATTTTGTAAATATTACTTATAATATATTTGTATATTAAAATTAGAATAAAAACATAAAAGAAACATAAAATAAAATACTTGTATATAAAATACATAGGTATTATACCTATAAATATACCTACATAAACTATACTTTTATTTTATTAATTGTACAAAACACTTCACAAAATAAAATAAAAATATATTTAAGTGTATAAATATATTTTATAAATTTATAAAATAATAAAACAAAATTAAATAAATTAATACAAAATAAAAAATAAAATACTTAAATATATAGATAAATATACCTATCAAGGCTAAAATAGGTAACTTGTAAATTTATGCCTCATAAAAATAATTAAAAATGATATTAAAATACTTATAAAATAATAAACATTTTTTATTTTAAAACATAAAATTAATAAAATCATTTAGTATTTTAAATCTATTTTACAAAGTATTTTTCAGAGGTTTTTCTTTGTAGGTCCACGTGGACCAACCAGGTGAGTCTGACAGTTGACTGCAGGTCAACTGTCTGACTCTTCCCCTCTCTATTGCCAGATCTCGTTTTTCGCCTCTTTTCACAAATTTTTCGAGGTTGTTCTTTACATCATTTCATGATATGTCCTACATGACTTTTTCTCCCCTACCAATGGTCATAGACGCCCATGTGAAATATCGGGGAATGGATCAAAGATTTGCTCGATACGCCTTGGTCTTCTCGCCCATCCGTCAACCCTTCAAAACACCACCCCCATCTCCCTTTTTGATTTTGAACCCCATTTGGATTCCATTCTCTCCACCTTCGTATGCTTTTGGTGTGATGGTGGTGACAGCATCCAGCCCCAGTCATCGAGGGAGGAGCTTGGACGTGGATCTGGGCAAGTTCCCCACCTCCGGTGAACCCCGCCATCAAGGTACCTTCTACCTCAGCCCCCCCTTTGAGGTGCTTGTTTTCTTTTCTTTTCGTGCCTCTTTTATTCATAATAGTCGTAGGAAGCCATAGCCACCTTTATCCCCAATTTCATCGATCAAATCGCACCCTCTTGACCTTCGCCGGAGCGCACCTCCGGCTGACCGCCATCTTCATCTCCCCCGCGTCCATTTGCTCCCCAACCCTCGAGGCACTTTGCCCTCGGAGGTTTAATCATTTTTTTGTGCAGGTATCGAGCCCTGAAAAGCTCCTGGGACTCGTTTTTGAAGGAGGCGGAGGTATCTGGGGCCCTTCTGCTCCGACCACCTCGTGCGAGCCCTCCGGCCACCACCAGGGATATCTGGAGTCCACATCACGTCGAGGATCACCGCAGGAGTGCTAGGCACCATTTTGGAGCACGAAACAGCAGCGAAGGAGGGAGATTGACGCTGGGGAAACTCGCATCCCCGCGAGTTCTTCCCAGTTCATCGAAGGCCCTTCGTAGCCGTCAAATCCTGAAGGTGTTCCCAGCTTGTCCAGGCGCCATAGGATCAAGCACGTCAGCCAGTCGTCCGATCTTCGAAGCCCATCTAATCTTGGTCGTCGGATCGCGAATCGACATCACGCGCTTGGGACGCGACACGTGTCTTAAGTGGCGCAACCTCAGCCGTCCATCAGCGCCAAGGCGAGGGTCTTTTGCATAACATCCCCCGCCACTTTTTAATATTTATTTAGTACTTAAACTTTCGTATGAAGTGTTAAAACTTTTGTAACATTTGCATGCTGCCCTCAGACCTTTTCTGATTTTGCATTCAAGTCCAAGCCACGTCACCTCACGCCACCAGTACACGTGAGGTGCGGGGTATTTTGCAGAGGACCCCTCGCGGGTTTGGTTATTTCATTTTGATCCAAAAACTTCCAGAACTAGTGTAATATTTTTAGAGTATTTGCATTAAAGCCCCTACAGTGTTGTTATTTGCATTGGTACCCCTGTAAGGAGCGCGTGCGTACACACGTGGGCTTGGCATTTTTGTAAGAATACCCTTGCGGTTTTTGACATTTAGATTCAGTCCATTAAATGTGAAATTCAGTTGTGAACTTTATGGAAAAATTGAAATTTGGCCCTTGGATGTTTGTCTATTTACACATACCCCTGCCAGGCCTTGTATTTTTGTATGCTTTCCCTATTTATTTCACGCATCACGTTAACTCGAAAAATCACCAAAAATTATCATAGGCTTCTGTTGGCTTGCTCATTCACGCTATATTTTTGTATTGCATTTTTTTGCATTTTCATAATTATTGAAAATAAAAAACATGCATTTTCAGCATTGTTTGCTATAGAAAATCCATAAAAATTAGTAAAACTTTTTAAAAAATTCCAAAAAAAAATTATATTTTGCCTATCTGATCACATTTTAGCTTCAGACCAAAAATCATTAAAAATTTCAAAACAAAAACCTTAAAAATTAGAAAACCCCTAAAAACTTCATAAAAATCTAAAAAATCCTAGAAAAATCTTAAAAATGCAAACTCATATTTTGTAGTTTCCTTATTATATTCTCTTTTATTTAAAACTAATTTGGGGATTTTTAGACTTTGATTTTTATTTTTTATCCTCATTTTAATTTCGGCTAGTAGTTTAAGTCACTGTTTTCTTGTATTTGGACTTTTAAAAATACCAAAAAAATTAGGAAAAATATAAAAAACCACAAAGTAGTAGAAAAATATAAAAAGACCAAAAACATTTTATTTTCTGAATTTTGGCTATTTTTCTCTATTTTTATAAATACCTTATCCCCTCATTTCTTATATTGTGTATACATATATTCTATTATTGAAAAAGAAAATATAAAAAATATAAAATATAAAAAGAAAATATAAAATCAGTAAATTAAAATCAAAATATGAAAATATAAAATTAAAAATAAAAAAATAAAAAATTAAAAACCCACAAAAAATTGCATACTTGTACACACATCACAATCACATTTTTTGGCATTTTGCTAGATCTATCCTGATTGCTCCCTGAGTTCGACACTCTACATACTTGCACTATACACATTTCTTGTAGAGTTAAAATAAATTTGACTCCACATTTATTTTTCATTGCTTGATTTATATTATTGTGGGTTCACTGTTGACTTTGATCGGGATTCATTGACGGTCGCCACAGCGACTGTTGTCTCCGTCTTGTGTGACACATTTAGACCCTGTGAGTTCCAGTCAAATCAGCACTTCTGCATATTACTCTCCTAGGAATGACTATGCCTCTGACTCTTACTCGGAACATCAAAGCCCCTTCTCATCTACGGAAGACACCACATCACCATACCACATAAAAAATGCCAAAAAAATGAAAAATTTAAAAACAACCAAAAAATCGAAAATCTAGAAAAATTCAAAAAAATTGAGACTGAAGAAGATCTGGAATTTGGATCCTACTTTATGGGAAGCACTGGAGAAAATATTGATTTTTGAACTTCCCTTTATACAAGCCATTGAACATTTTCCCGACCTTAAAGGATTTGTAATGAACAAATTAATGATGAAAAAGTCGGGCATGATAAGAACAAAGATTGAAAGACATATCTTGTTAATGGCCTCCTCCTTGGTGTTGAGGAGAAAAACTAAGAGCCACATAGTGAAGCGGTTGCCCAGATTTGATTGTGGAATTAAAGACACAATTTTCACCCATGCTCGAATTGATGACGATTCACCGATCAATATCCTCCCGACCTCTGTATTTGATGAACTTAAGCACGGACCGATCAGGAAGATATGAGAGATTTTTCAATTGGCCAATCGATCGATAAAGCGACCGAGAGGAATCATTTATATCATCATTACATTCCAAGGTGCTCCGCTCAATGTAGACTTCATGATTATTGATATTGGACATCAAGGAGAATTCACCCAGTCTCCAATCATTCTCGGAAAGCCATTCTTAGCATTGGCTAAGGCAATTATTGAGTGTGAGACTCGGAAAATCAATTTTACAGCATTGGAAGCACTTCAATCTCAACAAGTCTTTGAGGAACCACGATTTTCTGAGGCAACCCACGAAGTCCTCGACAACCGTAACCATGAAGCGGTAGAAGAGCCCAACCCTGTTGCTACACTTGCGCTAACAGTTGTTGATGAGACTATTGGTTTAGAGACTCTCCCTCCTGCTCCATTCCCAGCTGCTCTCACCATGGAAAATCAAATCTATGAATCATATGATCCCGAGACTTATGCATGGTCGCACCCTGGGTCAACCTATTCTGAATACCTTGATCACATGAACTCGACACAGGAATGCTCTAATATCAAATTAATTGAAAACGAACATGCAGAGACTCTCCCCAGTATTTCAATTCCCACGGATCTCAAAATAGAAGAATGCTACATATGCATGGTCGCACCCAGGGACAACCTACTCTGAATAGCTTGACCAAATCATCCCAAATTAGAAGTGCACCGACATTAAGAAGACTAAGAACAAACATGAAGGGAGAACACCGAACAAGGAGATGAATTCCAATGGTTATCCATCTGGAGACTAAAGTGGACCGACAACTTCACGAAACAAAATGACTACTCCTTCATCGAAAAAGAAAGTCACCTTTGACCTTCCGGAAGAGGAATCAGCTGATGATCCCTCATCAGGTTTGGAAAAGGTAATCTACATGAGTGAGGTCTGCTCGACAGTTCTAAAACCATATCTTCGCAAGGATCCAAACTTCGATTCCTGTTGGACGACTCACGTTCCTCACTATTATTCATCAAAAGCTGATGCTCCTGCTCTCATCAAATACACTGGAACTATTTCTTATGAGCTGACTGAGACTGGTGCTTCGGAGTATTCATCCGAGAACAAAACGCTTGATCTAAAAAAGGAACGAATTTTGAGAAAAACAACTAAAGAAACAAAAAGACAAGAATATCTGGAGTATGTCCACTTTCAAATACTATTCCTCTGAGGATAACTCTGATGATGGTTACCTTTCATCTGACTCATACACTTCATCTACTATCCATCATGATTTTCTTGAGGATAATAATGATAATAGTTGGGAATCATATGCTTCATCTCCTTCACATCATTACGATCTCCCATTGCAGGTTCACAAAAAGATCGGCCGAAAACCGCCTTAATCATCTGCTACCTACTCTCCCTCCCTATCACATCGGTCTCCTTGTACAGCTTCTTCCTCTACTTAGGGCAAGGCCAAAGTATAGGGGGAGACTAATGCCATCTGTACATACCATTCTCCCCATCTCACGATCATTCTATTTCCACCCTCCTTCTGTACTTAGGCTTCCAGAGCCTACGTATAGGGGGAACCGATAACCATCTGTAAATACTCCCCTCGTTCACATATCCCGACCACCTCATTTTTTTCCATTCTTCTATACTTAGATTGTTTACAGTCTAAGTATAGGGGGCGGACCGATCTATCTTTTTCTTTTTCTTTTTTACTCTCTTACGCTTAGCCCGAGCTATGTCTTCTCTACGCTTCTTGTTCTCTAAGGACACAACACTCGCTACGTATAGGGGGGTCTGTATATATACTGTGTATATATTTTACTCATATCCCGTACTTTCACGTAAGTCTATATGTATTTAAGAGGTAGGTAATTAATTTGAAAAAAAAGGAAAAAGAAAAAGACTTTGGCTACTAACACTGACTGTGTCCAACCCAAAAAAAATTGAAAAAAAATGGCTTCTTATTAATTTTTGCCAAAAAAATCCCTTGCATAAAAAAATAAAAAATTCACAAAAGTAAAAAAAATTGTGTCTGCATTTCACACACTTGCACTTCATGCATTTGCATCTATGAAAAGTATTTGGAATATGAACCGAGTTATGAGCAAAAACCGAGAGTTGTCTGGACTTGACCTTAATCCACCTAATTTTCAGAGGAACTTCACTGAGAAATAGGATTTTAGAAGCTTCAGGTCTTTGACTTAATTTTTTAAGTTCCACATGACAATGTGCAGCATTTGACTCTTAGTGTCTAACCTGGTCTCTTCATTCTGGGTACGACTCTGGAATACAGAATTAATTTGTACTCTCGCACTATGCACTTAGCTCAACTCAGATGGGGTGTTGGATGCCTGTTTGAATTTCTTTTCTGATAGTGTGGAAATCTAAAGACCGGAGTACGGGTTGAAATAAAGCTTCGGAAAAGGTATGGACGTCTGGGCACAATTTTTTCTAAGACCTAAAAAATATACGGAAACAAAAAGATTCTATATCCGTAGGGGACAACAAGATCCAAGCAGAACCACCAAAATATCCAAATACAAAGAAGCCAATACCAAGTAAATATCTGATAAAAAAAGGTCCAAAGCATCAAGAAAACCTGCAGATCTTGGTGGAGACTTGGCTGCACTGGGCAGCTTCACTAGGAGAGGTGACTACACTAAACACCCTCCAGTTCTTTTCTCCTTCTTCTAACTTCTCCCCCAATTCAATTGTGAACACAATGCGACAGACCTTAGAAGGAAATATCTAACTCCCCGAGGATGAGTTATTGGAGAGAAGGTTTGCATGGTAGTCCGGCATTCTGGATGGGAAGAGCTAAAACCTTTCACACAGATGAGTCGATTGTTCAATGTTCATAGGGTATGCTTTGGGAAGAGGAATGATATAAGATGACTTCTGAGTCGAAACTGTGACAATGATGTGTAGAACTTGAAGGCCGTTGATTGTAAAAATCTAAGTGTCATAGCGCTCATGGTCTTGGTATGGAACCCAATCTCATTTCACCTCATTGCATTTCTTTTGATGCTCAGGGACGAGCATGGTTTAAGTATAGGGGGATGATGAATCTCAGATTCATCACTCTAAATCTTATTAATTAAGCTCAAATCCCTCAAAATCACAATCATTTCTTCATTTATTCAGCCTAATTAGCATTCATGCATGTTTTGATAAGAACTACATTTTATCACTCATTTCTGCACAAAATAAGAAGCCAAAAATCCCAGCTAAAATTGACCTGTAAATAGCCTAACTTCCTAAATTTTTAATTAATTCATGCTAACTCCGAATGACCCAAAACCACATCTACTGTACACATATCACTAACAAGAATAAATGAAAAATACAAAAAAATCACTAACCCAAGTAAGTGGACCAAAAACCCAAACCCTAGTTCCAGGATTCTCAAACTAAAACCCTCATATCTTCCCCATCCAGCATCCGTTTTTATCCTACTCACTTGTGAAATAATGTACATTCAATTACCTTCAAAATAAGACCAAGTTCAAGTGAATCAGAGCTCATATGTGAAAATTGGGTTTTGGGCCTCTTTTGTACATTTTGTATTTTAGCAGTATTTGACCTAATATTTTATGTATAATTAACCTATTTTATTGTATTTCTTTTTCATTTGTATTCTTTGATAAATGTTTTATTAAAATGCACAAAAATCCAAATCCAAACTGAGCTTGAAATCAAAGAAACTGACTGAGTTCGAGTCTTCACTAACTGTTTTTACAAAAGTTGTATTTTTTGTCTTTTATTTTATTTCTTCTTTTTCTTAATTAATAAAAATCCAAAAAAATAGATTAATGTGTAAATATTCATCTTTGATTTTAACATATTTTTTCGGATTTTTATATGGTTTAAAAATAACAAAAAATATAAAACCCAAAAATCTAGGTATTCTATGTACATGGGATACCCCAAAAATATCACTTTTTGAAATTGATCGATTTTTGTTTTTGTGTCTTCTTGAAATTTGTAGATCTCATCGAGACGAGCAATTTTCGTGAAGAAACTTTTTCGATCCGAGGTCGTTTGCTATTTTTTGTTATTTTTAAAGTTTTTATTTTCCGAATTTTGTGGTGCTGACACGCAGCAGCTCTTGGAGCCACCATGTGCCAGACATTTTTTGAGTTTTTATTTCTTCATTTTGAAAAAAAAATAAAAGGGAGAGCATGTTCGGGGCACATGCCTCCCGCGCACGTGCCACACACGTGCACCCCGAACGCCCCTCTTGTCGTCACGCGTCACCACCTGGGTCGTCTGATCTCGGTCGATCGGACGACCAGGGCCCTTCGTCTTCCTTCCCCTTTCCTATTGTGTGCCGCCGCCCATCGCCACCCAATCCCGTTGATTTTGCTACCGCGTCCGCGATCTCCGCCGGAGGTCTCTCCACAGCCTTCCCTCTTCGTCTCCTTCAAGATCCCCATGCCATTCAGATCTCCATCAAGCTGCCGTATCTTGTCTCGCCCAGTCTAATCCCATCTCCCGTGACCTTCCAGAACCGGTGGCCCCATCTCCCTATTTAAGATCTCCGCGGCCCCGACTCGACTGTCATATGCAGACTGAACCTTGAGAGGTCCGTGGTGACAGCCTGGTTTCTCCCTTCGACGAGATCCAAGGCACGCCCCTGCCTTGTAGCAGAACGCTCTTCCGCGCCACTGCCCTTGCTCCGGTGTCGACCACTGTTGAGCCAATGACGAACTGCTCCACCTCCAGCTTCAGCCATGCTTCAATGACGCACTTCTCCATCAAGTTCTCCTCCAACCCCAGCTACGCCGATCTCCCAGCCGACACAATCTTCATCAACCAACACGTCAAGCTTCGACGCCTAACTCCACGACTTATCATGCCTCCACAGCTCTTCCACCAGCCTCCACCACCTCAGTCGGACCGCCTCAGCCCTCCACATTCTGCATCAGGGCTACATCTCTCTACCGCTAGGAGCTGCTCAACCTATTGTCAGATTCACCGCCATCCCCCAGCAAAGACGACCGTCGCAACACCCTGCCGTGTGGACTCGAGACTCTCCCCCCTCACGTGCACTGCACGTGCGTTCAGGGGGGGAGGTGGTCCCTCACGTGACACCTGGAGTAATATCACTGAACCCCCCACGGATTTGCAGAGATTCAGAAGAGCTCCCTAGTCACGTGATAAGCACGTGCTGAGCGAGCAATTTTTGCTAAAGCCCCTCGCACTCCTCGTATTCTGCACTGAAGACCACTTAGCCAGAGGTCACGTGCTTAGCACGTGACGCTCTGGACATTTTGCAGAAAGTTCCCCAGGATATCGTTAATTACGCATAGGTCCCTCTATTGTGTTTTCATATTTATTTTAATTATCGTCATTGTAGTAATACCCCTATATTCCCCCTCAGTTTTGAACCTCTACATTACATTATTTTATTACTCAAAAATAGGCATTTTGTTTCACAATTAATTCTCTACATTATGGAAAAGGCTTGACATTTTTGTGGTTTATGGTTAATTAATAATTAATCTTTTTACAGAAAATTGCATATTTTTTCCCATCTTGAGCTATGAATTTCATAATTGATTAACCTTTACTCTAAAAATTACTGAAAATTACGGATTGTAGAAATAATCGTATTTAACATTGTGCCCAGAAAGAATTGTATTTGCATGCATGGTTTGCCTTGTAAAGATTATTTTGTATATTTGAATATTTAATTTTTAATAGGTATTAAATCTGACATTTTGAGGTTTAGGATTTTTTTGAGATCCGTCACCTAGTGATAGATCTTGGATAATTTTATTCCTTGAAAATAATTAGGTTTAATATTTATTATAATTAAATATTAAGATTCACTTTATTTGCATTTAAAAATTCATAAAAAAAATCATCTTGCATCCAAAAAATTCCAAAAAAATTCACAGTACATTCACTTCATCATAATTACCATCTTGGCCAACTTTCATATTTTTAGGACATTGTTTGATTGATATTTACATTTTAGTCCCTAAAATCGACCAACATTGCATTTTGCATCCCTAATTGCATTAAAAAAAATACAAAAAAAGACCGTCCGAAAACCGTGCACAAACTTTGATAGACAAAATTCTAGGCTATTCCTTTGCCTCCTTGTGTTTGACCTTGGGACTTGCCCAAGTAAAATAAACATAAAACCACGTGATTAAAAATTGACTAAATTTTATTGTGGTTATTCCTTGACTGATTCCGATTGCCCGCTTACAACGAAACGACATATCAATTTTAAGGCATGACAATACACGATATTTAACATTGGCTATTACGAAACCATCAGTGCTCCACTCCAATTTCACCCTCATTTCACCTCCCTCTCCTTTCCCATGTGCTGCTCAATAAAACCCCTTTGTTTTCATCTCGAATCTTGCACGGATTCGAGTTGCCGAGCTCATCCTCTGCCACCCTCATCGGGCTTCTCCTCTACTTCACCTGTGCATATCCAACTTCAATAGAGGGACGAGGGGATAGACCTCACCCATCATTCTTTTTGTGCAGGATGTCGATAACTAAGAGTGCCTGTAGAAGCATTCCATGTCTAGAACATTAGCTCCAAGTACTTGAGATATAGGGCTCCTCTGACGATCCCCAGACATCCTTGAGGGTACCTGCAGATGCACATAACTTCCAGAAAGTCGAGGAGCTACTTAGCCGGAGAGGAGGAGGCCGGATGGAGAAGGAACCAACGATTTAAGCTCAACGAATACATGTTCTTCAGGTGTTCTTCTAACACCCTCCTGTGTCGTCCGATCAAAGCCACGACCTAGACCTAATATGGGTTGTCCTATCGGATGCGAAATGGTGCCTACCCTCGCCGTTGGATGTGCCACATGGATCGCTCTCTTCCCCCTGATTGCATGCTTTTAAGGGGTAACTTATTAATTAACTCTGCCTTTATTTTCTAATTAATATTCGTTCCTATAAAATTTGCAACTAGGCCCCTATAGTTCTTATAAATTACATATAGGTCCAATATTGGGTCAACTCACATCACGCCCTACATGAGTTGGCCATTTTGTAACCAGACTCTCTTGGGTATGGTTATTAGGTTTAGTCTTAAAATTTTGTAAATCAATTCAAAACATTGGAATATTTAGTATGTACACCCTCTCCCTTTATTTATATTATAAATATACACTTGCTAGAATTCTGTAATTAACTTTGTGGATTTTATTTTTGGATTAAATAGTTCCAGTGCTCAAATTATGGAAAACTAGAGTAAATGTTTGATGTTGCATGTTTACACTTTATTTTAATTTTAGCATTTAATTGTTTTTTCCATTTATTAAAAACCATTTATGTACTATATAATCTCTATTTAGATAAAAAATACAAAGCATTAGAAAACTTATTTAAAAGTTCCGAAAAAATATATGTTATATATTAATATGGGAAAAGGGAGCCTACACCCATGTGTAGGTAACTTACCTACACCCAACTCTTTTTCCCTCAATTTTTTTTATTTTTTTGAATTAATTCCTTGGGGAATTTAGATCACAATATATTACCACATCGTCATTCAAATTTTAACTTATTTTGAGACTTCTAACTTATCCATCATGACAGTCAAATTTTAACGGTCTGAGATTTGCTGAAATCAGCCCCTTCCGATGGAGCTGTTAGGAATGTCTGTTTTACATGAAATTTGAAACACATATTCCATTTAATATTCTAAGTAAATCCCCTAAAGATCCATTTCAAAAAAATCAAAAAAATTAAGAAACAAGAGGTGGGTGTAGGTAAGTTACCTACACATGGGTGTAGGCTCCCCAATCCCTATTAATATAATATAGTATCAGACCAAAAATCATAAAAAAAATAGCAAAAGGAATCCCTAAAAATTGAAAAACCCTCCTAACCATAAAAAATTAAAAATGTTGTATAAATCTAAAGAAATAATATTCTCATGTATTTTTTATTTATACTATATAATGAATATTAAAATTAGTTTTGAGTAATTTTTAAATTATTACCTATTTTTAAAACTCAAAACAATTCTTCCTATTTTTTAAATCCTTAGTTTGGAGTATTTTGGACTTTACA
Source organism: Ottelia alismoides (assembly GCA_037367405.1). Classification (NCBI taxonomy): domain Eukaryota; kingdom Viridiplantae; phylum Streptophyta; class Magnoliopsida; order Alismatales; family Hydrocharitaceae; genus Ottelia; species Ottelia alismoides. The sequence continues at coordinate 234,765 of JAZKJV010004093.1, forward strand.
AATACCTAAAAATTAGCAAAAAATACCCAAAAATTCATAAAATAGAGAAAATTATAGAAAACACAAAAACTTTTTTGTTTTATAGATTCTATGTATTTATAGATACATTTATAAATATAGAATCCTATATATACTATATATATACATATTACTACTTATATAGTTATTAATATAAGTGTTATTCTTATTATAAATATTTATTAATATTTTTCACAACTTTAGAAAAATAAAAAGGACCGTGCTTAATTGTATTTTCCTTATTATATATATCATATATAATACCTATATTATATGTATTATATATATTGATTATATATTTTAATAAATAGAGAAATTAGATATTAGAAAATATAGAAATTATAAATTTTAAAATAAAAAATATAAAAATAAATCCATAAAAACTAAGTATAATTAAAAACCCATAAAATTTTAAAAACCCCAAAAAGCTCATAAAATAGTTGTTGTTTATTTTTTGTAGACAACAGTTATTTGCCTATCTCCATAGCTCTTAGAGGTTCGACACCCAGACTACTTGTGCACGAGACACATTTTATTTGAGTTATATTAAATTTTAGCTCACTTAATTTGCATTGCTTTATCATCCATATGTAGATTAATTATTGCTTGATTCGCCTCTTGTATTCAGCCACCTCAGCGACTGCCAATTATGTTTGATTATAGACTGACAAGAGCGTTTCAACAAATGTCACCGTTATCAGGGACCAATGCTTAGGATAGTTTTTAGTGTACATGTTTAATTGCATAATTTTCTCTCTCTTATTTCTTTTATAAATAATTATTTTATCTATTTCTGACATTTTTCTTTGTTGAATATCTTGCGAGGGACCACGTTTAGATGGTGACTTCTTAGGAAGATGGTGCACCCGAGCTACGAGGAGTTGGCCTTTCTGCATAGGTCAATTGGAGAGAGCAAAAGAGAGAGAGAGAGAGACGGAGAGAGAAAGTAGATCATACATTTTTAATAATGTTTTTTTTGTGAAAGAGACACTTTTTATTTTCATTATTTATTTGTAATTCTACAGGGACTTGGACTTTTGGATACTTCACACTCTGTGAGGTCCGTTGCCGGGGTTATTCTTCACATGATGCCTCGCCAGCTTTTTCATGTTTTCTTTGCCTTTGTTTTTATTCTCCATATTTTCCCTTTGTTTTTATTTGTTTCCCTCTTTTGAGTTTTCCGCTTTATTTTCTTTTTTTTGTGAATGAGCCCATAGATTAGGATTGCTTGACATAGTAACTAGGTCCAAAGCCTAATTATGGATCTAGTCAAATTAAATTGTTGATTATTTAGACTTGAAATCGAGCACAGTGAGAGGCTCTATACATCGCTAGTAAGATATGTTTTGGCAGACACTGAAGAGTCTCCAAGAACAGACTTTTAGGTTTCTTTTCCCTGTATTCAGCATCTGGTGCTTCATGATTAATAACCATTCTTATTTAGGGTGATTTCACTCTTTTTTGCATATCGTGCATATAGTGTAAATATTTCAATTTTGTTTTGCATCATGCATGGACATAGTAGGGAAGCGCGACAAGTCTTCTAACTTTGCATGCATCATTAGATATTGAGGTGAGATTTCCACCTTAGTGTCAACTTGCATGGCTTCTCCGACTCCTCTCCCATTTTTGTATCACTTAGGATTTAAAGAAAAAAAAATTTTAACCATGTTATCTTGGAAAATACTCAAAAAAAGTGAAAATCAAAAACTAAAACAAGGGGACTGCTTAATAAATTTTGACCTTAATTAAAATTCATAATGAGCATTCATTATTTGCGGTTCATAAAGCCTACATTTGTTTTCATATACATTCCAGAGTGAGTGATGCACGACCCACAAGGATTAGATCCCAAAACCCATCTTGAATACTGCCTTGCTATTGACTAGATTCATGAAGTATTGGCGCTTCTAGTGTACATAGGTGAGTAGGGCCTTCTCAACAATGGTGTTCTCACCTTGTATAGAGCATCCGATCTGGTCTGAAGTATTGAGCTTAGGCCATGCCCTCACGGGTGTGTCTATCCTAACATCTTGCGTCCGAGTACCTCACTTGTGACGGAAGTAGTGGTTTCTCCTATTGGCTTCCTCCTCTATTCTTTGGCTGAGTAGTGGATCCAGACCTAATTTCAGGGATTATTTCGAAAAAGTGCATACTATAGTTATAAAGGAAGTGGAAAGTATGAGATACTTTTCTGGCAGTACTCACTCTCCTATAGGGTTAACTTCTAAGGACTAATTCCATGATTGCCTAAAATTGAAAATATGAAAATAGTCAAACTCTTACAGCTTCACATTATGTTACGTTGGTGAATCCATACTTGTATTGTGTTTGCTTGACATAAAAATAGGTTAAGGATCCAGCCCTACGCACTTGCACTATTTTTTCATTTTTTCTTTTTTTATTTCTTATGACCCTGCTCATTTTTAGCCTTCACTATTTCCTCTTCACTTCATCTACCATTCATCTCCGTATTCCATTCCTCATCTGCTCCATTTCTCTCCAAGATGTCGACTCATGGATGGTTTAGTCAGGACCCCACCAACACCCACATCAACTCCATGAGCTCAACATCTTCAATAATTTGAGGTGATTCCTGAGAACCTTATTCAGTTCTTGAAAACTGATGTCCAGACTCCTTGACTTCTTCCTTTATTCCAATAAATCAAGATCACTGTTGTCCAACCTTTCGCACATTATGGATGGAGATCGATTTCAATCAATATCAAATGCTCCATTAACATACAATATGGAATTCACCCTAATTCTTGATCTTCCATTTCACCTGGTGCCACAGATTTTCAGTCTGAACAGGATGCATCTTTCTATACAGAACAAACACTAGACCCCGTGCAGATCATATCCTCTGAGTTTGGTTCAGAGATGGATCCTCAAGGGAATGCACAATCAGATCAGGATAGCCCTATCAGAACACTATGAATGCACAACTTCTCGCATCCATCCAGACCATCCAACAACAACTGACATAGAAGGCTCTAGCTTAGGTCACTTTTCAATAAAAGTTGAATGACCTAAGGATAGAAAGAGAATAGAGGAGGAGGTGGTGGTGATGAAGAGGAAGTTGGACACCATGGAGGGCTCGTAGATGAGCCGAGAAGAGAGAGGCCCATGCCTACTATCAAAGAAAATTGCAACCCTGGCGCTGACCAGATGACTGAGTGAATACAGATCCCTGTAGTTCACGGACACTTTGAACTTAAGCCGTAGTTTCTTGCGTTTCTGCCCTTATTCCACGGGAACACAAATGAAGAGTCATATATCCATATTCAACAATTTTCTTGGATCTGGCGCACCTCCCACTACCACAACATTCTGTTGGGCATAGTCAAGATGACGGTATTTCCCATTAGCCTTCAATATAAGGCTCTCTATTGGATCAACCACATGGGGAAGGTCGTAACGACCTGGGAGGAGTTGAAGGCTGCATTCCTCCAAAAGTATTATCCATTGGGTCGTCTCAATTAGATGCGAGCCCATATCAGTAACTTCTCCCAAGGTCCACACAAGTCCATACGTGAAGCCAGGGAGAGGTTTAGAGGCTTACAATAAAAGTTCCCCCACCACGATATTCCTTCGACCAATCTGGGCTAACACTTCTTCGGGCGCCTCACTCTTGAATACCGAAGGCTAGTAGATGCCGCTTGTGGTAGCTCACACTTCAACAAGGATGAGGATGTCGTCTGACATATCTTTGAAGATATTGATGAAGGAGAGGCCACTCTATCCTCATCCCGAGCATATAAGCGGCAGTCATAGCTCCACCACAAGCCCGTTAATATGGAAGCAACTAGTGAGCAGGACAGGGACGAGAGCTCCAACCTGAGCATCATATGGAGCCACATGTCCAAAGTTTATGTAATTGAAAAGCATACACAAGACTTGGAGAAATTGTTTGTGATTGAACAAAGGACCCATCACCTGAAAAAGTTGATCAGATTTCAAAGTAGTTAGAGCTACTTGTAAGCACCATCAATGTTGTGCATACTGTGATCCCGACCACCATCACTCTTGCTGAGCAGAAAGTGTCATCATCTCCACAACAACCTCAATTGAGCATAGGTCAACCTCATGTCCATCATGTATATTATGTGTAGGCACATGTCCAGTCACCACTGCTACCATCTCAATAGATTGTTTTTTTTATCAGCTAGAGCTCCAGCCCCTTCTTTCAATCCATTCTCACCACCACAACTTATCATCCAACAGGTGAACAATATCTGGAACAACGATGCTCAATTGGAAGGTCCAGGCAAACAACAACAAGGCCAATCATCTGTCATTCAGTCGTATCACCAACATCAGGGTGGGAGGTTTGTACGGTTGAACCTACATCTGCAACACCAGCCTCCACAATATCAGAACAACTGGAGGAAAATCAACAGTACTAGTAGTTGTCATACCGCCACATCCAGGCGTATCACAATTACACTGCTACTTCTCATGGTCAATATCCTCCTCCATAATTTCATCAGCTACAACTCCCTCTTCCTCACCATAACCAATAGTATTCCCACCAGTAGCATCAACAGTATCATTCCCAGTTCTATGGCCTTCCGTCAAGGCGAAGGGTCCTGCTGCCAGGGATAGTATATAGGAGACACATGTCCGAAGTGACAGCTCCAGCATACAAGCGCATCTAGATCATGATCTTTGCTTCTTGAAAGAGAAAGTTTGTATGCGTAGTGACCCCAATATCGAGTCCTCATATTATTGGTGTGATATTGGATTGTGCATAGCGAGTTATAATCATGTTGACGATTGATTCAATTAACGACGGGTTAACATAACCTTATTGGTTGTGGGCTTGGGTGTTAAAGACCGAATTGGGAATGCAAGTTGGACTTGCAAGGAGGAATGAGTTCCCGTTTCTTTTTATCCGAGTTGCATTTTTTTATATTATTGTGATGTAACGAAGATAAGAAAGGAGATCCCAGAACTTGGCTGAGGTATAATGGTAAATATATCTCTTACATTGAAAGTGATTAAGGGAATGGATTTTCAGAGTTGATAAAGCAATACAACTTTGATATAAAAATTCCTAAATCAAAGTAAAATATATATTCATATATATATATATGCAAATTATCTTATTTCAGATAACATCATTAAAACAACTCAATACTACACTAAATAACAATCAATAAAATATGATGAATTGGATACATGATTAAGATATTGTACTTGCAATTGGACACATAATGTATGTGAATGCAATGTACAAGTTTCCTCATAATAATGAGGAATGACAATTAAATAGACTGACAATAACTTAGGGTTTGTATGTCTCTATAGTCTTGAACACTCGTCGAGTGTGCTTTGGAAGTATCATATCGATGATGATCGTAATTGTCAAATAATCCTTATAAAATCTAAGAAGGAGTTCTGGCATACATATGTGATCTCGACATTTAATCATGAATGACATGGTTCACTGCATCTTGCAGAATGGTGGCTCTATAAGAGAATGTGTATTCAAAATGTTTGAGTACCTACCTGAACTAAAAGTCTTTTATAGTTTAAATGGATGTAGATATGATGAATGTCATTGTTTTACTGTCTATAATCAAGTCATTCACGAGGCTTCATAACATATTTTATGAATTGAATGAGACATGTATAAGTGTTGAAATTCTCTTATATTGAAATCAGTTGAGTTCAAAATAAGAGATCCCTAATCTTAAGCAAAGGTTGTTTATGGATGAAGGGAGCGCAGTGGAAGCATGAGTCTGACCCAAGTAAGAAGGAAAGCCAAAGAGTTGATTGTACTTTTGTGACTTCCATATGACATCCATAGAGTTGGATGAATGCCAATACTGGAATAAGCCAAAGTACTGATAGTATGACTATCTAGACTATCTACGCTCTTAGAGGACTAAGATATTGTATCAGAATTATCTACATTTGATCATTGAAAGATACTTGTTTATTAGTTAAGATTAAAATGTAATAGTTGTACCTCATTCTTCTAATAACACTTGCAATTGGTTGCATATGTTTCAGAAGACTGGAAAATTTGATCTTAAGGTTTAATAATCATCCACATGGATATTGATGCAAGTGTTGCAATAATCTCTATTAGATAGATAGACTTCATAACTTCATTGGGAGATCCCTTAGTATTAGAGAATGTCTCTATGACCTAGATAATACACTCATTGTTTATTTCTAAATATTGTAAAGAAACATGAATTCTGGAATAGACCTGTCATAAATAATATCCACAAAGATACACATGAGGAGAATACATCGCTTGTAGTAAGACATTCTCTTCAGTGACCTTTCTTAAACCCATCTTAATATTGCTAATTGTAGCCACACAACTTGACTATGACATCTACAAGATGGAAGTCAATATTGCATTCCTCTATGAATTCCTCAACAAGGATATTCACATGAAGTAGTCCCAGGGCTTCAAGGTTGAGGAAAGCAAGGTGTGCAAGGTGAAGAACTCCATCTACGGACTCAAATAACCTTCTTGTAGTTGGAACATCGGATTTGATGAAATTATAAATGTTATGATTTCATATAGAATCTTGATGAACCGTATGTAGCTTATTGGGAGTACCATTGTGTTCATCGTGCTAAATGTAGATGATATACTAATAAATTAAAATGATATAAGGATGATAATAAGTGTTTTATAATTTGGATATTCCATACCTTGAGATATGATCTCAAGGACACCCCTTAAATCTTAGCTCTGAAGATGTTCAAAAGCATAGAGAAAAGGGTATTGGGTCCATCACATTATGTGGTACACATTGGACATGTTCCATTCTTGGAAAACCCCAAGTAAGGCTTCATTCCATTGAAATATGGTACTGACCTATCTGAAGGGAAAACACCTCAAAGAGTTGAGGTAGTGAATGCTAAAACTGTTTGCCCTTGTTCATAAGTTATGAGAAGATGGGTGTATGCTAGATGCGTACAAAAAGTAATATTTTTGCCATGCAGTCAGAGTAGTAAATTATCACTAATCCTACTATGGAAATAAAATACTTGATTGCAGTAATAACAATATCTTCAAAGAGGACAAGACTTTCGAGATAGTGATCTCTAAGTCTTGTCTTCAAGAAGTTAAGACTTTATAGGTAGTGATCTAAAAGGTCTTATCTACAGATACCTTAGGAGCTAGAGATCTCTAGGAATAAGGATATTCTGATAAGCATAATAGAAATTACTTACTAGTTAGAATGATTATAGAATTGTAGTTCCATAGACACTATAACTACCTTAAAATTGAGTATTGGTTGCATAAAAGGCAACATTCGCATTGGGTGCGAGCAATGTTGCTAGGAGATATGCAAGTACCGTAAAAGGACTTAGTGTAGTCTCTCAGAAACAGAGTGACTGGTAAGCTTACATAACCATTTTTATAAATAAGCCTATGATTGCCACATGAGTGTGTGTTTAAAGATTAGCCCATTAATGGCTCTTTGGGCTTGTGGGAGATTGTTGGACATGCGAGCCCACAACGAGACATTATGCAATAAATGTTATTGCAAATATCATTCTCTGATCTAAAATGAAGAATAATTAATTTGCATAATAGGCCCCTTAGTACAATTAGGTTATGTACCATGGTCTTCTTAATGATCGTACGACTTTTGATTTGATTGATGAATCATAGAGGCTGGTGCTTGGATGAATATCTAAAGAGTTATATTGAGGACTCATCAAGCACTGTCAAATAATTATGAAGAGATGATATCCAACCTGAGTAGGAGATGGAAATCCTTTCTCTCATGGGTTGATATCTAATCGAACTCTTTATGCAGGTCCTCTGCATAGGAATAGAGATTCGAAGGTTTTAGATAAGTTAGGTTAAAGAGTTGACATAACAGGATCAAGATAAGCAAAGACCTATGTCGTATGTTGTCATTATATAGGCACACATCCTCTGACCAGAGACAGATGTGTTACTATGTACATTTGACAGACTGATAGGTTGATGGCATAATCAAGGTCTATACATTGGCGCGCTGGTGTGCATACAAGGGCATATGACTAATATGATCTCTCAAAGGGATCTTACAGGTTCATTATTGAACCAGAAGACATGAGCTCACTCATGAGATATTCGGAATCAAATTCCACTCAAGGTTGTCTCGCTTTGGAAGCTTGACTGAACTTGTAGGTTTGAATATGCTTTTGGAAAGTATATGATCAATACCTAGGTATGATATATTCTTCGGGAAAGTATATGATCTATATTGACTCCCAATGATTAAATGAGGAACTTAATGGTAACACCCTCACGGAGACAATCTAAACATATCTAAAACTTCGGGTATATTCTATGTCTTCCAATATGCAGGGTGTACGTGTATAGGAATACTTGAGGGTGATGTGATCATAAACCATTGTATAACCATGATGCTTCCATTCCTAGGGAGTGATGAAACGAGTTTGGATTTTATTGACTCCTCACAATAGATAAGTAATCTGATCTTGGTCCAAATGTTGGACAGTGATCTGAATGTGATTCAGATGGAATGAAAAGCTTATATTTACGGTTTTGATTTAATCAAACATCTGTGGGAGGTCTGCAAGATCTGGATTTGAGATATGATCTCAATATCCAAGTCACTATCATTATCTGCAAGTATCCGATGAGAAAACACATTATTCTTGAAAGTGTTCAAGAATAATTCCAATATTGAATTATGCATCTGAACATTGAGATATTGATAATTAAATGCGATTTAATTATCATGAATATTATGAATTTGATTCATATTATTTGGCCATATAAGGAGAGTTATATAAGATGATTAATTGTGATTTAATTATCAAAGATGTGAATAATACGAATGTAGCTCATGTTATTTAGACACATGAGAATAGAGCTGCAAGATGATTACATATGATTAATTATCAAGGATATGATAAATGTGGATATCACTATCCACAATAATATGGATATTATTAATATGATTTATAATATGACAGAGACATTTAAATATAAATTGAATTTACAAATTATATGTTGTTGTGAATGGAATTCACAATAAACAATTAATTGTAAATCTAATTTACATATTGTGTTGGATATATGAATATGATTCATATTATCAAATGACATGATTGAAGTTTTCACAAATTTAATTTGGAATTATTTTTGTTAAGATAAATGCAATAATTATTATTGCATATCAATTAATATATATAGGTAAAAAGGAGACTTTATCTCTTTTTGGTGGTCGTCCACCTTGACTAGTTCAGGGGAGGAGGACGACCACCCTATTTTTAATAAAGGGAGTTATTCTTCTAGATTATCTATCTATATTGATTAAATTTAAAATGAATTAATTATTATCTTGAAAAAGGGATACAAATTTTTTTTAACTAAGTATTGTTGTTTTGAAGAAAGAAATCATGCCCATTGATTAATAAACTTTTAATCGACACCGTAGATTAAAAGAGAACATGGATTGAGATCCATGTGCATCCAACTGTATAAAAGGAAGGGTAGACCTTGCCTTTGAGAATACACACATAATTCCAAGAGGAATTAAACTCTCTTCATCTCTCTCAATCTACATGCCAAGTCTTTTCTCTCTTTTTGTGGCCGTCCACCATGGAGCCCTAGAGAGAGTCGCCATTGGCACCGCGTAACCGTTATGCTGCCAGATAGTCTGCTCATGAATCTCCGTCTCCTTCGATGTACCTCGCTCGTGAAGAAGATGTCAGATATCGTGAGACGAGATCAGGAGATTCTTTGCTTGGATCATCAACATGTATTGCAAGAAGCACATGTTTCATCAACGCACTCGTAAGCGTCTCCTTTGTTGGATCGGATATGAGACAGGAGGTCTCTTCGTTTAGAGACTCGATCGCAACCACGCTTCAAGAGGTAAACCTAATAATTATTTGTGTTTTAGATGAAATGATCCAATAAGTGTTCTTAGATCATATGGTTTCATCATTTAAAAATTTTAAATTCCGCTGCCCCAAGCACTAGTATGACTAGTTGCTCCCGGTCGCATACGATGTGATCTCCACGCTTCTGTGATGAGCTTAATGATTTTCCCATATACTTCAAGTAGTATCAGAGCCATAGGTTTGAGGTGTAGGATATGATCCTTAAGCCGAAGATGACTTTGGCATTTTTGGTTGTGCTAACTTTCATCGCATTTCACGCAGCCCTATTTTGTGTGATTTTTTAGACCTATTTAAAAGTAGTTAAATAAAAAATTATCATTTGAATAATGATTCTCATTAAATAATGAAACCTTGGGACTTAAGTTTGTGTGATTTGAAATCCGTTTGCTCAAATTATGATCATTTTAGTGAACATGTATCTATTGTTTCAGGGATCGCAAATCTTGACGTAATTAAAGAGATAATTACAGTTTTAAAATGCGTATAAATGAGTGAATATCACTTACATTTTGTTATGAATCAAATTAGCAAACTTTGGAATAACTTTGCATAATTTGGATTTAAATTAATTGATATGTGCAAATTTTAGTAGGTAGGGATCACTGTTAAAAATTACTTTGCTAATCAAGAACCTTGTGGTTGTCATTTAATCAATTAGTGGAAATTGATTGTTAATTACCTAAAATATTTGTTGATAATTTTTTGCAAAATATTAAAAATGATCATTTCCTTAACTGGCATTACCTTAACCAAAATTGATTAGATATGATCTAGATCATAATTGGTTACATCAATCCCAACTAACATTGATGTTTGAATAGGGCAGGGGATTTGTTAAGAAAATCTCCTTATAATATTAATAAAAAATGTTTTGATAAATATAATATGGTATAACTTCAGTTGAAAGATCGATTATCATATCAAATACAAAAAGGTCAAATCGCATTATCCTGACCAGAGGCGGATATGGTGTCTAGTCGGGGAGCGTTGGGGTAGCAGGTTACTCCATGAGAGATCTGTCCCACTCATGTTGGTACTGGCCATGATAGCCGGTAAGGAAAGGATAATGCTTGAAGCGATCATGATGTATATTTCTTATGATTATATTCTGAATAATAGGTATTTTGAGATTATACCATCCTTTAAGTAACAACTAAAATTGTTAGTTAGTTGATTGATTGGATTGATAATTGATTTAATATGATTAAATTAATTAGATCCTACCATACACTCGATTGTGAATAGAGTAGTATTTCCCTCAGATGAATTAATTATTTGAATATTATTCATAATAATTAATTAAAATTTGAACACGATATGGAGGATCACATACCAGACATCCATGGTCTTCTGTCAAGGCGAAGGGTTCCGTCGCCAGGGATTGTATGTAGGAGACACATGTCCGAAGTGGCAGCTCCTACACACAAATGCACGTAGATCGGGATCTTCGCTTCTCAAAAGAGTAAGGCTATATACGTAGTAACCCCAATATCTAGTCCTCATATTATTGGGGTGATATTGGATTGTGCATAGCAAGTTCTAATCTTATTGACGGTCGGTTCAATTAACGACGGGTCAACATCACGTTAGGGTTGGTGGGCTCATGTGTTAAAGATCGAATTTGGATTGCAAGTTGGATCTGCTAGCTGGAATGAGTTCCCGATTCTTTTTATTCGACTTGTAGTTTCTCATATTATTAACAAAGATAAGAAAGGAGATCCCAGATCTTGGCTGAGGTATAATGGTAAATATATCTCTTACATTTAAAGTGATTAAGGGAATGAACTTCAGTGTTGACAAGGCAAGACAACTTTGATATAAAAACTCCTAAATCAAAGTAAAATATATATTGTATACTCAATACCATACTCAATAACAACCAGTAAAGATATTGTAGTTGCAATTGGACACATAATGTATGTGGTTGCAATGTGCAAGTTTCCTCATAATAATGAGGAATGATAATTAAATAGACAATAAGACAACAACTTAGGGTTTGTATGTATCTATAGTCTTGATCACTCATCGAGTGTGCTTTGGAATTATCATGTCGATGATGATAGTAATTGTCAAATAATCCTTATAAAATCTAAGAAGATGTTCTTGCATATGCATGTGCTCTTGACATTTAATCATGAATGACATAGTTCACTGCATGATGCAAAATGGTGGCTCTATAAGAGATGATGTATTCAAAATATTTGAGTACCCACCTGAATCAAAAGTCTATTAGAGTTTAGATGGATGTAGATGATGATTGTCATCGTTCTACTGTTTATACTCAAGTCATTCATGAAGCTTCATAATATTCGTACTGTATGAATTGAACGAAGCATGTATAAATGTTGAAATTCTCTTTTATTGAAATCTATTGAGTTCAGAATAAGATATCCTTACTCTAAAGCAATGGTTGTTTATGGATGAAGGGAGCGCGTGGAAGCATGAGTCTGACCCAAGTAAGAAGGAAGCCAAAGAGTTGAATATACTCCTATGACTTCCATATGACATGCAAAGAGTTGGATGAATGCCAATATAACAAAAAGCCAATGTACTGATAGTATTACTATCTAGACTATATATGCTCCTTATAGACGGACTCGGATAGTTGATGAATCTCGGATTCACCATTCTAAGTCTCATTAATTAAGCTCAAGTCCCTCAAAATCAACTGCATTTCAGCATCTATTTCGCATAATTAGCATTTATGCATGATTTCATAAGAATTGCATTTTAGCGTTAATTTCTGCATATTTTTAGAAGCCAAAAATCCAAGCCCAAATTGACCTGTAAATAGCCTAACTTCCCCTATTTTTAACTCCTTCATGCTAACACAGCATACCACAAACTCACTTCCACTGTGTATACATCACTAACAAGAATAAATGAAAAATACAAAAAAAATAATTAACCCGGTTAAGTGGACCAAAAACTCAAACCCTAGTTTCAGGATTTTCGGATTAAAAGCCCCATATCTTCTCCATCCAGTGTCCGATTTGATCCTACTCACTTTTGAACTAGTGTACATTCAATCATCTTCAAAACAAGACCAAGTTCAAGTGAATCGGAGCTCGTATGTGAAAGTTGGGTTTTGGGCCTCTTTCGTACATTGTATATTTTCACGGCTTTTGACCTGTATTTTATGTATATATTTTCTTTATTAATAAAAATCCAAAAAAATAGATTAATGTGTCTTTTATTTATCTTTGATTTCCCCATATTTTTCCGGATTTTTATCTTGTTTAAAAAATGACAAAAAAATTATAAAACCAAAAATCAAGGTATTCAATGTACATGGGATGCCCCAAAAATTCACTCTTTATATTTGACCGAATTTGGCTTTGATGTCTTCATGAAAGTTGTAGATCTCGTCGAGACGAGCATTTTTCATGAAGGAACTTTTTCGATCTGAGGTAATTTGCTATTTTTTATCGATTTTACAAAAGATTTATTCGCGGATTTTTCTGGTGCTGACACGTGGCCGCCCCAGAGGCCGCCACGTGTCAGCTATTTTTCGCATATTTTTATATCGTTTTTATAAAAAAAAATTATTAAATCGGCCACACGTGCGTCGCACGTGCTCCCAGGCACGTGCTCCGCACGTGCCACGGCTGCCCCCCTTTGACCTGCCACGTGTCCCCTCCGCGGCCGTTCGATCCGTGGCCGATCGAACGGCCGCTGGCCTTCGTCCTCCTCCCAACGAACCCCGGTCTTTCCGCCTTCGTAACCAACGCCCCCCCTTCCGCAACGGCCGCCATCGGCCCTCCGCAGTCGCCGCCCCGTTGACCGCCCAACTTCCCCTGCCTTCTTCGTCAACCGCCGACCCTTATCTCCTCCCTCAGCCCTATTTAATATCCACCGCTGACCCCCAATCGCCCTGATCTGCTGATTACAATTCAACCGCAGGCACGCGGTGGTGACAGCGCCATCGTGCCCTCTTCATCGATGAGATCCGAGGACCAGAGGTCCTCGTCGCGGCGGCGACCACCTCGCCATTGCTGCTGATGCTCCGACCGCAAGCTGTCGAGCCGACGACGATCCTCCACCGCCTACATCTCCGACTTCCTTCGAATACGCCGCCTCCAGCCACTTCTTCAACCTCCATCAACGCCTGAGCTCCTCCGTGGGCTATAGCTTCATCAACGACCACCATCGACCATCAACTACGACCTGCTTCACCGACTTCGCCGCATCAGCCCGCTCGACATCGGTTCCCCACAAGGCCGACCTCCTTCAACGCTCTCCTCCGTCATCGACAGCCGCCCCTCCGCCAGCGCTCCAGAGCCACCGCCGGCCCGCCTTCGCCTCCACTCTGCCGGGAGGGGCTGGGCTCCGCCTCCTGGGCTCCGCCTCGACCGGCCCGCCAAGGCCGAGCTCCGCCACCAGTCGCCGGGCTCGAGGCCCGAGGTCCCCCACACGTGCGAGGCACGTGCGTGGGGAAGCTTCCTCAGCACTCTACCCCAAGTCACGTGCATTGCACGTGACGTTGTGTAACTTGCAAACAGCCCCCCCGAAGTTCCCATATTTGCGCCAGAGCCCCTCCAGCCAGAGGCACGTGCAGCGCACGTGACCATCTGGTGAATTTGCGTAGGGACCCCCAGTTTCATAGGTAATTGCAATTAGGCCCCCCGCAGCTCATTCTTTTTCATACTTTGTTTATTTTATTTGCATCTGTACCCCTGCATTCCTCATGCATTTTAGACCTCTAGTTTACATTATTTTATTTATTTAAAAATAGCACTTTGTTCATCTCTTAATTCTCTACATTATGAGCTACTGTGGACATTTTTGTGATGACCGGTTGATTAATAATTAATTATTCTGTGGAAATTACCATATTTTGCCCAGTCTGTGTTCTTCAAATTTTATTTAATTAACTGTGTCTCTAAAAATTCCCCAAAAATCAAATATCGTAGAGATTACTTTGATTAACGTTGTGCCCAAAAATCTTTGCATTTGCATACATAATTTGCTCTGTAAAAATCATTTTGCATTTTTCATTGTTTAATTTGTAATATGTATTAGACCCCACATTTTCGAGATTTAGGATTTTTCTAAGATCCATTATCTCGTGATAGATCTTAGATAATTTTAGTTCTCGAAAATAAGTAGGTTTAAGATTTATTAGAATTAAATATTGAAAAGTAATTTATTTGTATTTAAAATTCATAAAAAAATCATATTGCATCTAAAAATTCCAAAAAATTTATAGTGCACTCATTTCATCGTCATTTACATTGTGGCCAAGTTTCGTATTTTTCGGACATCGTTTGATTGAAATTTACATTTTAGTCCCTAAAATAGGCTGAATTTGCATTTTGCATCTCATATTGCATTGAAAAATTCCAAAAAAAGACCGCCTTGAAAACCGAACTCAAAATTAGATAGACACAACTCTAGGTTGTTCCTTTGCCTCCTTGTGATCGACCTTGGGACTTGCTCAAGTAAAATAAACATAAAAACCACTTGATTAAATTTGATTAAAAATTGTGGTTATTTCTTGACTGTTTCCGATCGCCTCCTACAACGAACGACATAATCATTTTACGCACGAACGATAAAAACACATTCTTAACACGGCTTTTATGGACTCGTTAGATGGTGCCGTTGCCGGGGAGGCAAACGGCTTAGTTTTTATTTTGAAAATTTTTGTTCAGTTTTCCGAATTCGGGTAGTCTGACCCCCGAATTTTTCACTGTAAATCCCATTTTATTTCTTGTATTTATTTTTCAGCATTTATTTCATTTATTTTATTTTTGATTATTTTCTGAGTCTCTCTCTTACACCCATCTCTCTTATTTTTCCTGCGAGGTACCCAGCGCACGTGGAGCAGTTTTTCAAGGAACCGACGCATCTTCACCGACACACGAAGAAACCGCAATTAAATTAAGATCGAGTCGAGTCGTGAGAGAGAGTAGAGTCTAGGTTTTTAATTTCTGCACTTTTATTTTCTGCTCATTTATAGCGGTGTCCATTTGGACTCTCGCGTGTGTACAAAGACATTGAACTCTATTTGTGGTGTGTCGTGGCCTGTTTCACTCTCCGGAGAGGGTGGGGCCCGACTTGAGTGGCTATTAGGATAGACCTGCACATACGGCTCTTAGAGCATTTTTATATTTTTGATGGTGCTCGTATGATCTTAAGCCACACTACACTTTAACTGAGACGCACATTAGATCGTTCAACTTAGCCAAATTTAATTCAATTCTTCCTGCTAATAGAACTTTTTGCTTAGGTGCGGTTTTTATCGGCTTGCATTCATTTAGAGTAATTTTTAAAATTCTGTCTAGCATCCCACATGAAGATTGCGAGGATTCACTGTAAGTCTTCTGACTGAGCATTCATCATAGTTTTCCGCGTGCATAAGCTTTTCCCGACTTTCTCCCTCTTGTTTTATCACATAAATCTAAAGGAATTTGGGACTGGATGGTAGACGTGTATTTGTGCTCATCTAAATTCTTCAGTGATCACCTAATAAAATCGGGACTGCTAAAAATAGTCGATTTCAAAATAACCCATAAAATCAAGAATTGCAGCAAGATTGAATTTATCACCAACGAAAATTGAAAAGATAATAGCCGAACTCTTACGGCTTCATTGTGTGAGTTGGTGAACCCGGGGTTTGAATTGTATTTGCATTGGTGTGCGTGAACCGATTTCAAGATCAATAGCCGCACATTCGATAAAAATTCTCTTGACTATCCAGTGCAATCATCTCTTCCCTCTCTTGATTTAAACCTCATAATGGAACTCTTGTCCAAAAACTCTCGCAGATCCAACCCCCCATTCCTCTCAAAAATGATCGAACACACATCAGAGCTATACTATGAAAATGAATTTGTTTCGGTTAGGCCCAAATCAACTCAATCCCCTTCTTTCAATAATCCTCCAACATTTGCGGGAGGCTTTCACCCGCAGATAAATCCGGCCTCCTCATTAAATTGCTATTCGAACCATCCAACCATAAATGACCACCTATCATCTTGGACCGAATCGTCTTATTCTCAGTTTCTCGCCAATGAAACTTTTCAAGATCAAAATCCCTTCAAATCTCATGACTGGCAGAGAAACCAAACTCTGATGGATAGACATGCACTGAATAATCATCGACATTGGATTGACCATGATAGACTCCTCGTCAGACATGATACTCATACAGAGGACTGGACTGACCGCTTAGAAACACATAAACCCTGTATGTTGACTCCACAATATCAAGGTCTGACCAATCAACGACACATGTCTAAACCATATGAGCAGCCTCCTTCCATTATTTTTGAGGAGAAATTTTCAGAAAATAATGATCATATTTTGAATATTCCAAGAAGCTCTCCTCTCAGCATAAAGGGAAAAATGGAAGATGAAATTATCGAACGTACACCTACTGCTCCCATAATTAATTATGAACCGAATCTTGAGGAGCATATTTCGAAGATAAATATGAGATTCATCTCAATAGAGGAGAAATTTCAAAAATTTACCGATCGATTCATCGCATTCTATGGTGGCTCGGATAGTAAAATGAATGAGGAAATAACTGGATCTAAGATTGAAAATTCTGAGGATATTCAGGGACCTATGGACAATTCTGAAAATGATTATGCTGCTGACCACCACCCTGAACACCAGAGCCCCTACTCATCTGAAGAACACACCACACCCCCACACCACCCAGAAAATACCAAAAAAATAGAAACATTTGAAAATCACGAAAAAATTGAAAATACAGAAAGATTCATAAAAATTGAAACTGAAGACGATCTGAGGAATTTGGATCCGACTGTACGGGAAGCACTGGAAAAACGCTTGATGTTTGAACTTCCCTTTATACAGGCCATTGAACACTTCCCCGACCTTAAAAGATTTATAACAGATAAATTAATAAACAAAAAGTCGGGCAGGATTCGAACAAAGACTGAAAGACATATCTTGTCAATGGCCGCCTCCTTGGTGTTGAGGAGAAAAACCAAGAGCCGCATAGTGAAGCGGTTGCCCAGATTTGACTGCGAAATCAAAGACACAATTTTCACCTATGCTCGGATTGATGATGATTCACCAATTAATATCCTCCCGACCTATGTATTCCATGAACTCAAACTCGGACCGATTTGGAAGATACGAGAGATTGTACAATAAGCGGACCGATCGATAAAACGGTCGAGAGGAATTATTTCTGTCATTATGAAATTCCAAGGTGCTCCGCTCAAAGTAGAATTCACGATCATTGATATTGAGCATCAAGGGGAATTCACCCAATCTCCAATCATTCTCGGAAAGCCATTCTTGGCACTGGCCAAGGCGAGTATCGATTGTGAGACTCGGGAAATCAATTTCACAGCATTGGAAGCACTTAAATCCGACCCTATCTTTGAGGAACCACGATCTTCTAAGGCAACCCACGATGTCCCCGACAACCGTAAACATGAAGCGGTAGAAGAGCCCTACCCCGCAACCACACCTGAGATAGCGGTTGTTGATGAGAATATTGGTTTAGAAAATCTCCCCCCTGCTCCATTCCCAGCCGCTCTCACCATGGAGAATCATGTATATGAATCATATGATCCGGAGACTTATGCATGGGCACACCCTGGGTTGACCTACTCCGACTACATGGATTACATCAACTCGACACAGGAATGTGCTAACATCGAAGCAATTGAGAAAGAACATGCAGAGACTCTCCCCAGTATTTCAATTCCTGCGGATCTCAAAATAGACAAATCTTTCTACTACGATCCTGAGACATATGCATGGTAACACCCGGGAGCAACATTATCTGAATATCTTGACCAAATCATCCCAAATCGAGAGTGCTCAAACATTCGGGAGACTACGAACAAACGCGCAGAACAAACACCGACCAAGGAAAATTCTAATGGCTATTCATCTGGATATTCGAGTGAACCGGCACCTTCACGATGGAATAAAAAGAGAGCCACCTTTGACCTTCCAGAAGAGGAATCAGCTGATGATCCCTCATCAGGTCCGGAAAAGATGGTGTACATGAGTGAAGTATGTTCGGCAGCCCTAAAGCCATATCTTCGCAAGGATCCAAAATTCAATCCCCGTTGGACAACTCCCGTTCCTAACTACTACTCATCCAAAGCTGATGCTCCTGCATTCTTCAAGTACACTGGAATTCTTTCGTATGAGCTGACTGAGATCGGTGCTTCTGAGTACTCATCTGAGGACAAACCGACTGACTCCAAGAAGGAACGAAGTCTGAGGAAACAACTGAAGAAACAAAAAGACCAGAAAACTTGGAGTATGTCCACTTTCCAATACTACTCCTCTGAGGATAACTCTGATGATGGATATCTTTCATCTGACTCAAACACTTCATCTATTATCCATCATGATTTTTCTGAGGATGACACTGATCATAGTTGGGAATCTTATGCTTCATCTCAATCTCGTCATTACGATCTCCCACCACAGGCTCACAAAAAGATCCGCCGAAAACTGCCTTAATCATCGGCTACCCACCCTCCCTCCCGACCACATCGGTTCCCTTGTACAGCTTCTTCCTCTACTTAGGCCAAGGCCTAAGTATAGGGGGGACCGATGCCATCTGTATATACCATTCTTCTCCTAATTCATAATCGCTTCATTTCCACCCTTCTTCCATACTTAGGCTGTCCAGAGCCTAAGTATAGGGGGAACCGACATCCACCTGTATTTACTCTCCTCATTTCCTGACCGCTTTTCTTTTTCATTTTTTTTCACTCTCTTACGCTTAGCCCGAGCTATGTCTTCCGCTTCTTGTGCTCTGAGGACACAACACTTGCTAAGTATAGGGGGGTCTGTATATATACTTTGTATATATTTTACCCATATCTCGTACTTGCGCGTAAGTCTATATGTATTTACGGGGTGGGTACTAACTTAAAAATAAATAAATAAATAAAAAACACAAACAAACACAAACAAACAAACACACACACACAAAAAGTTTTACTACTAACACTGACCTGTCCAAAATTTTTGAAAAAAAAGAAGGCTTCTTATTCCATTTTCTGCATAAAAAAAACTCCTTTGCATAAAATGTCAAAAAAAAAGAAAAGAAAAGAAAAATTCAAAAAAAAAATGTGTGTGTCTGCATTTCACACACCTGCACTTCATCCAACACCGCATGCATTTGCATCTGTGAAAAGTCATTGGGTTTTGAACCGAGTTATGAGCCAAAACCGAGAGTGGTCTGGACTTGACCTTAATCTACCTAATTTTCAGAGGAACTTCACCGAGAAATAGGATTTTAAGAGCTTCAGGTCTTTTTGACTTAATTCCTTAAGTTCCACATGACAATGTACAACGTTTGACTCTTAGTGTCTAACCTGGTCTCTTCATTCTGGGTACCACTCTGGAATAGGGAATTAATTCGCACTCTCGCACTATGCACTTAGCTCAACCCAGACGGGATGTTGGAAGACTGTGTGAGTCTCTTTTCTGGTAGCGTGGAAATCTAAAGACCGGAGTACGGGTTGAAATAAAGCTTCGGAAAAGGGATGGACGACTGGGCACAATTTTTTTCTAAGACCCCAAAAAATGTACGGAACAAAAAGATTCTATATCCGTAGGGGCACAACAAGATCCAAGCAGAACCACCAAAAATTTCAAATACAAAGAAGCATTCTACCAAATAAAAATCTGACCAAAAAAGGTCCAAGCTTCCAGAACCTGCAGATCTTGGTGGAGACTCGGCTACACTGGCCATCTTCACAAGGAGAGGTGACTACACTGGCCACACTCCAGTTCTTTTCTCTTTCTTCTATCTTCTCCCTCATTCGATTGTGAACACAACACGACAAACCTTAGAAGGAAATACCTGACTCCCCGAGGACGAGTTACTGGAGAGGAGAGGAGCATGGTAGTCCGGCATCCTGGATGGGAAGAGCTAAAACCGTTCACACACATGAGTCAGTTATTCAATGTTCATAGGGTATACTTTGGGAAGAGGATTGATCTAAGATGACTTCTGAGCCAAAACTGTGACAATGATGTGTAGAACTTGAGGGCTGTTGATTTTAAAATTCTAAGTCTCACAGAAGTTCTGCCACATTATTAATCCAAAGGTCGAGTTTAGTTTCACTTTCACCTTCAGTTCATGGTCTTGGTATGGAACCCAGTCTCATTTCACTTCATGCCATTTCTTTTTGATGCTCAGGGACGAGCATGGTTTAAGTATAGGGGGATGATGAATCTCGGATTCACCATTCTAAGTCTCATTAATTAAGCTCAAGTCCCTCAAAATCAACTGCATTTTGGCATCTATTTCGCATAATTAGCATTTATGCATGATTTCATAAGAATTGCTTTTTAGCGTTAATTTCTGCATATTTTAAGAAGCCAAAAATCCAAGCCCAAATTGACCTGTAAATAGCCTAACTTCCCCTATTTTTAACTCCTTCATGCTAACACAGCATACCACAAACTCACTTCCACTGTGTACACAACATTAACAAGAATAAATGAAAAATACAAAAAAATAATTAACCTGGTTAAGTGGACCAAAAACTCAAACCCTAGTTTCAGGATTTTCGGACTAAAAGCCCCATATCTTCTCCATCCAGTGTCCGATTTGATCCTACTCACTTTTGAACTAGTGTACATTCAATTATCTTCAAAATAAGACCAAGTTCAAGTGAATCGGAGCTCGTATGTGAAAATTGGGTTTTGGGCCTCTTTCGTACATTGTATATTTTCGCGGCTTTTGACCTATATTTTATGTATATATTTTCTTTATTAATAAAAATCCAAAGAAATTAGATTAATGTGTCTTTTATTTATCTTTGATTTCCCCTTATTTTTCCGGATTTTTATCTTGTTTAAAAAATGACAAAAAAATTAGAAAACCAAAAATCAAGGTATTCTATGTACATGGGATACTCCAAAAATTCACTTTTTACATTTGACCGAATTTGGCTTTGATGTCATCATGAAAGTTGTAGATCTCGTCGAGGCAAGCATTTTTCGTGAAGGAACTTTTTCGATCCGAGGTCATTTGCTATTTTTTATTGATTTTACAAAAGATTTATTCGCGGATTTTTCTGGTGCTGACACGTGGCCGCCCCAGAGGCCGCCACGTGTCAGCTATTTTTCGCATATTTTTATATCGTTTTTATAAAAAAAATTATTAAATCGGCCGCACGTGCGTCGCACGTGCTCCCAGGCACGTGCTCCGCACGTGCCACGGCTGCCCCCCTTTGACCTGCCACGTGTCCCCTCCGCGGTCGTTCGATCCACGGCCGATCGAACGGCCGCTGGCCTTCGTCCTCCCCCCAATGAACCCCAGTCTTTCCGCCTTTGTAACCAACGCCCCCCCTTCCGCAACGGCCGCCACCGGCGCTCCGCAGCCGCCGCCCCGTTGACCGCCCAACTGCCCCCGCCTTCTTCGTCAACCGCCGACCCTTATCTCCTCCCTCAGCCCTATTTAATCTCCACCGCCGACCCCTAATCGCCCTGATCCGTCGATTACAATTCAACTGCAGGCACGCGGCGGTGACAGCGCCGTCGTGCCCTCTTCATCGATGAGATCCGAGGACCAGAGGTCCTCGTCGCGGCGGCGACCACCTCGCCATTACTGCTGATGCTCCGGCCGCAAGCCGTCGAGCCGACGACGATCCTCCACCGCCTACGTCTCCGACTTCCTTCGAATACGCCGCCTCCAGCCACTTCTTCAACCTCCATCAACGCCTGAGCTCCTCCGCGGGCTATAGCTTCATCAACGCCCACCATCGACCATCAACTACGACCTTCTTCACCGACATCGTCGCATCAGCCCGCTCGACATCGGTTCCCCACCAGGCCGACCTCCTTAAACGCTCTCCTCCGTCATCGACAGCCGCCCCTCCGCCAGCGCTCCAGAGCCACCGCCGGCCCGCCTTCGCCTCCACTCCGCCGGGAGGGGCTGGGCTCCGCCTCCTGGGCTCCACCTCGACCGGCCCGCCAAGGCCGAGCTCCGCCACCAGTCGCCGGGCTCGAGGCCCGAGGTCCCCCGCACGTGCGAGGCACGTGCGTGGGGAAGCTTCCTCAACACTCTACCCCAAGTCACGTGCATTGCACGTGACGTTGGGTAACTTGCAAACAGCCCCCCCGAAGTTCCCATATTTGCGCCAGAGCCCCTCCAGCCAGAGGCACGTGTAGCGCACGTGACCATCTGGTGAATTTGCATAGGGTCCCCCAGTTTCATAGGTAATTGCAATTAGGCCCCCCGCAGTTCATTCTTTTTCATACTTTGTTTATTTTATTTGCATCTGTACCCCTGCATTCCTCATGCATTTTAGACCTCTAGTTTACATTATTTTATTTATTTAAAAATAGCACTTTGTTCATCTCTTAATTCTCTACATTGTGAGCTACTGTAGACATTTTTGTGATGACCGGTTGATTAATAATTAAATATTCTGTGGAACTTACCATATTTTGCCTAATCTGTGTTCTTCAAATTTTATTTAATTAACCGTGTCTCTAAAAATTCTCCAAAAATCAAATATCGTAGAGATTACTTTGATTAACATTGTGCCCAAAAATATTTGCATTTGCATACATAATTTTCTCTGTAAAAATCATTTTTCATTTTTCATTGTTTAATTTTTAATAGGTATTAGACCCCACATTTTCGAGATTTAGGATTTTTCTAAGATCCATTATCTCGTGATAGATCTTAGATAATTTTAGTTCTCGAAAATAAGTAGGTTTAATATTTATTAAAATTAAATATTGAAAAGTAATTTATTTGCATTTAAAATTCATAAAAAATTCATATTGCATCTAAAAATTCCAAAAATATTATAGTGCACTCATTTCATCGTCATTTACATTGTGGCCAAGTTTCGTATTTTTCGGACATCGTTTGATTGAAATTTACATTTTAGTCCCTAAAATAGGCCGAATTTGTATTTTGCATCTCATATTGCATTGAAAAATTCCAAAAAAAGACCGCCTTGAAAACCGAACTCAAAATTGGATAGACACAACTCTAGGTTGTTCCTTTGCCTCCTTGTGATCGACCTTGGAACTTGCCCAAGTAAAATAAACATAAAAACCACTTGATTAAATTTGATTAAAAATTGTGGTTATTTCTTGACTGTTTCCGATCGCCGCCTACATCGAACGACATAATCATTTTACGCACGAACGATAAAAACACATTCTTAACGTGGCTTTTACGGACTCGTCAATAGTGCATCAAAATAATCTACATTTGATCATTTATATTGGCATGCTCATTAGATAAAATCAAAGTATAATAATTGTATCTCATTCTTCTAATAACACCTGCAATTGGTTGCATATGTTATAGAAGACTGGAAAATTAGATATTAAAGCTTAATAGTCATCCCCATGGATATTGATGCAATTGTTGCAATAATCTTTATTAGATAGATAGACTTCATAACTGCAGTGGGAGATCCCTTAGTCTTACAGAATGTCTCTATGACCTAGATATTAGAATACACTCATTGTTTATTTCTAAATATTAGAAATAAACATGAATTCTGGAATAGACCTATCGTAAATAATTATGATGGATATATTTCAGATAATAATCTGACATCTGGAGGACTCTACTAAATTATAAAATCAACGAATGGTTCATTAACATTTATAATACTTAAATTAAACCTTATAAGACCAATAGTAGAATGAAGATCATTTGACAATGATTTAGCATCAGAACTTGGACATATGTCTGTTGATGAGATCAATAGGCTAGTAAGAGATGAAACTTTAGAATGTCTGAAATTTGAAATCTTACATACTTCTGAATATTGTATTCAAAGTAAAATGTCCAATGCACCCTTCTAGGAATGGTGTTAGAAGCTAATGTAATCAAGATCTCATATATATTGATGTATGTGGATCATGTGTATCATAATAAACATTAATGATATGTAATATCATATAATGATTTTTGTGATATGAGATTTCTTCCCTTCATATTACAAACTTTTGAAATGTTCAAAAATTTCACAATTTGGTTTAGAACCAAAGTTTGAAGGTAGATGACATGAATTTGATCTAACCTAGGTAGTCAGTACCTATTAGATGAATTCATGGAATACCTTTTATAAAAAGGCATATCATTCCTATCTCAATCTTCCTAATGCACCTAAACTCAAATAGATCTGTAGGGAGATACAATTGGATCATGTGTGACATGGTTTGATCAATGATGAATATTACCATAATTACCTCTTAGTTTCCAGGTATATATGTAGTAGAGACTACAATATATATCCCTAATAAGATTCCATGCAAATCTAAACGTGAACATCCTCATAAGCCATGGTTTGGAACCTAGTCTAGTATTGTACACTTGAGTATTTAGGGTTACTTGGTCCATGATTTTGTCATGGATGCAAGTAAGCTACTATCTAGCACCAGAGAGTGCTGCTTCATCTGGAAAATAAAGGATTGTATTAGATACCTACTTTATGAGATTGAGCTCCTTAAAGATTTCATCTCTAAGGATAAGATTATTGGATAATGACTCTCTTGAGAATTAATATAAAAAAAAGTAAAGGAACTCATTGGATTATGAGAAGATAATGAAGCTCCCGAAATTAGAAACTAAAAGGATAAATAAAGATGAAACACTCATACCTCTTCAAAATTAGTTTGAGGATGGATTCTATGTGTCAGATATATATGACAATGATCTGACTTCAAATGATGAAGTTTCTAAGGATCATGACATAGAATGATGGATGTTAGCAATAAAGTCTAATAGACTCCATATACAAGTGTTCCATATGGACCCTCGAGTATGCACCTATAAGGGTAAGACTAGTTAGATGTAAATGGAACTTCAAGATAAATAGGGAACATGATGAAAAAGTAGAGACCTTTAAAGAATGGCTCGTATCCACAAAGATACACACGAGGAGAAGACGTCGATTGCGGTAGGACTTGATCTTCAGTGACCTTGCTTAAACCCATCAAAATATTGCTAATTGTAGCTACAAAACTTGACTACGATATCTACAAGATGGAAGTCAGTATTGCATTCCTCTATGAATTCCTCAATGAGGATATTCAGATGAAGTAGCCCCGGGCTTCATGGTTGAGGAAAGTAAGGTTTGCAAGGTTAAGAACTCCATCTATGGACTCCAATAAGCTTCTTGTTGTTGGAACATTGGATTTGATGAAATTATAAATGTTATGATTTCAGATAGAATCTTGATGAATTGTGTGAAGCTAAGTGGGAGTGGCATTGTGTTCATCATGTTTAATGTAGATGACATCCTAATCATTTAAAATGATATAAGGATGCTAATAACTATTTTATAATCTGGATATTCCATACCTTGAGATATGTTCTCAAGGATACCTATTAGATCTTAGTTCTGAAGATGTTCAAAAGCATATAGAAAAGGGTATTGATTTAATTATCATGAAAATTATGAATTTGATTCATATAATTTAGCCATATAAGAAGAGTAATCTAAGATGATTAAACATGATTTAATTATCAAAGATGTGGATAATGTGAATGTGATTCATGTTTTTTGGGCACATGAGAATAGAGATCCAAGATGATCAAGGATATGATTAATGTGGATATCACTATCCACAATAATCATGCATATTCTAAATATGATTTACGATATGATGGAGAGATTTAATTATAAATCGAATTTATAAATTATATGTTGTTGTGAATGAGATTCACAATAAACAATTAATTGTAAATCTAATTTACATATTATGTTGGATATATGAATATGATTCATATTTATCAAATGGCATGATTGAAGTTTTCACAAATTTAATTTGGAATTATTTTTTTGATGATAAATGCAATATTTGTTATTGTATATTAATTAATATATATAGATAAAAAGGAGACTTTATCTCTTTTTGGTGGCCTTCCACCTTGACTTGTTCAGGGGTGGGGGGATGACGACCCTATATTTAGTAAAGGGACTTAATCTTCTATATTATCTATGTATATTGATTAAATTTAAAATGAATTAACTATTATCTTGAAAAAAGATATATTTTAATTCGTTTTAAATTAACAGTTGTTGTTTTGGATAAACAAATCATGACAATTGATTAATAAACTTTTAATCGACAAGTATAGTAAAAGTGAACACGAATTGATATCCATGTGCATCCAACTAGTATAAAAGGAAGGGTAGCCCTTGCCTTAGAGAACACACATAATTCCAACAGGAATTAAACTCTCTCCATCTCTCTCTCTCTACATGCCATGTCTCTCTCTCTCTCTCATTGTGGCTATCCACCATGGAGACCTAGAGAGATTCGCCATCACCATCACATCGTTGTTATCTTGCCGGTTCATTTGCTTGTGAGTCTCTGTCTCCTTCGATGTGCCTCACTCAGGAAGAAGATGTCGGATCTCGTGAGACGAGATCAGGAGATTCGACGCTTTGATCATCAACATGGATAGCGATGAGCACGCGTTTCATCAATGTGCTCGCTAGCGTCTCCTCCGTTTGATCGAACTTGAGATAGGAGGTCTCTTCGTTTAGAGACTCGATCGCAATCACGCTTCAAGAGGTAGACCTAATACTTGTTTGTGGTTTAGATGAAACAATCCTAGAAGTGTTCTTGGGTCATGTGGTTTTATTGCTCAATTTTTTTAAAATTCCGCTGACCGACCAACTAGTACGACTAGTCGCTTCCGATCCCATACATTGCGATTTCAACACTTCTGTGATGCGCTTAAGGATTTTCCCATATACTTCAATCATACTATCCATGTATAGTGACTTGAAATCTGGTACAAATCCAATTTAAGGGTGTATACCATTTTAGCTTGAAATTGATACATTCTTATCAATTGGGTTCAAGTGGAATATTTCACACTCTAAGTGAGCTCAACGAAACACAATACATTGAGCTTAAGAAAGTATGGGTGAGATGAACAAAGCTTCCTTAACTAGTTCTAATCATAGTCCAAACCATTTCGAGCTTAGAAATGAGCTTAAGGAGATTGTATTATTTTGATTTCATGACCATTTCTGTTTCCAACATTTGAGCATTGAAATAAAAATTGGAAATTGGATTCAAATGAATTATGATTTAATCTAATTAAATCTCAAATCCTCCAGCTAATTGAAGCCACTAGAATCCATCTTGATTCATCAATCCCTCTGAATGGAATTATCATGGTAGATGATCTATTATGATAGACTTAACCTAGACTATTCCCAATACTCATTCATCCTTCACACCAGAAGACTTTGATAAATCCGAAGTTCAAACCATGGTTTGACTGTCTTCTTCGGAATAAATTAATAGATTTCTTATTTGATATTTAGGTGACAATATTAATCATACACTTTCAAAAAATATATTTAAATATCTTGAATTTCGTTTCTTTTTTCATAAACAATACGATCAATGCATGGAATTCATTATGACCCCAAATTATCTATTGAGTGAGCTATGTCTCCCAGTTCATAAACTATTAACCTGCATGATTCCTTTGAGAGAACATACATCTCATATGTCTTTATATGCACATCAATGCACTGGTATATAGACCTTGGTGAGGTAATCAACCTATTGCTTTGCCTAATGTGCATACTCGGGCACACACAAACACACACACACACACACAGATATATATATATATATATATATATATATATATATGCATATCTATCTCAGGTGAAAGGATATGTGCCTCAATATGATAGTGACGATTCAGATTTTACTTTATCTCAACATCATCAAGTCAACTCTTAGACTTGATTATTCCAACTACTGAATCTTCATTCCTTTGCAGAAGACCTGCATCAACATGCCCATTGGAAATTAGTTTTTAGAGAAGGTTTGCGATCTCTTTCTCAAATTAGAGATCTTTATTGAATATCACATGTTTGAAGTCAGTCGTGTCCTCCAAGCTACATGGTATTCAATATGGCCATGGTACATAACCCTAACTATACAAAGGGACCTTAATAGTAAAGTGCATTCACATTGATTTATTCATTTCATCTCAGATGGACATGATAAAACAATAACTTTTATTGCATTAACTGGTCGCCATGGGTTTACAAGTCCAACAGGATTATCTACCATGACACTTCCATTTTGAGGGAGTGATGAAACATGATGGATTTTAGTGGTTTCGTTTAGCCAGATGATTTGAGATTTAATTGAATTAAATCACAATTCATTTGAATCTAATTTTCAATTTCTCAATGTCCAAATGTTGGAAACACAAATGGTTATGGAAATGGAAACTGCAAGCTCATTAGGCTCATTTCCAAGCTCCAAATGGTTTGGACCATGATTACAAAATGTCGAGGAAGCTAGGTCAGCTCACTTTCTCTATCTCACATAGAGTATATTACATTTCTTTGACCTCACTTAGAGTGCAAAGTGTTCCACTCAGAGCGCAATTTATAGAAGTGTGTCACTTTCAATCTAAAATGATATAAACCCTGAAATTAGATTAATAACTAGATTTCAAGTCGTTATACATGGATAATATGATCTCGTCGACATTATCTCCAAGTATCTACATTTGTATCTCGTGAGTCCTAATTGGATTAGGTCTCATACTTATTTATGTTAATATTGTAATAACAATTGTTATTATTATGTTTTATTCATAAGGGTAATTTTTTTGAATATGATTTACAATTCATTAATTAATGTAAATGCTTATTCACACCAATTAACATTTCAATGTACAAGATTCATGTAAATATTTATGTAAATATGATTTACATAATTATTTTCAAGGCATGAAATTGTGTGAATTTATTTAACATTAATTTCTTAGATATAAATTGGATTTATATTTAATTCTGTGCTTGTGAATATTATTCATAAGTTAAAAGGATTATTTCCAAAATTTCTCTAATATGGATAATTGGATTATTCATTTAATTAATAAATTCGAAAACAATGCCTATTTTAGATAAATTTGTGACGTGTACATGGTGACATAGATAAGGCTCCATGTTGTTAAGTCCATATTGATTAAGGACTCAATATTGTTGCTTATTTTGTTAATTAATATTAATTGAAGATAAAAAAGATAGATAAATCTTTTTGAACAAAGACTTGGTCTTAAGCCCTTGATTAACAATCTAGGGGACACAATTTCACATCCCTATTTGAAGCCCTAGTCTTAAAGATATGTGTCCTTTGTGTATAAAAGGAGACAAAGTCTATCTCTTTTATGGGCTTTACATTTTTTGAGAGCCTAGTCCTTAGGAATTTTGCATCATGTAGAAGAAGAAGAGTCTTCAGAGTATCCATCTCTCGCATCACTCTCTTAAATTCCTATTCATGAAGGCGACGTCCAAGTTCATGGGAAGCAAAGTGATTCATCTCTGCGCCCAAAAGAGAGACACTGCAGATCGAACTTAATTTGAGACGTTTCTTTTATAGAAATTCAGAAGCTCTAGATTCTCCAGTAACCGTCGGATCTAGTCGATCACCCACTGTCAGTTCTCTTTGGAGATCTAATCAGATCCAATCATCGACGAAGGGGTACCGATGTGCCTCAACTGTCGATAACCATAAGTGAAACGATCTACACTGTTGGATCCTTACAAATGTAGGGTAATTTACACCTGACCCTCTGCCTTTTGTATTTTATATTTAGTAATGTAAATATTGAGTTTAGTGTAATATTTTAGGACTTTCTGCTACTGGACCCCTAAACATCATTATATTAGATATTAGGTCCAATCTATCTCACCTCACGTAGGCCCCCATATGAGGCGCTTTTCGAGAAATTGCGTATTATACCCTTTATTATCTAGAATTATTATGCAATGACTTTTAAATCTAATTAATTGTAGATAGGTCCCTGTGAAATGTAGCATTTTTATTTCTTGTATTTTGTGCTTATTAATTATTTTTATTGCTTCAAAAATTGCAGGAAAATTATGTTAGATGTCTAATATCATGCTTGTCCACTCATAATTTTATTTTGTCATTTTAAAGCATTTTCTTAATTTCTAAAAATCTAAACCATTCGTTTATTCCCTATTGATATAGAAAAACCCATAAAAAATATACAACCTCCTTGAAAAATTACAAAAACATTATATTATATATATTATTTTATATTCTCATCCAAAAATCACAGAAAAGTAAAAAATCTAAAAATCATAAAACCCTAAAAAAGTTTATAAAAATTAACAAAAAATAAAGAAAAATCTGCAAAATATAAGTTTCTATTTCCGACTTTTCTTCACTACATATACTATATGTTAAAAATAGTTTTGAGTGAATTTTAAACATATATATTTTTAAAATCAAAATAATCTCATATATGTAATCTGTTCATTATTTTCTATTTTTAATCAGTTTAAAAATAAATAAAAATTCAGAAAAATTATATAAAAATTACTAAAAAGGATAAAAACATTTTATATTCTTAAATTTAAAAATACTATGACTTATTTAAAAATATAAATAGCTATATTATATGTATATACTATTACTTATATAATATCTATAATCTCTATATTAATATACATAAATATATATCTTATATTTAATATCAAAGACAAATAAAAAAATTACAAAATAAAAAAGAAAATATACAATATAAAAATGAAAAAATAAAAATTAAAATAATTAAAATCCATAAAAAATTAAATATGATTGAAAACCCACATAAAAATAAGAAAAAGCATAATAATACATAATAATAATTATTAATTAAAAATAGTTATTAATAATTAGTACCTACCAATTTGATCCCCAGAGTTTGACACTCTATATTACTTTCCCCATATACATATTATGTAGAAATAAATAAAATAAATTTCAACTCTGACTGCATTTATTGATTTATCTATCATATTTTATGGGTTATATGTTGATCAATTGCATCTTTGAGTGTTCAACAAAATGAATACCAATCCATTCTTGTTCGGATTAGTATGACTTCTGGATTGTGTGATTATCATGTGTCCATGTTGAGCCATTATGTAATAAAAGTTATTGTAAACCACTCCTTAATCTGAAATAAAGAATAATTAATTTTCATAATAAGTACCTTTATATAATTAGGATTACATGCCATGGCTCTCTTGATAGCATACATTTGTTGATCCAAATGTTGGATCATAAAGAGTGGTGCAGGGTTAAATATCTAAAGGTCTAGATTGATGACTCAACTGCACTGTCAAATGATTATCAAGAATGGATCTTTAGCCTAAGAAGGAGACGGAAATCCTTACTCTAAAGGCTGAAATCAAGCTGACCACTTGATGTAGAGGTGTTAGATAAGATAGCTCAAAAGTTAACGTAGCGAGATCAAGATAACTCATACCATTATCATATAGTAATAGAGATTCAGAAGAGCCAAATAAGCTAGGTCGAAGATTTGACTTAGTGAGATTGAGATAATCAAGACCTTTATCGCATGTTGTCATGATATAGGCACACATCCTCTGATTAGAGATAGATGTATTACTATATATCTGAGTATGTGCATTTGACAAACCATTAAGTTGATGATCTAACCAATGTCTTGACACCGACACAGTAGCATGCATACATGGGCATATGAGTAATATGATCTCTCGAAAATATCATACAGGTTGACTACTGAATCGGGAGACATGAGCTCACTAATGAGATACTATCATAAATCAAATTCAACATTGGTCGTCTTGTTTTGGAAATAGGATGGGACTCGAAGGAATGATATATGCTTTTAGAAAGCATATGATCGATATCAACTACCAATGATTGAATGAAAACTTACCAATAAAACCCTGAAGGAGACAATCCAAAAAAGGATCAAAACATTAGATTTAATAACAGTCTTCTAGTATGCAAGATGTATGGCTATTAGGAATACTCAAGGGTGATGTGATCTTAAATGATTGAATACCATGACGCTTATATTCTGAGAGAGTGATGAAACATGTTTGGATTTTATTGACTCCACTCAGTGAACTTGTTATCCAATCTTAGTCCATATGATGGATATTGATCTGAATTGGATTTAGAGACAATAGAAAGTTTGGGAAATTTATTGATATGATTAGACATCTCTGAGAAGTCTTTTAGATCTGGATCTGAGATTAGATCTAATTAACCAAGTCATTATGCATGGATATACTATCCCCCTAACCTTCTCTCCAAGTATCTAGGAGAAGGCACACTATCCTCAAAGGAGTTTGAGGAATGTTCCATTAGAGATAAATTTTAGAATTTGGACTATTTAGTAATGTTTGAATCACGGAGTGAAGAAGATAACTTAGGATAATTAAATTAGATTTAATTATCCTGGATAATATTATCTTAGATAAATGTGGATAGTTTTATCCACATTTATCCAAGAAATAATGTGGATAAGGTTCATATGATTTTTGGAAATGTAGAGAGAGGATTTATAGATAACTAAATTGAATTTAATTATCTTGGATAAGATAAATGTGGATAGTGTTATCCACAATAATATTGGATAGTGTGGATTAGATCCACATTATTCTATTGAGATTTGATTGTGAATAGGATTCCAAATTAATATTAATGTGAATTGGATTAACATTACATGGTAAATGTAAATTGTATTTACATTTAATTTTAGACCTATGAATATGATTAATATTTGTCAATGGCCTATTTGCAACTATCACAAATAATTTGAAATTATTTGTTGATAATTAAATTTAAAAAAAACAATAAAGAAATTATTATTTATAGTTGTTACAAGCATAATAATTAAAATAAAATGAAAAATAAAAAGGAGCCCCCTAAAATTGGGGGATGTCCATGGTAGTTACAACCATAGGGACATCCTCTTTTTTTAGGGAGCTTACATTTTATCTTTTCATTTATTAATTATTTATTTATAAGTTTGTTTAAAGGATTAAAAAAATTATTTATTGATAATTATTATCAACTATAATCATAAAAAGGTAGTTATGAGCTCCTTTAATCTTGTGCATTGATTTAACAATTAAGACTAGAATCCTAACGATCCGAAAACATGTATAAGAAGAGGAAGACCCTGCCTTCCATAGGGACAATACCCTTAAGGGTGGATAAACCTGTTGTTACGCTGCCAGATCGATTTTATCATTCTCATGCAGTGTTTCTTCATCCTTAGTTCACCAGGACGGTGATGAAGAAGGATGATTCCGTACGACGAAACTAGTAGAAGTGAGTCTAAAATAGTCTCGTTGGATTGTGGGAAGTACGTGGCTCATCCTCACGCCTGCAAGTGTTATCTCTATCGAATCCAACATAGACATGAGGTCTCTTGCTTTAAAGACAAGAGGATCGTATTCATACTTCAAGAGGTAATCCTGAACTCGTGTGATATTTATGGAATATATTGGGAATGGTTCCCAATCCATGAGGTTCCATAGAATATTTTTTTTTAAAAAAAATTACTGCTATTGCAACTTGTATGACACATCTGTTTTTTTATCGGATATATGATCCGATCCCCATGCTTTCATGATGTGACTGGCCTTAAAAACCTCCCTTCACATATTCAAACATATAGTAATACATCTGTCTCTGGTCAGAGGATGCATGCCTATATCGTGACAGCGTACAATATAGGTATTAGTTATCTCGATCTCATTAAGTGAACTCTTCAAGCTGACTTATCCAACATAAATCTCTATTCATATGCAAAGGACCATCATCACGAGGTTGGTTGGATATCATCCTTTAGAGTAAGGATTCCCACCTCCTTCTCAAGCTAGAGATCCATTCTCGATAATTACTTGACACACTAGTTGAGTTTTCAATTTAACTCTTATCATGTAGGCAGTAGCTCCTATGATTCAATCAATTAATCAACAATTGTATTATTATCAAGATGACTATAGTACATAACCCTCCAGGTGATCTTATAAGTTAATTCATTCATTATTATGAGATGGGGAACGAAAATCAATAACTTGTATTGATATATAAAAAGATTATAATAACATTTATTGTAGAAATGGTTTGTCCAAGGCTCACATGTCCAACAATGCTTGTGAACTTTATTCTCGATATGTTAATATACTTGCAAGACTACTCAAAAAGTTAAACATCAAGCACAAAAACTAAAGAAGGAAATAAAGATATGAATATGATTTCTTATGCCTCAATCAAACGCAGTCCGGTGTATGATATGGTATGAACTAGATTTGATATGTCAATATCTTGTAGTTGTTAGCAAGTTTATATCAAATCCAAGAATAACAAGAAAAATCAGTTCTTTTGAGCTATGGACTTCGATATGATATGCGATATAATGGTATACTATCTACCTTCAGTAATTGAATGACATATGTAAGTAGTGTTTTTTTCATGGAAATCAAGATTGTAGAAGTGTGTGACTTTATCTATCTACTACATAAGCAGAATTTATTGCTCTTATAGAAATAAATAAAGAACTCTTATGGATGAAGAAGTTCCCGCATGAATTTAATTTCATTCCAGGCAAGTGTATCATTATTGACAAATAGTTATTTTTGGAATAGGAGTTTTAGGAATTCAAGCTCTCCACATGTTCTCATGCCCATGTCTAATAAAGAATCTTTGATCTTTCATCCAAAGCTTAAGTCAAGAAAGAAATTAAAGAGAGTACGAAGAGGAGCAACTTCTTATTTCTCAATAGTGGCCCATTTCGATACATGATCATAGATTAAGTATATCCACGTCTGCAAATCTGCTGGCATTACGATTCGTATTCATCATCATGTTGCCAATCTCGATGATAAATTTACCTTAATCATCTCCTTTTTTTGGTTACGTTTGCCAGTCTAAAGAGGGATGGCTTTGTTGAAGCTCCTGGTGGTATATAGTGTGGTTATTGGATTGTGATCAACTCGATGATTTCCACCTTTGACTAAGAGTTTTTCCGTGTTAAATATCATTCGTGCTTAAGTGGTTGGTAATTTAATTTTATTTGTGGTTGTAGTCTTTTTCCCTGCAATTCTTCTGAATGGATTTCCGTGTAATTGAATCAAGAACAAATCTCAACGTCCTTAATCATATGGATATATCCGCTCTATGGGCTAAAGAAAAGGAGTTCATACTTTTAAATTAAAAAACATGATACTTTCGGGTGCACAGTTTGAGAGTGATGACTCACCTCCGATGACGAGGTATGGCATGCGGTGGGCGCCGCCCACAAGAACGGAATCGGAGAGGATGCCGTAGGCAGGCATCCCGAGCAGGGGTACAGTTGCCAGATATCCAAGTAGCAGCCGAGGGAACGGCGACGTGCCGCGGCCATCATCGAGAAGAGAATTGAGGGAGTCTGAGGGGAGGTACCGAAAGCCCTGCACCCAAAAGCCCGCAGCTAGCACCCATACTGCAGCCTCCCCTGCGACAGACCACGCCATGGCTTTTGGTCAGTGATTGAGATCCCCCAACGCCACCCAATTTTAAGCTGAGAGCAAGATATAATTAAACAATTTTCTGTGGCTTTCGTTGGGGTTGTGGATATAAAAATGGGACAATGACGGTTAATAGGGTAAATTACAATTTGGGTCTCTATCTATGAGTCCGATTTCAGAATGGGTCCCGATCATTAAATTGTAACGATTTCCGGTCTCAGTGCCATTAATGTAAGGAAATTTTTGAAGCTAATGACAAGTATGCCTTTGTTTAAAAGTTGGATTCCAGCCCCCATTCCCTTCCCAATAAGAACATATTCATCATGAACCTCAAAATTTCCATTTCCTAAATGGTCCTGTGATCCGAATCGTTACAATTTAAAGATCACGACACATTCTGGGATTGGACCCATAAATGAGGAGACAAATTGTAATTTATCCTTATTAATATTTAAGAAGGTAGCCGTAAGAATACCTGCACCGTTTACTGGTAATCATCTTATAATCCAAAGCAGCCTGACGTGAGACACATGTTGTTTATTGCTCCAGTGGTTGGATTTGGTAGCTTCGCTCCTCTGCTGATGGGGGGAACCGCAGTCTGCCGTCAGCATTACCTCTATTCATCTGCCCTTCTATCCGTCTGCACTCACCTATGCGGAAGCTGGAACTACGATGGTGGTACACATTGCAACCTTCTTTGTTGTCTACTTTTCTTTAGTTTTCATGGCTTCTTGTACATGTCAAATTTAGTCATTATTTGTGTGTTATATGTATTTCCCCAATGCTTTATTTTTACCAACGTAACATAACTAATTTGGATAATAATGTTATATCCTTCATCAAGTACCGTTTGGCTAATATTAGTTCTGTTTTACAAATACTATCTATTATCATTTGAATTTGGTGATGAATAACATATTTTTGTGATATTCTTATTGGAAACTTACAATGATTGTTGTAAGTTTTAGGAACAAATGCGATATGTAAATGTTGCAATATTAGCTATCATTAGGAATTTTAAAATATTGTTCATTTCAAAATGAACAATATTGGTTTTTATATAATATAATATTATAGGAAATAGCAAAGGTATCGGTGATAATCATCTTTATAAAGTCATTTAGTTGTTGTGCATATATGATTTTGTGAAATTTATCATGTCAATTTTGAACCACAATTGAACCGGAACTAGCAACGTGTCTCATGTCATAAAGCTCGACAAAAGGACCAATCAATCTTCACTTCTAAGAGCGCATGTAGACTGAATTGTCTTGTATATGTCGAAGGAAGTGTATAAATCCTAAAACTTGCCTCGGGAAAGAAAAGGAAAACATCAATATTGTAAAGCCTTGAACTTGACATCCCTCGGATCCTATATCATAAGATCCAGCTCGTCAAGAGAAAACTAACGGAATTTGTTTCGTATGAATCAGACCTCATTTCGATTTGTTATGATTTTAGGAAGAAAGAGAACTAAGGAGGATTAAGACGCCGTTAACCCGTAATGACTATCATTAAGACTAATTAAGCATGACTAAAGAAACTAATGATGGATTAAAAACTGCTAATGACCATTAGCGAACACTAATCAATAGTTAGCAAAGATAAGCATAAGCTGCAAAAGTTAAATAGCGATTAGTGAAAGTTAATCACTAATGATGCATAAGTGTCATTAGAGAATCTAGAATCTTCTGGAATGTTCTAACTTAAGTTATAAGTTTGGGATAAGTTTTGGTCAAAACCATGGTCCAAAACCATGGGCTGCTAACCGCAGTTAAGGTCTAAACCATGGTTTTCTAACCATGGTTAGCGATTTTCTTAAGCCTATAAATACCCCCACCCATTCATTCTCTACGATATCCACTATCACCACCACCACAAGGGCTTGGATTGAGAGGTTGAGAGAAGGAGTGGGAGGCGGAGAAGGAGCGCTAGCGAAGCATTGCCGGGAGAACGAGGAGGAGGAAGATATGATCCTTTCTTAGTTGCTTTGTAAGCTAGGTTTTCGATTCATCCTCTTTTCTTCCAAGCTTTATTTTCGATTCATCTTTCTTTCCAATTCGTTTTCTGTTGTGGTTCGAGGAGAAATCTGTGTAACACCCTGTTTAGGTGCGGGCAGCTATGCACGTCAGTGAACCCTGTGATTTGTCACACATTCACTCACATAAGACGTGTGGTGTTTATCGATTCTCTATCGCTAATAGTTTTGTTCTTTCAATTCTTCTTTTATAATTATTTTGATGGAGAAATCTGTGTAATACCCTACTTAGGTGTGGGAGGTTATGCACGTAAGTGAATCATGTGATTCGTCACACATTCACTCACCTCAGACATGTGGTGTCTACCGATTCTTCATCTCTTGTTGTTTGAGCATATTCTTTCAATTTTATTATTGCTCTCCTCTCAATGATTTTATAGAGGAAACTCTTTCCGTTTTTATTTTAAAATATGTCCCGATATAAGGGGAAATTCTACCGAAATTTTTATTTAAATATGTTCCGATATGAGGGGAAACTCTGCCTAAATTTTTCTATAAATATGTCCCAATATAAGGGGAAACTCTGCTGAATTTTTCCTAGAAATATCACCCTATATAAGGGGAAGTTCTGTCAAAGTTTTAAGATAAAATATGTTCTTCACGTTCTTCATGTTCTTCATGTGTTCTTCATGTTCTTCGTCCATTATTCACGTTCTTGGCATGTTTTTAGTGTTTTTGATACGAACATGAAATTCGATCGTTTCAGGAGCTGTAAATCATCCTTTTCCGAAAATGAATCACAATAAAGTGTTGCATATGAGAGAGAGAGAGAGAGGTCGATTAGGTAATGAAATCCTTCCTTTCGCTGTTGGGTTTTCATATGAGATCGTTGAGATTCCTGACTTTATGTTCTTCATTACGAAGAACCCTAATTTAGCTATTTTTGAGAAGGTATGAAATGTTGCTTTGTGATTTCAACTAAACTAAGGTCTAAGCATCGAATGGATGCATTGATTCGGAAAGTTAGGATTTGGAAGTTAAAATGAGCATAAATATGAGTTTATAAATATATAGATTAATTTAGGTGTAAGTCTATACTCAGTATTATGTTTATGCAAATCTAAGGCTTAACGGAGGAAAGTATTGTGTCTTACGTTAAGAATGACTGGGAGTAAAACTACAGGTCGGGTATGCAACCTGTAGGTTTGTCGGAAGGAACCCGTATTGATTTGCCCTACGTAGGTGGTAAACGTTTGTCCTGTTATGATAAGTGCGCACGAAATGAATGATTTGCAATGCATGGTACCGGGAGCCAATATATTCGTGTTGAACAACGGAAGAAGTGGTCGTACCGTGTAGAGGCACGTGTGGTTCAATAATGGCTGGGTCACAATAACAAGTATTTAAAGCTGCTAGGTTATGTGATTAACAGTTAGCCTGGGGTTTTAAGCAATCGGATTCTCGAAAATGGTGTGCTCCTTTGTTTTTCAGGCTGAGGGTTTGAGATCCTGATTAATAAAAGAAAAGGAAAATTTAAAGGGTAGTATTGGAGGATTGGTTGAGGCGACGTGCGGCAGCATAAGCTCACCAGATCAATGCAATCTCCAATCATGAAGTATCCACAGCTTCAGAGTCCAAGAATGGTGGGGTTCCCCTAGACTAAATCCCTAATTTGGAGTAGAAAGAATATGACTTAAACTAATGAGAATGGAAGAAGCTTTTTGTGATAACATGTTTTGAAAAATTACATAATTATTTATTTTTCTCTTCTTCGTTACTTAGCACTCGGTAAGTTATCTTATGATTTATGGAAAACCCAACAGGTGTCAGTGATCCTTCACACGGACTTTAATAATCCATCCAGCTAACATAGTCATCCAACGAGCTGTAGTAGCTTTTCTCCGTAAGGTAGTAGTAATCTTTTTATGTATTTCCTTTCGAGCTGATGTACATGTAAATGGTTATAGCGGGACAATGTATCATGTGAACTTTATTTACTGATTGGAAAAGTGTTGAAATACTTTCTTTTGAGTAAGTTATTTGCAGTTTGTTTCTGAATGTTAGTTGTGATTGCTGAATAAATTATTGTTGAATAACCAGATCCGGATATTGGAAGATCCGACGGTCTGAAATCAGGGTCGCGACAGTTTGGTATCAGAGCATTTTTACTCCAGTAATTTATCCAGTAACTAATAACTATGAGCGGAAGTCATAAACTAAGGTGGTCTTAAGATCCTTTGATCTTAATAAGTGACTGCAGCGCCATTCACAAGTCATTGTCCCTTGTGTACATCATGCTAGGACATATAGGATCTGACTTTTGACCTTGACTCATCCTAGGGATCATGGCAGACCAAGACGTGTCTAGGCAATTAGCAGCTGCGATAGTGATGACCCTTGAGATGGGTCAAAGGTAATAAGCATTAGATCGAAGACTCGATGCCACAATGAGAGATCAAAGTCGTCCATACCTATGGATGCTAGAGTTGAGGATTCCATTCACCCTCATAAGAAAGATTCTAGATACCATCAGTCCATAGAATTTTTTGCCCCTACTCCATTTGGAGGAACAGTGCAGGAGGCGCTTTGTAGGCACACAAAAAAAGAAGAAGAATATTTGATTCCTATTGTAAGGATAAGATTCCGATAAAAGCACAAAACCATTATCTGAGTAAGGAACCAGGAGGTCAATTATAACTCAAGAAGATCTTAGACGATTGTGTGGGACAGATTGCAGGACGTCAATCACCTGCTTATCTGCTACTTATTGAAATGAATTATTTGATCTCATCCTGGGGATGGATTGGCTAGAAAGGCATCATGCATGCCTTGATTGTTTCCAGAAGATAGTAACTTTTCACATTCCTAACTTGATAGAGTTCTAGTTTATTGGAAAGACATTCAGTGATAATGTCAAAAACATCTTTACTCTAAAGGCTCAACAATTGTTATAACAAGGGTGTGAATGCTATTTAGCTTATGTATCCACTACATCAGGGTCAAATAGAATGATAGAAGATGTGCCTATAGTGTACGAGTTTCCTGATGTATTTCCAGAAGAATTACCTGGGCTACCATCTGAGTGAGAGATTGAATTTGAAATCTCTCTCACACCTGATACTCAACCTATCTCTATCCCTCCATATAGGATGGCACCCGCTGAGTTACAAGAGTAAAAGGTACAATTACAAGAATTGTTAGATAAAGGCTTCATTCGTCCTAGTACTTCACCATGGGGTGCACCTGTCTTATTTGTAAGGAAGAAGGATGGGTCGATGCGGTTGTGCATTGATTATAGACAACAAAACAAGAGGACAATAAAGAATAAGTATCCTCTACCAAGAATAGATGATCTCTTTGACCAGTTACAGGGTTCGACTGTGTATTCCAAGATTAATTTAAGATCTGGATATCATCGGTTGAAAATTAAAGATACAGATATCTCCAAGACAACTTTTCTAACTAGATATGGGCATTATGAATTTTTAGTTATGCCTTTGGACTCACAAATGCCCTAGCGGCCTTCATGGATCTCATGAATCGAGTATTCAAGGAGTTCCTAGACCACTTTGTAGTAGTCTTCACTGATGATGTGCTTATTTACTCCAAGGATAAGTACCAACATGAACAACCATCTCAGGCAGGCACTTGAAATACTAAGGAAGAATAAACTATATGCTAAATATAGCAAATGTGACTACTGGTTGACTGAAGTATCCTTCTTAGGTCATGTTATTTCAGAGGCAGGTACATCAGTTGATCCTGCAAAGTTAGTGCAGTTATAAGTTGGGAACGCCCGAAGACTGTCATAAAAATATGATCTTTTCTAGGTTTAGCTTGGTATTATAGAAGATTTGTGAAGGACTTCTCACGAATAGCATTGCCAATGACTAGGCTGACTTAGAAGGAAGTCTCATTCATATGGTCTGATGCATGTGAAAATAGTTTTCGAACACTGAAAGGATGCCTAACATCTGCACCTATCCTTACTCTACCATCTGGAACTGATGGATTTACAGTGTACACTGATGCATCTAAATAAGGACTTGGGGCAGATCTTATGCAACATGGTAAGGTAGTTGCTTATGCACCACGATATCTCAGGACACATGAGAGAAACTACCTGACACATGACCTTGAACTAGCAGATGTAGTCTTCGCTTTAAATATATGGAGACACTATCTCTATGGTATTACTATGGAAATCTTCACCAATCATAAAAGCCTAAAATATCTATTTGATCAGAAGGAGCTCAATATGAGACAAAGACGGTGGCTAGAGTTATTGAAGGACTATGATTGCACCATATACTACCACCCCGGTAAAGGGAACGTCGTAGCAGATGCCCTTAGCAGAAGAACTTATCCACATGGGTTGGTGAGTGCTATACACTTATGGAGTTTACTATCAATGTTAAGTGAATGAAAATCATTTGATAGTAGTGTCGATAAAATAACTATTCCTCACCCATACAAACTAGAGATCTGGGATAGAATAAAGAAAGGACAGGAGGATGATCCAGTCCTTAAAGACTTGAGACAACAACTTGAGAAGAATGAGATAGAGGGATTCCAGATACAAGATGGGTTACTATATAACCATCACAAAGCTTGCGTACCAGACACACCTGAACTGAGGAAAGACATCTTATGTGAAGCACATTGTTCTAGATTATTAATTCATCCAGGTATTACAAAGATGTATAAGGATCTTTACTCATACTTTTGGTGGCCGGGAATGAAGAAAGATGTTGCTGAGTTTGTGAATTCATGTTTCACTTGCCAACAGGTAAAAACTTCACACCAAAAGCCACCAGGATTGTTACAACTCCTTCCTATACCTGAGTAGAAATGGGAAAGTATTTCCATGTACTTCGTTACTGGCTTACCTCATACGACTGGTGGTAAAGATAGTATCTGGGTTATAATAGATCGTCTGACCAAGGTAGCACACTTTATTCCAATAAGTTTATCTTTCACTCTAGATCAACTTATTGAAGTATATATTACACATGTGATCTGTCTTGATTGTATCCCAAAGGAAGTAATTTCCGATTGAGATTCACGATTCACCTCACAATATTGGGAGAACTTCATGAAAGCATTAGGCACACAGCTATGCTTGAGCACAACATATCGTCCACAAACAGATGGTCAATCAGAATGTACGATTTAGACTTTAGAGGATATGTTATGAGCATGTGCCTTAGAATGGAAAGGATCATGGTTGAAACATTTGCCTCTTGCAGAATTCACCTACAACAATAGTTACCATATAAGTACTGGCATGGCACCATTTGAAGCACTATATGGATGTAGGTGTACTACTCCTTTGTGTTGGCAAGAGGTCGGAATAAAGAAACTTTATGATTCAGGTAGACTCCAAGAGATAAGGGAAGCTGTAGAACTTGATCGAAAAAGACTATTGACTTCTCAGAATCGCCATAAAAGCTATAGTGATACCAGGCAAAGAGATCTTGAATTTGAGGTAGGTGACTTTGTATTTCTCAAAGTATCACCTATTAAGGGTGTTTAGAGGTTTGGCTTGCGTGGGAAGTTGTCACCCAAGTTCGTGGGTCATTTTGAAATTATTCAAATGATTGGAAAAGTCACCTATAGACTTGTAATTCCTCCACACCATTCGGCAATACATGATTTTTTTCTTGTATCAAATCTGAGAAAGTATATCAAGGATTTTGAACATAAGATAAGCTATGATGATCTGCTTCTTGATCCAGACTTGACATAACCTAGAAATACCTGTGCAAATACTAGACAGGGATATCAAGAAGTTGAGGAACAAGGAGGTATCTCTAGTTAATTATTGTGGCGCAACCAAGAGTATGAATAAGCTACATGGGAACCTGAGGTACAAATGAAAGAAAAGTACCCGTACTTATTTGAATGATAACACTATGTATTATGTATATGTTCATTATAAATTAAATGATGTTCATTCTCTTTAAGGTTGTTATGCTTTCAATCCTGTTTAAAGTTGTTATGCCTGCATTTCTAGTCTCGAAAATGAGACTTCCTTTAAGGTTGTTATAATTGTAAATCCTTGGACTTGGCATCTCTCGGATACTATATCATAAGATTCGGCTCGTCAAGAGAAAACAAACGGAATTTGTTTCGTGTGAGTCGAACATCGTTTCGATTTGTTATGATTTTCGGAAGAAAGAGAAATAAGGAGGATTAAGACGTCATTAAGCCATATTGACTATCAGTAAGACTAATTAAGCATGAATAAAGAAACTAATGATGGATTAAAAACCGCTAATGACCATTAGCGAACAATAATCAATAGTTAGCAAAAGAT
Organism: Ottelia alismoides; assembly: GCA_037367405.1. NCBI lineage: Eukaryota > Viridiplantae > Streptophyta > Magnoliopsida > Alismatales > Hydrocharitaceae > Ottelia > Ottelia alismoides. Next base: position 279,292 of record JAZKJV010004093.1, read on the forward strand.
AAGCGTAAGCTGTGATAGTTAAATCGTGATTAGTGAATGTTAATCACGATTAGCATTAATTAAGTGTCATTAGCAAATCTAGAATACTCTATAATGTTCTAACTTAAGCCCTAAGTTTGGGATAAGGTTTGGCTAAAACCATGGGCCGCTAACTATGGTTAAGGTCTAAACCATGGTTTTTTAACCATGGTTAGTTGTTTTGTGAAGCCTATAAATACCCCCTACCCATTCATTCTCTACGATTTCCACTACTACCACCACCCAAAGGGCTAGGGTTGAGAGGCCGGGAGAAGGAGTGAGAGGCAGGAAAGGAGCGCTAGCGAAGCGTTGCCGGGAGAACGAGGAGGAAGAAGGTATGATCCTCTCTTAGCTGCTTCGTAAGCTAGGTTTTCGATTCATACTCTTTTCTTCCAAGCTTTGTTTTCGATTAATCTTTCTTTCCGATTCATTTTCTGTTGTGGTTCGAGGAGAAATCTATGTAACACCCTACTTAGGTGTGGGAGGCTATGCACGTCAGTGAACTCTGTGATTCGTCACACATTCACTCACCTAAGACGCGTGGTGTCTAACGATTCTCTATCGCTTATGTTTCTGTTCTTTCAATTCTGCTTTTATAATTGTTTTGATGGAGAAATATGTCTAATATCTTACGTAGGTGCTGGCGGCTGTGCACGTTAGTGAACCCTATGATTCGTCACATATTCACTCACCTAAGACGTGTGGTGTCTACCGATTCTTCATATCTTGTTGTTTGAGTATATACTTTCAGGTCCGTTATTGTTCTCCTGTCGATGATTTTATAGAAATATGTCCGATATAAGGGGAAACTCTGTCGGAATATTTCTAGAAGTATGTCCCAGTATAAGGGGAAACTCTGCTGAAATTTACCTAGAAATATCACCCTATATAATGGGAAGCTCTGTCGAAATTTTAAGAGAAAATAGGTTCTTCGTGTTCTGCATGTTCTTCATATGTTCTTCGTGTTCCTCGTCCATTCTTCGAGTTCTTGCCATGTTTTTAGTGTTTTTTATACGAACATGAAATTCAATCATTTCAGGAGCTATAAATCATCCTTTTCCTAAACGAATTACGATAAAGCACTACATATGTTTGTGTGAGAGAGAGCTCGATTAGGTAACGAAATCCTTCCTTTTGTTGTTGGGTTTTCATATGAGATCATTGATATTCCTGACTTTATGTTCTTCGTTACGAGGAACCCCAATTTGATTATTTTTGAGAAAGTATGAAAAGTTGCTTTGTGATTTCAACTAAACTAAGGTCTAAGCATCGAATGGATGTAGTGATTCAGAAAGTTAGGATTTGGAAGTTAAAATGAGCATAAATATGAGTTTATAAATATATAGATTAAGTCAGGTGTAAGTCTATACTCAGTATTATGTTTTTGCAAATCTAAGGCTTAACAGAGGAAAGGATTGTGTCTTACATTAAGAATGACTGGGAGTAGAACTACAGGTCGGGCATGCAACTTATAGGTTTGTCGGAAAGAACCTGTATTGGTTTTGCCCTACTTAGGTGGTACACGGTTGCCCTGTTATGATAAGTGCACACAAAATGAATGATTTGCAATGCATGGTATCGGGAGCCAATGTATTCGTGTTGAACGACAGAAGATGTGATCGTGTCGTATGGAGGCACGAGTGGTTCAATAGTGGATGGGTCACGATAACATATATTTAAAGCCGCTAGGTTATGTTATTAACAGTTAAACTGAGGTTTAAAGCAACCGAGTTCCCGAGAATGGTGTGCTCCTTTGTTTTCTAGGCTTAGGGTTTGAGACCCTGATTAATAAAAGAAAAGGAAAGTTTTCAGGGTAGTATTAAAGGATTGGTTGAGGCAGCGTGCGGTAGCATAATCTCACCAGATCAACGCAATCTCCAATCCCGAAGTATCCACAGCTTTGGAGTACAAGAATGGTGGAGTTCCCCAAGATTAATCATTGATTTGGAATAGAAGAAATATGACTTAAACTAATGAGAATGGAAGAAACTTTTTGTGATAACAAGTTTTGAAAATTACACAATTGTTTACTTTTCTCTTCTTCGTTACTTAGCACTAGATAATTGTTATCATATAATTTATAGAAACCTCAACAGGTGTTGGTGAGCCATCACACGGACTTTAATAATCCATCCAGCTAACATAGTCATCCAACGAGCCATAGTAGCTTTTCTCTGCAAGGTAGTAGTAATCTTTTTGTGTATTTCCTTTCGAGCTGATGTACATGCAAATGGTTATAGTGGGACATTGTATCATGTGAACTTTATTTAGTGAATGGCAAAGTGTTGAAATACATTCTTCTGAGTAATTTTTTTGCAGTTCGTTTCTGAATGTTAGTTGTAATTGCTGAATAAATTATTGATGAGTAACTAGATCTGGATATGGGAAGATCTGATGACCCGGAATTGGGGTCGCGACAAATATTGCGATGTATTTGAAATCAACTATAATTTTTTAAATCGAGTTGTTGTTCAACTTTGATCAGTTGGGTCACAAGTGAACTGTTTCAAAGTTTTTAATTAAAATAATTAATCAGACTTTGTTCAGTTGTTGATATAACTTCTGGATGTTAATTGTAGTTTGTTTAGGAGATGTAAGAAGCTAGATTAGAGTTAGGATTGAAGGGAGGCGATAGTGCCTCTTGCATCTTAGAATTGTGGAGAGCGTATAGCATAAGATCTAGGTCGACTAGTCATACTAGTCAATGGGCATTGAAAATTAAAAAATTCTACCATGGAACCACATAGATCACGAAATATTCCCAACTTGTCCCATCAAGATCGCACAAGTACAAGGATTGCCTCTTGAAGCATGGTTGATCTCATAGTCTCTAAGCGAAGAGACTTCCATCTCAAGTCTGATCCAGTGAGACATCACTTGTTGGAGTGGGGATAAACCAGGTAACTACCATAATACACAATGATTATTTGAGTAATGAAGCTCTTGATTTCGTCATATGAAATCCACCTCCTTCTTCAAAAATATAGGGTGCTGAAGAAGTAGAACCTCCATATAAGTTCGATTGACTCGATCCGATAGCATGATGATAGTGCCATGAATGTTGTAGAGTCCAAAATCCTAGCCCAAAGGGATGATAATGGAGTTGGAGGAGAGAGGGTGGATGAATGTTATGAGGAAGAGAGAGTTGTTGCAACAATCGTATTCTTCGTTGTGTCAAGAGAGCTAGCGTTAGCCTCTCTTTTATAATAAGTTTGATGGCTAGGATGCACTCCTAATAAGAATCAATGGTTGAGATTAAATTATAAACTCCAAGAATATAAATAATTTTTAAGAAAATAAATTGAAGACAATCTTCAAATAATTTACTCTCAAAATAAATCTTTACCATGTAGGATTAGGAAAGAAGAGAGCCTCCTTACCAATACGGATGGATGATCACCATGGTGATTCCTGCCATGGTCATCCACTCCAAATTAAGAGTGGATTTGGCTCTTTCCTTTTCATGTTTTGTGCAATCTCTATTGCAACCAAATATTCCACATTTTGCATGATTTTATATTTGAATTATCATCAAATAATCCCAAAATATTCATGACAACTGCAACTAAGCCATTGATAATTATGAATAGTATTCATCCATCCAAAACTAAATGTAAATCACATTTATATTTAATTTCTCTATGTGAATCTAATTCACAGTAGATTTAAATTGTGAATCCTATTCACAAGCACTTCCCTCTTTGATATTGTGGATCACATCCATATTATCCATGATTATTGTGGATAGTGCTATTAACATTAATCTCATCTACGATAACTAATTCCATTTTAATTATCCCAAATATCTCTCTCTACACATGTCTACATAATGTGAATCAAATCCATTTTATTTATTATAATTAAATTTAGTTTAATCATAAATATTTCTCTTTATTATTTCTCTTTATTTTATGATGCTCAGATAATATCTAATGGAACTATTCTTGAACTCTTTCAAGGATAGTGTTCATTCTCCTTAGATACTTGGATATAAGGACAGTGCGAATGCATATTACATGTATAGTGACTTAGATAGTGAGATCTAATCTCATATACATATTTATAAGACTGATAACCATGGTTTATCGCAGGTCTAAATAGTCCACACAAGGCGGGACTACGATGTCGCTGTGGTGACCTGCAAGAAACCGTAATTAATCAACAATGAACCCACAATATAAATCAAATAATGAGAAACAAATGTGGAGTTAAATTTATTTCAACTCTACAAGAAATGTGTATAGTGCAAGTATGTAGAGTGCCGAACTCAGGGAGCAAGCAGGATAGATCAAGCAAATTGTGTGTGTGTGTGTGATATGTGATTGAGTGTCTACAAGTATGCAAATTTTTGTGGGTTTTTAACTTTTAATTTTTTTATTTAATTTTTAATTTTGATTTTTGTTGATTTTTTATTTTCTGATTTTAGATTTTCTTTTTATATTTTATATTTTTTCCCTTTTTTCAATAACAGAATATATATAATATAAGAAAAGGGGGGATATGGTATTTATAAAAATAAGGAAAAATGCTCAAAAATCAGAAAATAAGATGTTTTTGGTCTTTTTAAATTTTTCTAATGTTTTTATGATTTTTGGGAATTTTTCTGAATTTCTTTCTTGGTATTTTTAAAAGTCAAAATACAAGAAAACAATGAACTAACTTGCTGGCCGAAATTGAAATGAGGATTAAAAATAGAAATCAGAGTCTAAAAATCCTCAAATTAATTTTAAAATAAAGGTAATAAAACAAAGAAAATTCTGAAAGATAGTTTATATTTTTATGATCTTTCTTGAATTTTTTAGATTTTTATGAAGTTTTAGGGGTTTCTAATTTTTAAGGTTTTTGTTTTTAACTTTTTAACGATTTTTGGTCTGAAGCTAAAATACACTAAAACACACAAAATAGACTTTTTTTGGAATTTTTCAAAAAGTTTTACTAATTTTATGGACTTTCTACTACAAACAGTACTGAAAATGCAGGTTTTTGATTTTTAATAATTATGAAAATGCAATAAAAATGGAATGCAAAAATATGTCGTGAAACTACTATGCAATAGGAGCCTATGGTATTTTTTGGTAATTTTTCGAATTAAAATGATGCACGAAATAAATACAAACAACCAATAAAAATCACACAGCTAGTAGGGGCATAAGTGCAAATATCGAGAAATACAGGGGCCAACGTGCAATTTCCACGCAAAATAAACAACTAATAAATCGATTTCTAGGAGTAAAGACGAATAACCAAAGCCGCTAGGGCACAAGTGCAAACTTCCCAACCCTACGCGTGACTGGCACGCGCTTGGAAGGACCTAAATGTAATATCAAAAACACCCAAGGGCCTAGATGCAATTTTCCCAAAAATATTACACGTGATATAAAAGTTCTTGGACTAAAACTAAATAACTAAACCCGCGATGGGGCCCTTGCAAAATCACCACCACCCCACGTGCATAGATCACGTGAGGTGACGTGGACTGGACCTGAATGTAAATAATAAAAGTGCGAGGGTTTAGATGCAAATATTACAAAATATTTCAACTGCAAATAAAAGTTTAAAGACTAAATAAAAATACAAAAATGGCTCGGGGCTCAGATGCAAAATACCACTTATGCGCGCGATCCAACGGCCGAGGATGATTCACTTGAACATGTGGCAAACGATGGACGACAGATGACGCTTCGCAGCCGACGTCTGAGATTAGATCTCAGATCGAAATCTGACAGTGGAGAGCACTGGAGATCTGACGGTCGACGTGTGCCTGGAGCTGCGGCCCGATCCAACGGTGGAGAAGCGCGGAGGAAGAACGGGGAATAACGCCGGCAAGGCGAACTTCCCCGATCCTGATCTCCGTGCTCCGGTGATCTGGAGTGCTCAAAATGGGGCTGCAAGCTCCTGGGAGCTTCCTCTAGATGCTGGCTGGCCCAAAAAGCCTCGGCGATGGCTGAGGTTTGCTGGAGACGACGGCGAAGCTGGAGGTGTTTCGGTGGTCTCCGACGAAGGTCAAAATGGTCCCCATGCATCCGTTAAAGTCCAAGTACCTGCAAGAAAGAGTTAGAGAGTCCAGGGCAAAATGCTTGGACTCCGCAAAGGCTAATTGGCGGTGAGAGGCGGTGCGAAGGTGATCGGCCAGAGTTGCACTCCGGCGAGGTGTACGTGGAGCGTGATTGACGAATGGAAATGGAAGATTCGTGGGGGGATTTGATGCTAAGACTAAGGGGAAGAAAATGCGAAAGAAATAAAGGGAAAAAGGAGCTGCCTTGATGGCCGGAGCCAAAGGGATATACCTCAACGTCGGCGAGAATGGCGGAGGTGATTGGAACCTCCTCGGGCTTCGCTCGACCCGCCTGAGACACACCGCAGGGAGCTGTCACCTCCCTTGATCGTTTAGGCACCGAAAGGGAGCTTAGCTTGGGATTGAGGGGTTCAAATTTCAAATCGAAGTCGGGGGTGCGCTTATATGGGGTTGACGAGTGGTGAGGAAAAATGAGGCACAACGGCTGGCACATCGATCCAGAACCCAAGGATTCACCTGGGCGTGAATCACCAATGGCCAAGGAAGAAAAGTCAAGAAGAATGTTACGTGAAATGGTGCAAGAGTTGACCTCGAAAAAAATCACGAAATGGGGTCAACAACAGTGTTCTGACAAAGTGATAGGGCTAGGACAGCCAGTTGACCAAGGTCAACTTGGACTGTCTGCTGGTTGGTCCACGTGGACCAACCAGGAAAAATCCCTGGAAAAATATTTGGAAATTAATTTTGAAATAAAGAATGATTTTATTAATTTTAGATTATAAAATGAAAAATATTTGTTATTTTCTAAGGTATTTTAATCTGATTTTTAATATTTTTATGAGGTATAAAAATACAAGTTGCTATTTTAGGCTATATAGGTATATACATCTATATATTTTAATATTTTATTTTTATTTTGTCAATTTAATTTTATTTATTTTATTTATTATTTTTTAAATTTCCAAAGTATTTTTATACACTTAAAAGTATTTTTATTTTATTTTTCTGAAGTGTTTTGGATATTTAATAAAATAGAAATAGTAGTAATATAGGTATAGTTATAGGTATTATACTTATGTATATTATATACAAGTATTTTATTTTGTGTTTCTTTTGTATTTTTATTCTGATTTTAATGTGCATATATATTATAAATAATATTTACAAAATTATAAAAATATAAAATTTTAAAAATAATGAATAGATAATAAAATGAATATTTTAATCGGTACAAGTATTTAATAGGGGTCCAAAACTCAACTTTCAAACCGTAGCTCCACCAAATGCGAAACAACTGCCATTAAATAGCATATTTTTAATTATATACAATTAAAGGTGAGTTTGATGCATTTGGAGTTTTTATTTGTGAGATACGGGTCTGGGAAGTTGGGATTCTAGAATTTTTTTCAGACCATAACTTTTTATCTGTACATTATTTTTGAGCGAAATCAATTTTTTATTTTTCTTTATTCAATTCTCTACAACTTTCAAGTACAAAGTTTCTTTATTTGAGGTATAAATAGTGGAACCAAAAATAGATCCCAAAATGAATAAAGAATGAATAGACTCTTCATTGTATTCTAACCCTTATTTCCCCCTACTTTATTCCTCGTCGACCTATTCATCGAGATGTCTAGGTCTCGGGGTTTCGGGTCATAAAATATTTACAATATTTTATTCTTTTTCTTTTCTTTTATTTATTCTATAATTTTGTCTTTAATTACAGTATTTTAGACACTATTTGCATGCACATGCACGAATGCTAAGATGCTGGAATTAATGAGATTTACGTGCATTTACTAGAGTTTTTGTGGCCAAAATGATAGAATAAAGATGATAAAATGTGGATTGATCATCCCCCTATACTTTACCTTTGCTAGTCCCCTAGCAAACACTTATGCAATAAGTGCATAAGCAAAAATAAAGAAAAGAAAAAGAAGAAGGTGGATTAGAGTTGATTATCAAACTTGTCTTCACAAAATCAAAGTTTGGAGCTTAAGTCAGACCTTTGGAATTTTAGTGCGGCCGGAACCTTAATGAGAACTAGATTTGAAATCCAACAGTCTTCTAGAATCCCAAAACCCTATTCAGGTCTCCTCAATAGCCAAGTCAGAAATATTTCAACTCATACGCAAACCCTTACGACTATGATTCTGACTCGTACAGTGTAAGTGATAGTGGCTCTCCACAACTAGAATGACAAAGAGACGGACTTTTCCAGTATGACAATCCAGTGATTCCCCAATCCAACAACTCCATCCTCGAGGAGCGGGGTATTCCCTTCTATGTTGAAGTGGCAACCAGCTCAAGAGGAGGGGGTGAAGAGAAGAATGGACGGTAGCCAGTGTAGCTACCTATCCTAGGAGGCAAGACCGGTGTAGTCAAGTCATCCAGCTGCATGCTCACATGATTTGACTTTGATGCTCAAGCTTGCTTATTGACTTTACAACATATGTACATACTTTGCAGGCATTTTATTTTTGTACAAGCCTGACCATTTTTTTATTGAAATACTATATACAGCAGCATTTACATAAGGAGTTTTTCCTCTTGAGCCAGTAGACTATCCCTCTTTTGAAGCTTTATCGCAACCCACACTCTCTGGTCTTTAGAATTCCTTATCACTGGACGGGTTGGGGTGCACTTCCCTCCCTAGAGGAGGATAAGTGTTTCCACTTGTGTGCGTCTCATATCGGCAAATCCAATCCCCTAACCATTGCAACTGAGTTGAGCCAAGTGAAAGGTGCAGGTGTCCAAGTTAGGTCATTATCAACAAGAGTCGTGTGTGTGTTCTGAAATACTCTACTTAGGCAGTCAAGCATCCATTGAACCAAGTCCCGTGATCCTCAAAGAATTAAGTCAACTAGACCTGAAGTACCTCAAACTTAGTTCCTATAAGGTTACTGTTATTAGGTAAATTTTAAGGTCCAATCAAGCCCTAATCTCCGGATTTTATTTAGACTCGTTCAACTATCAAACTCAATCCGAAAAATGCTCATGCTATGCAAATGATATGCAAACTGCAGAAAATATTTTTGTGATGCAATTTTCAGAGTTTTTGAACTTTTTATGGATTTTTGAAAAGATGATGCATATGCATTTTTTGTATTTTTTCAAACAGATTTTTCAAATGTTTTTGGATTTTAATTTTGCAAATGTTTTTGGGATTTTTGAAAATAAAAAGACTTTGGCTAAAAACTAGGTACAAATATTTACACGGGAGTGATTCCTATATCTATAAGAAGTGGATTTTAAGAATTTACAAGGGTAAGTGATCAATGTTATAAGTATATATAACAAAGAATTTTAGGTATGATGTATGTATTCCTCAAACTTATTTGACTCAGGTTTTTCAAACACTTTTTTAAAACTATAGTCCAAAATAATTTTTACAAACATTTTACAAACATGTACACGCATTTGAAGATCATTTTGCAAAGGTTTTCAAACAGTATAAATAGATTTTTCAAAATATTTTTGTAACCATTTTTCAAACCATTTGTAAATCATTTTTCAAACATTTTATTTCACACAAAGAAAATAATTTTTACAATCAAAATGTTTTTACAAAGGTTGAAAACATGCAGCAAAATGTTTTTAAAATAGTTTTCAAAAGATTTTCACAAGGATTTTCAAACTATTTTTCAAACATTTTGCAGAAAAAAACTTTTTCACCTGGTTTATTAATCAGTAAATACAAAAAGAATTTAAGGAATGATAACATCTTTTTATTAATGTTTTTAATGAATTTTAAAGGATTATTAGCCATATTATTAAGAAAGTACGAGTTATGGGTAAAGTATATACGTAGTATATACGACCCCCTATACTTAGCTAGAGCTATGTCCTCATAGATCAGAGAGAAAAGAGAAGACATAACTCGTATTCAGTATAGGGAAGTCTAAAGAATACATAAATAAAGTAATGAATGAACGAATGAGAAGTTGACAGTCCCCTATACTTAGGATAAAATAATCCTAAGTATAGCAGACTGTACACAACGTAGGGAGGGTCAAGGGTGGGAATGAACAGATCGTACTCAGATTGTCTTCCCCTATTCTTAGGGTGAGATATCCCTAAGTATAGACAAGAAGAGGAGACAATGGAGAGGATCAAGAATACTCGGGGTGCACACCCCCCTATACTTATGACAAAGTACGTCCTACGTATAGAAGACTGTCTACAAGGGGTGACACCTTTTTGATAGAATCAGAGAATAGAGACAGAAAAGAAGAAAAGAAGAAAAGATGAAAAAATATCAACAGATGAAAGAATGATATAGACAGATGGATCTGTACAGTGGAAGATGGAAGTAATCACCATGTATGAGATGCAGATGATATGAGTCAAAGAACACATCTCATACCAGAAGAATGGGGGCAACGTCAACAGTCGGCGGATCATGATCTAGATATAGCTTCAAGCGCTGACCGTTATCACGGAAGGTAGAGGAAGATGGCGACTCGAATATATCAATGATACCGTTGTCATGTACCTTCTTGACCACATACAGACCTTTCCACTTACTCTGTAATTTCCCTGGAAATAATTCCAGCCTGGAATCGAATAACCATACGTGTTGATCGGGCTCAAACTGTTTATGGCTGATATGGGAATCGTGCCATGTCTTCACTTTCTTCTTATACTGTAGGCTGCTAGAAAAGGCTGTATCTCTCAACTCCTCCAGGGTTGCCAACTCTGCTCTCCTATGTTCTCCTATACTCTCGAGATCCAATAATAATTTAGTAACTGCCCAAAGTGACTTGTGCTTGATTTCAACTGGAAGGTGGCATGGCTTGCCATAGACGAGACAAAAGGGAGATGTCCCTAATGTATTTTTGAAAGAAGTCTGATAGGCCAACAAGACCGAGTCAAAAAGCTGTGACCAATCCTTTCGGTCTGGGCGGACAACCTTCTATAAGATAGTCTTGATCTCCTTGTTCGAAACTTCAGCAAGACCATTAGTTTGAGGGTGATACGGCGTGGCAACACGATGGTCAATGCCGAACTCGTCTGCAAGGGGCCTAACCTTGTCATTGATAAAGTGAGACCCCCTGTCTGAAATCAAGACTCTAGGTACCCCAAACCATGAAATTATATTTTTTTCTCAAAAATCGACACACGGTCTTAGCATCTGCGGCTCGGGTGGGGATGGCCTCAACCCATCGGCTGACATAATCTACAGCGAGCAAGATGTGCTCAAACCACTGACTCTTAGGAAATGGGCCCATGAAATCGATACCCCATGCATCAAAAACCTCACAAAAGTGAATGTGCTGTATGGGCATCATGTCTCTCTGTCCGCAAGTACCCATCTTCTGACAGTTAGTACATCTCTTCACGAACTCATCTGAATCCTTGAAGAGAGTAGGCCACAAAAAGTCGATTGAAGCACCTTCTGTGTTGTTCGTCTCCCAGAATGATGTCCTCCTGCCTCAAGCTTGTGGCAGTATGTGAGGATGCTATGCTGCTCTTCTTGAGGAATGCACCTCCTCCAGATGCTATCCCCTCCTTCATGATAAAGGATGGGATCCTCCCAATGGTAAAACTTGGCCTTCACCAGGAAGGTCTCGAGTTTCTTCCTGGGCCAACCTTGTAGAACCGTCTTGGCAACAAGATAGTTCACAATGTCAGCATACCATGGGAGCGAGGCGATAGCCAAGATCGCCTCATCTGGAAACGTCTCAGTGATAGGTGCACTGGGCTCAGATTCCTCAAGGTTCTCTAAGCGGGAGAGGTGATCCGCCACCACATTCTTAACTCCAGGTTTATCCTTAATCTCAATATCAAACTCCTAGAGCAGAAGGATTCATCTGGTAAGGCGTGCTTTGGCATCCTTCTTGGCCATTAAGTACCGGATGGTGGTGTGATCGGTAAAGATAGTCACTCTAAATCCGAGAATATTTGATCTATATTTATCCAAAGCAAAGACTACGGCCAGCATCTCCTTCTCTATCACAGTATAATTCCGCTAAGGCATCCAAAGTCCGGCTAGCGTAGTGAATAGCAAACGGCAATCCATCCCTCCTCTGTCCAAGCACAGCCCCAATGGAAAAATCAGAAGCGTCCGTCATGATCTCGAATGGGAGAGACCAATCGGGTGGCTAAAGGATAGGAGCCGTGACAACCATACTCTTGAGAGTCTCAAAGGACTCGAGACACTTATCATCTACAATGAACTCGGTGTCTTTCGTTAGCAAATCAGTGAGCGGTCGGGCAATACGACTGAAGTCCTGAATGAACTGTCGGTAGAAACCGACATGCCCCAGAAAAGACCGCAATTGACGCAGATTGGACGGTGGATTGAGCTTTCTAATTATATCCACCTTGGCCGAATCGACCTCCATGCCCCTGTTGGAGATGATATGACCAAAGACCGTCCCTTGAGTCACCATGAAGTGACTCTTCTCCCAAGACAAGACAAGGTTGACCTCAATGCAGCGCTGAAGCACACGGTCTAGGCAGTCAAGACAAGCATCAAACCCATCGCCATAGACTGAGAAGTCATCCATGAAGACCTCTAAACAGTCACCCACCATGTCTGAGAAAATGGATAACATGCACCTTTGGAATGTCGCGGGTGCGTTACATAGACCAAAGGACATCCGTCTGAAAGCATAAGTCCCAAACGGATAGGTGAATGTCGTTTTCTCCTGGTCTTTGGGCGCAATGGCCACTTGATTGTAACCGGAGCACCCGTCAAGGAAACTGTAGTGACTCTTCCCAGCTAGCCTCTCGATAATCTGATCAACGAATGGCAGTGGGAAATGATCCTTCTTGGTGTCCTGATTCAATCATCTGTAGTCCACACAGACCCTCCAAGAATCGGGTACTCGGGTAGCGATCTCCTCTCCAGACTCACTCACAACTGTAGTGATACCCGTCTTCTTGGGTACCACTTGTAATGGACTAAACCATTTGGAGTCGGAGATGGGGTAGATCAAATCGGCGCTCCACCACTTCGATATTTCTTTCATGACTACATCTCGAAGATTCGGGTTCAGCCGTCACTGGAACTCACGCGATGGCCTAGCATCCTCCTCAAGATAGATGTGGTGGGAGCACAGAGCCGGACTAATCCTCTGGAGATCAGACAAGATTCTTGCTCTCCAGTCAAACCTGTTGAGATAATGACTGGGTGCATATCTGGCTCACCCGCAAGGAATCTATATTTCAGCGACTGCGGCAAGGGTTTCAGTTCTAGACAACTGGGAGGTGGCAGATCTGGCCTCTGATATGTCTGTGTAAAGGCTACCAGGTCTGCATGTGAGAATTCTCGCTGCGAATGAAGATCTGATGAAGGGAACCCATCTGAATCATCTAAGAACTGTATTGGCTCGTACTCTGTCCTAGCTGTCGGCTCAGAAGAAATCAGACACGGTAAATATTCATCAAAATCATCCCAATCAATGTCTGAATCCGAGGGATATGAACTAGATGAACAAGAATGAAAATCAACACCACTCGTCCCACCAATGTCAGCCTCAAATGTATCCTCGTCCAGGGGTGTGCTCTCCAAGCTCTCAACTACCATAAGCTGTAAGTATGGTGAATCTGCGGGTAGGGCGAGGGCTTGTTCTACTGGGTCTGTCCAATTGAATTCATCATTTGTCATCACGAAATCCCACTCCTGGTGGATGTCTAGCTCGTTATCTATCATCTGCACGGCATCGCTGGACTGCTCTGAGCCTGCAACTCTCTAGCTTTAGTCTCTTCGATCGTCTCTATTTGTATGATTTCGCCCTCTACGTGAAAATATATCTTCCCACTATCATGATCGGTCACCGCCTTAGCTGTGGCCAAGAATAGGCGTCCAAGTATGATGGGGGCATCGGTTACCGACTCAGAGATCTCCATGTCCAATACAACAAAGTCCACAGGGAATTTCAGGCCCTGAATGGTAACGACCACGTCTCTCAACAACCCCTTCGGCCTCTTAGTCGACCTATCAGCAAACTGAAGGACTGTCATGCTCCTAAGAAGAGGACCAAACTCGAATCAGTCGAGTAAGGCTGCTGGAAGAAGGTTAATAGAAGAGCCGCTGTCTAATAGAGTATGCTCAAACTGCTGCTCCTGAATCTCACATCTGACATAGGGAGATCCTGCATCAAGTCTCTTGGCTGGCAATTTGTTCTGAATGGTGCAGCAAGTGTAATGGGTGAGCACATGGATTTGATCTTTGTGGTTCCTCTTCTTCCTGCGGACTGTAGTCTTCTCTTTCAAGCTCTTTTGGAAGAGATGGATGTGCTCTAGTGCTTCCTGTAGAGTCAGCTGAATGTGGAATCTATCAATCATCTGGTTGCTAAACTCTACCTGTTGGGTCTTTTTGGGATTTTCTTTTTTATTCCCCTTCGCTAAGCGGAGTGTTTCAGGGAAGGGGATAGTAGGGGCCTCCTCAGATGGAGGACTAGGAATAGGTCCCTCTACCTGTGAAGGAATATAATCCATACCATGATCATTATTCAACACATATAGATCTGAAGTGTAAACAGAAACCTTTCCTTTGTTCATTTTTTTGTTCTTTTTGTTACCACAGTCCTGAGATACAAAAGGTGGCAACACAACATGTGGGAGCTCAACAAAAGTAGAAGTGGTGGCCTCAGTACCACCAACTGCATCTGACTTCGCGTCATCAGTACCGCGCTCTGGCTCTGCATCAAAAATGGTGGCTTCAGCACCACCGTCTGCATCGGGTATCACGACGTCCTCAGTGCCATCATCTGTATCTCCATCATTGGTGGCATCAGCACCACCGTATTCAACATCATCAGCGGCGTCAGCACCGCTACTCTGCTCATATGGAGCTCGTGGTTCCTCGTGTGGTTGTCGCTTAGATGAGGCACCGCCGGCTGGCATCCTACCGCTCCTAGTAGTCACCTAATCAGCATCATAGAAAGAAGACGTGTCACTCAAATACTCACTAGGAGAAGTATCCTATGTAAACTGTGCTTGCTCAGACTTCCTCTTCAGATTGTTCGGATTTGGCTCAATCTGTTCTGGTATGGCGGCTTTGCCCTTGATGATATCCCTCATCTCCTTCCGGAACTCATCCATTTCCTGCCAGTAGGATGCTTGATGGTCAGAAAGCAAGCAGGCGAGGTCATCGAGAGCTGGGTTCTCAAAGGCGTGAGCCTGAGAATCGGAAGTGTTCCCCTGCTGCAAATGAGGTTGTTCCTGATGATAATAATGCTGGGATGGCTGGGAGTATGACTGGTGAGGCTGCTGACGCTGCCTCCACTGCTGTCCCTGATAGGCGGGACGAGGACCATGATGGTACTGCTGGTGGGCATACTGGGGCTGGTGTTGCTGCTGGCTGTTCTGCTGTCCCTGAGCTGGAGGATGTTGCTGGGAAGAGGTCCCTCCGGTGCTCCATCGAAATCCTGGGTGATCACGTCGAATCCCGACTGGTTGTGGGTACCGGTCGTACCATATCCCATTGACTTCCATCAATGGCTCATGCTCGAAGGATGGTGGAGGTAGAACTGCCAGTGGCTGATCAAGCTGATAGACCACCATTTGAGTGTCATGAGATGGCGGCTGTGACGGGTAGTACTGTAGTAGCAGGACCGGCTCTGCTTCGATGTGGTTGACTTGGCGGTGTGAGGCAGAGGGCTGGGTTGAGCTGCTGCTGCTGGGATCAGCTCGTGACCTGGGAGGCTGCTGAGTAGATGTCTGTGCCTCCTGAATGCAAAGAATCTGCATCTTCAGGTCACTCATGGTCTTGGTTATCTGGCCCATCTGGGCCAATCCTTGCATCTGCTTCTTCTCGAGGATCTCGAGACGGTCCAACTTCTCACTAATGATGCCCACGTCGGCTGCGTTTTATGCGGCTTGGGCTGCGGCTGCCGATGGAGTATGAGGATCGTCATCGATGCAGGTGATCCTCTGAAATGATCCCGCTCTTTGGGGGGGCTTCTGTTGTGTGTAGACTCGGGCTTGGGCCATGACTGTCGAGTTCTCTGCCATCCCTTCATAGATGGCCCAAACATCGTCTTCACCCTTAGAAAAGTAGGACCCACCACAAGAGGCATTTACAAGCCCCTGCAGCTCCGGTGTCAGCCCACAGAAGAAACTCTGAACTAAGTTGGGCTTGGATATGTCATGATGTCGACACCGGTCGACGAGCTCTCTGAAGCGATCCCAAGCCTCATGGAATTGTTCAATCGGGATCATTGTAAAGTTACTGATCATAGCTCATGTTGCATTAGTCCGGCCGAGCGGATAATACTTCTTCAAGTAGGCGGTCCGGAGTTGTGCCCAAGTGTCAACGAAACTCCCCAAATGTTTCAGCCAGTAAGCGGCTCTATCAACCAAAGAGAATGGGAAGTCTATGATCTTGATGGTGTCCTCTATCACCACCCTGTCATGAATTGTACTACAGATCATTTCAAATTCTTGCAGATGTAGGTGTGTCTCTTCGGTCGCCAGCCCATGAAATTTAGGCAGTACCTGAATAGTGTGTGGCGAAGCTCGAAGTCTCCATGGATGGGAGGGAGTCAGATCCATCGATGAGTGAGGGACGCCGCTGGATTGTGCAACTCTCTCATAATTGTCTGTGGCGACCTCTCCTGGTTAGGTTCTCCTCCCTCGCCTGCTACTACTGGTATATCACCGCCACCGCCCCCAGGTCTGTCTTCTCTTCCCTCTCGCATCTGTGCAATTTCCCTCATGAGGTCACCCATGAAGACTCCCTGGTCTCTGATCTGTCTCTGCATAGTCTCCAGGGATGCCAACAATAAGTTGTTGATGGCAGCTTGATCATATAAGAATGGAGGGTGTTCCTTCTCATCTGGATGTTCTCCTCTGTTTTCCATCTCTGGATTCTCTGAAAAGGCAAAAGAACCCATCTCAGGTACCGTCAAATGATCTGAGCTCTGTGATGCACTAAATTCTGAAACTCTTAGACTGATGGAAGGAGACGGGTGGTCGAGGGGGAACAGGGTGGAAGTGAACTCAGGCTCGGAGAGTAGGTATGGACTCCCCGAGGTTGTCCTAGATGAATAGGGAGGAGTGCTGGATAGCGGTGCCGCCAAAGATGGCCTAAGAGATCTCCTTCCCATCATCTTGATTATTGAGAAGAGCAAGGTTGAGAAATGAAGAAGAAGACGGGTGGGCAAAATTGTGCACAATTGTGCGGTGTTTTTGATCTTGACCTAGATCCAACTAGCAAATTAAACACAAAACAAGGGGTTCACCAACTCAACACGTGAAGACGTGAAGGTTCGGCTTTTATTTTTGTAGTTTTTAGCTTGAATTCAGGCAATTATCTTTTAACGAGTCCTTAGAGCGCTACACCTATAGGAGAGAGAGTACTTCCAGAAAAGAATCTCGTATTTGTCCTCCTCCTGTGTAACCTGTAGTCTGCGCTATTTGAGGTCCTTGTAACCCTTCATGGATCCCTACTCAGCCAAAGAAAAGAGGGAGGAAGCCGATAGGCGAAACCGATACTTCAGGTCTCGCTCGCAATGGAACGACCCGTGAGCGTACAATATCCTACTCGGACGCAAGACGATGAGGCAGACACCCCCGTGAAGGCGTGGCCTATGCTCGATACTTCAGACAAGGTCGATGCTCTACACAATAGAGAGTCATCAATGGTGACCAAGCCCTACTCGTCTACGTACGATAGGAGCGCCAATACTTCGGAAATCCAGTCGGTACACAAGGCAGCCACAGACTGGGTTTTGGGCTCTAATCCTTACGAAGCCGCTCTGCTCACTTTGAAGGAGACCTTCCCATGCAACCTGAATACAAGTGAGGGTATTACTCACCCCAAGCAATCAGTCCAATTAGCCAATTTTATTTAGGTCAAGTTTTCTTTAGCAGTCCCTTTTTTAAATTTTTTTGGTGTTATCACTTGCTTTGCGTCAATTCAAACAAGCGCCTAATGTTTTTATATTTTCTTTGATTCCTATTTGATCCAAAAACAGAGGGAGAAGAGTCGGAAAAGCTATGCAAGGCGGCACCAAGATGGAAATCTCACCTTTGCGCCTAAATGATGAATGCAAAGATAGAAGACTTACAGCGCCTCCCAGCTCTCTCCATGTGGGATGCAAAACAGGAATTTGTAAACCTATGCTATATGCCGATATGCACACGGAAATTGTCCTAAGCAGGAAATTGCTAGCGCGAAGAACCACAAGTCGGTCACCTATCCTCAATCCAAGAGTCCGGTCTAGGCTCACCCCTCCTCCTCTCGACACGTCGAGTTCAGGAGCAGCACTTGGCAGGGTGGGCTTGCGGCACGACGGTTTGAAGATGATGATGCAACTGTTTAATTTAAACTAAGTCGAAAACGCTTTATAGGTAATGCAATGGTTATTAGGGTGTTTGGACCTAATCTACTCGATCAAGCAAGCCTAAATACTAAGGGCTCATTCCACAAAAGAAAAGAAAAATAAAACAAAACCAGAAAATGACAGCGGTGAAAATGCGATGAAAACCATAGTGAGCCCCCAAGTGAATAATCACATGGAAATTAGGCCCGAGTGTCCAACTGTCCAAGTACCTGTATTATTACAAATTAATGGTCTCTCTCTCTCACAAAAATAAATCACTATCTAACTATCTCTCTCAACTCCTCCTGCTCTCTCCTACCGGCTAGGCTAGAATAGCCGACTCCGCCTCTCAAGGATGCACCGGATCCCCTAGGCGATCCTCCTCGATCCGCAGTCCCTCATAAGAAGACAAGAAAGAAAAATGGTCAGATAGCTCAAAAAAATGTGAATCAAATACAAGAGAGATAATTGGAGCAATACTGGCAAGCAAGCAATCACAATCAGGCAAAAAATAAGATCTATACGCTGTTGCTCCCCGGCAACGGTGCCATTTGATAACCATGGTTTATCGCAGGTCTAAATAGTCCACATAAGGCGGGACTACGATGTCGCTGTGGCGACCCGCAAGAAACCATAATTAATCAACAATGAACTCACAATATAAATCAAACAATGAGAAACAAATGTGGAGTCAAATTTATTTTTACTCTACAAGAAATATGTATAGTGCAAGTATGTAGAGTGTCGAACTCAAGGAGCAAGCACGATAGATCAAGCAAATTGTATGTGTGCGATATGTGATTGAGTGTCTACAAGTATGCAAATTTTTGTGGGTTTTTAATTTTTAATTTTTTTTATTTAATTTCTAATTTTGTATTTTTGTATTTTGATTTTAAATTTTCTGATGTTAGGTTTTCTTTTTATATTTTATATTTTTTTCTTTTTTCAATAATAGAATATATATATAATATAAGAAAAGGGGCTATGGTATTTATAAAAATATGGAAAAATGCTCAAAAATCAGAAAAAAAGATGTTTTGGTCTTTTTATATTTTTCTAATGTTTTTATGATTTTTGGGATTTTTTCTGATTTTTTTTCTTGGTATTTTTAAAAGTTAAAATACAAGAAAATAGTGAACTAACTTGCTGGCCGGAATTAAAATGAGGATTAAAAATAGAAATCAGAGTCTAAAAATCCTCAAATTAATTTTAAAATAAAGGTAATAAAATAGAGAAAATTATGAAATAGAGTGTATTTTTTTAGGATTTTCTTGAAATTTTTAGATTTTTTATGAAGTTTTTAAGGATTTTCTATTTTTTATGGTTTTTGTTTTGAAATTTTTAAAGATTTTTGGTCTGAAGCTAAAATACACTGAAACATACAAATTAGAATTCTTTTTGGAATTTTTCAAAAAGTTTTACTAATTTTTATGGACTTTCTACTACAAACAGTGCTGAAAATGCAGGTTTTTGTTTTTTAATAATTATGAAAATGCAATAAAAATGAAATGCAAAAATATGCCGTGAAACTACTATACAACATGAGCTTATGGTATTTTTTGATAATTTTTAGAATTAAAATGATGCACGAAATAAATACAAACAACCAATAAAAATCACACAGCTGGCAGGGGCATAAGTGCAAATATCAGGAAATACAAGGGCCAACGTGCAATTTCCACGCAAAATAAACAACTAATAAATCGATTTCCAGGAGTAAAGACGAATAACCAAAGCCGCTAGGGCACACGTGCAAACGTTCCAACCCTACGTGTGACTGGCACGCACCTGGAAGGACCTAAATGTAATATCAAAAACACCCAAGGTCTTAGATGCAATTTTCCCAAAAATATTACACGTGATATAAAAGTTCCTGGACTAAAACTAAATAACTAAATCCGCGAGGGGGGCCTTGCAAAATCACCACCACCCCACGTGCACAGATCACGTGAGGTGACGTTAACTGGACCAGAATGTAAATAATAAAAGTACGAGGGTTCAGATGCAAATATTACAAATTATTTAAACTGCAAATAAAAGATTAAGGACTAAATAATAATACAAAAATGGCGCGAGGCTCAAATGCAAAATACCCCTTATGCGTGCGATCCAACGGCCGAGGATGATTCACTTGAACACGTGGCAAACGATGGACGGCAGATGATGCTTCGTAGCCGACGTCTGAGATTAGATCTCTGATCGAGATCCGACGGTGGAGAGTGCTGGAGATCTGACGGTTGACGTGCACCTGGAGCTGCGGCCCGATCCAACGGTGGAGAAGCACGGAGGAAGAACGTGGAAGAACGTCGGCGAGGCGAACTTCCCCGAGCCTGATCTCCATGCTCCGGTGATCTGGAGTGCTCAAAATGGGGCTGCAAGCTCCTGGGAGCTTCCTCTACATGCTGACTAGCCCAAAAAGCCTTGACGATGGCCGAGGTTCGCTGGAGACGACGGCGGAGCTGGAGGTGCTTCGGGGGTCTCCGGCGAAGGTCAAAATGGCCCCCAAGCATCTGTTAAAGTCCAAGTACCTGCAAGAAAGAGTGAGAGAGTCCAGGGCAAAATGACTGGACTCCGCGGAGGCTAAATGGCGGCGAGGGGCGGCGCGAAGGTGATCGGCCGGAGGTGTACTCCGGCGAGGTGTACGTGGAGCGTGATTTGACGGATGGAAATGGAAGATTCGTGGGGGGATTTGATCCTAAGATTAGGGGAAGAAAATGCGAAAGAAATAAAGGGAAAAAGGAGCTGCCTCGATGGCCGGAGCTAGAGGGATATACCTCAACGCCGACGAGAATGGCGGAGGTGATTGGAGCCTCCTCGGGCTTCGCTCGACCCGCCTGAGACACGCCGCAGGGAGCTGTCACCTCCCTTGATCGTTTAGGCACCGAAAGGGGAGCTTAGATTAGGATTGAGGGGTTCAAATTTCAAATCGAAGTTGGGTATACGCTTATATGGGATTGACGAGTGGCGAGGAAAAACGAGGCACAACGGCTGGCACAGCGATCCAGAACCCAAGGATTCACCTGGGCATGAATCACTAATGGCCAAGGAAAAAAAGTCAAGAAGAATGTTACGCGAAATGGTGCAAGAGCTGACCTCGAAAAAATCGCAAAATGGGGTCAACAACAATGTTCTGACAAAGTTACAGGGCTAGGACAGCCAGTTGACCAAGGTCAACTTGGACTGTCTCCTGGTTGGTCCATGTGGACCGACCAGGAAAAATCCCTGGAAAAATATTTGGAAATTAATTTTGAAATAAATAATGATTTTATTAATTTTAGATTATAAAATGAAAAATATTTGTTTTTTTCTAAGGTATTTTAATCTGATTTTTAATTATTTTTATGAGGTATAAAAATACAAGTTGCTATTTTAGGCTATATAGATATATACATCTATATATTTTAATATTTTATTTTTATTTTGTGAATTTAATTTTATTTATTTTTTTATTTTATAAATTTATAAAGTATTTTTATACACTTAAAAGTATTTTTATTTTATTTTTCTGAAGTGTTATGGATATTTAATAAAGTAGAAATAGTAATAATATAGGTATAGTATAGGTATTATACTTATGTATATTAAATACAAGTATTTTATTTTGTGTTTCTTTTGTATTTTTATTCTGATTTTAATGTACATATATATTATAAATAATATTTACAAAATTATAAAAATATAAAATCATAAAAATAATGAATAGATAATAAAATGAATATTTTAATCGATACAAGTATATAATAGGGGTCCAAAACTCAACTTTCAAATTGTAGCACCGCCAAATGCGAAACCACCGCCAATAAATAGCTTATTTTTAATTATATACAATTAAAGGCGAGTTTGATGCATTTGGAGTTTTTATTTGTGAGATACGGGTCTGGGAAGTTGGGATTCTGGAATTTTATTCAGACCATAACTTTTTATCTGTACAGTATTTTTGAGTGAAATCAATTTTGTATTTTTCTTTATTCAATTCTCTACAACTTTTGCAGCAGTCTTCGTTATGCTACGCGCAAGTACAAAGTTTCTTTATTTTAGGTATAAAAAGTGGAACCAAAAATAGGTCCCAAAATGAATAAAGAATGAATGAAATCTTCATTGTATTCTGACCCTTATTTCCCCCTACTTTATTCCTCGTCGACCTATTCATCGAGATGTCTAGGTCTCGGGGTTTCAGGTCATAAAATATTTACAATATTTTATTATTTTTCTTTTCTTTTATTTATTCTATAATTTCGGCTTTAATTACAGTATTTTAGACACTATCTGCATGCACATGCATGAATGCTAAGATGCTGGAATTAATGATATTTACACGCATTTACTAGGGTTTTTGAGGCCAAAATGATAGAATAAAGATGATGAAATGTGGATTAATCAAAGACCTCATAAATCTCTAATCAAGTCAGACAGAAAATATGATATTCTCATTGTTGGACATGTGAACATCGAGAGAATCATTTCTACAATATATATTATTGTAATATTTCTAAATATCAATAAAATTTACTGATTTTCACTTATGAGTTTAATGAATGCATGCACTATAAGATCCCTTAGTATAATTACGATTATGTACCATGGCCATCTCGATTATCATACAAGTGTTGATCGAATGACTAGATCATAGATGCCAGTGTTGAGATGATATCTAAGGAGTTAGATTGAGGAATCATCAAGCAACATCAAATGATTATCAAGAAATGATCTCCATACTGAGAAGGAGATGGAAATCCTTACTCCAAAGGACGATATATGGCTGACCTCTTGATGCAAGTCCTCTGCATATGAGTAGAGATTCGAAGGTGTCGAAAAAGGTTAAGACAAATAGTTAACTTTGCGAGATCGAGATAACCAAGATCTTTACCATATGGTGTCACGATACATTCATGCATCCTTTGACTAGAGACAGATGTGTTACTATATGTCTGAGTATGTACATCAAACAAACCATTAGGTTGATGATCTAGTCAATTTCTATACCTGGTGTGCTTATAAGGACATATGAGTAATACGATATATCAAAGAGATCATGCATTTTCACTACTAAACCGGAAGACATGAGCTCAATCATGAGATATTGCGAACAATTAAATTCCATCGACGGTCGTCTTACTTTACAAGTGTTATAGGATTTTTAGGTTTGATATATGTTTTTATAAAGCATGTGATTGATACCAAATCCAAATGATGGAAGCTTAATGATTAAATCGTGACACCAGAACTTCGGGTTTATTCTAGGTATTCCATTATGCAGGATGTACGGGTATTTGGAATGCTTGAGGGTGATGTGATCTTAAATAATTGTATAACCATGACACTTCCTTTCCAAGGTAGTGATAAAACATGTTTGAATTTTAGTGACTCTACTCAATAGACTAGTTATCCAATCTTAGTTCAAACGGTGGACATTGATCTGAATATGATTTAAATGCAATGATAAGATTAGATATTCTGTCTGACTTGATCAAACATCTTTGAGAGTTCATCTAGATCTAGATATGAGATTGGATCTCAGTATCCAAGTCACTATACATTGAATATATAGTCGTCCAGTCTTTATCTCCAAGAGTGCATCTAGATGAAGGCACATTGTTCATGAAAGTGTTTAACAATAATTCCATTATTGATATTATCTGAGCATTGCAAAATTGAATTAGATTGGGTTTAATTGTCATTAACAATATGGATGTGATTCACATTATTTAGATAAGTCTAGAGACGTATCTGAGATAACTAAATTGGATTTAATTACCAAAGATAAAATTAATATGGGTAGCACCATCCACAATGATCATGGATACTGTATATGTGATCCATAATGTCATAGAGAGAACCAATTGTGAATATGATCTACAATTTAAATAATAACGTGAATTGGATTCATATTAGCAAGTAAATGTAACTATGATTTACATTTAGTTTTGAATGGATTAATATGATTCATAATTAATTATTTATTTATTTGTACTTAGCATAAATAGTTTGCAATTGATCTTATGATATTTTGTTGAAAAATAAATCTATGAATAAAGATTTAATGTAATAAAATAAAATTAAAAGGAGATTGGAGAGAGAAAATCTCCCTCCAATTCAAGAGGGACGTCCACACTCATAATGAGGAAGGAGGCTATCTCTCTTCAGCATTCATCAAAGGTTGCTCTCTTATTACTTTTTATTCATAAGAATGAGATTGATTTTAATTGAATTAAATTTGTTAAAGAATGTCTTCAACTTATTATTTCTTATAAAATTAATTATAATGTTGCAAATTATTGAAACAAAATCTTATCTACTGGTTCAATTTGGATTACATTAAGAGTGCATCCTAGACATAATTTTTTGTATAAAAGAAATGCTAACCCTAAGCATTTTCTTTATACAATTAAGTAGAAACAAAAATTGCAAAAACGCTCTCTCTCTATGTGTTCTCTCTCTCTCTCTCTCTAAATTCTTGGTTACCCTTTACATAGGGTCGCTTGAGATCTCCATCATCATCGCACTACCATCGTGTTGTTGTATTTACAATTCATATATATCCATCTTCGATGCCTCGTGCTTATGAAGGAGACACTAGATTTTGTGAGACAAAATCAGGAGTCTCATATTGGACATGCGAGCCCATGGTGAGCCATTATGCAATAAATGTTATTACAAATCATTCCCTAATCTGAAATAAAAAATAACTAATTTGTATAATATGCCCTTTATTACAATTAGGATTATGTACCGTGGCCATCTTAATGATCATACAACTGTTGATTCAAATGTTGAATCATAGAGATTGGTGCTTGATGTTATCTAAAGAGTTAGATTGAGGGCTCATCAAGTATTGTCAAATGATTATTAAGAAAGGATCTCCAACTTGAAAAGAAGATGGAAATTCTGACCTCTTGATTAAAACCCTCTACATATGAATAGAGATTTGGAGGTGTCATATAAGTTAGGTCAAAGAATTGACTTAACAAGATCGAGATAACCAAGACCTATGTCATATACTATCACGATATAGCCACACATCTGACCGAGACATGTGTTACTATATGTCTGAGTATGTACATTTGGCAGACCAATAGGTTGATGATCTAAGCAAGGTCTATATACCGACGAGCTGGTGTGCATACGAGGGCATATGAGTAATATGATTTCTCAAATGGATCAAACATGTTCATTAATGAATTGAAAGATACGAGCTCACTCATAAGATATTGGGATTAAATTCCATACATAGTTGTCTTGCTCTGGAAGTTTTACAGAATTTATAGGTATCATTTTTTTGAGGGTATATGATTGATACAAGCTTCTAATGATCAAATGAAAAACTTACTGATAAAACCCTTAAGCAGACAGTTCAAACATGATCTAAAATTTTGGGTTTATTATAAGTCTTCCAATATGCAAGATGTATGGATATTAGGAATACTCGAGGGTGATGTGATAGTAAATGCTTGTATAACCATGAAACTTCCATTTTGAGAGAGTGATGAAATATGTTTGGATTTTAGTGACTCCTATTAGTAGATAAGGAATCTGATTTTGGTCCAAATGTTAGACATTAATCTGAATATGATTCGGATGCAATGAGAAGATTAGATTCACGGTTTTGATTTAATCAATCATCTTTGAGAGGTTCACGATATTTGGATGTGATATATGATCTCAATATCCAAGTCAATACACCTAGAATGTACAACCACCTTGACCTTATATATATGTCTCTGAGGAGAAGGCACACAATTCTTGAAAGAATTCGAGAATTGTTCCATGAGCAATTTTATCTTAGCTTTGGAAAATTGGATAATTAAATAGGATTTAATTATCACAATTAATGTGTTGATAAATATATCTAGGATAATTTAATTGGATTTAATTATCATGGATAGGATTAATGTGGATAACATTATCCACAATAATCATGGATAATGTGGATATGATGCACAATATCCTGGTGAGAGTTGATTGTGAATAAGATTCACAATTTATATATTAATGTGGATTGGATTCACATTGCAAATATTATTTACATTAATATTAGTTAGAAGAAATTAATTCTCAATGATCAATGATATAATTGCATTTATCACAAATAATTTGGAATTATTTGGTGATAGTTCAATAGATCAATTATTCAATTAATTAATATATTGGATAATTAATTTTTTGACTCATTCCACCATAGAGTGGACGTACATGAGTTGTTTCAACCATGGTGGACGTCTACCTTATTTTTAAAATATGTATGACCTCTTGTAATTATCTTCCATTTATTGATTAATTATTTTAACTGAGATAATTTGCAAATTATTTTTAAATTATCTCTTTGTGTTCTCTTTTGTCTTTGTTGTAAACTAAAAAAAATACAAATCAATCTTAACCATTGATTAGTGAGAGCACATAGATTGTGATCCATGGAAAGAAACACAAATCAATTCAAATCATTGATTAGTGTGAGCACATGGATTGGGATCCATAAATTTCCAAAATGCTATAAAAGTGAGGCCAACCTTAGCCCTCTGTAACACAAGTTGAATGAAATTTTTGCATTAACAAAACTCTCTCGCTCTCTACACATGTCCACTCTCTTTCTCTCCACAACATTAGTGGAGATTGTGATCATCGTCGTGATGCCGTTGTGCTGTCGGACGAATCACCCAAGGAACTTGATCTTCTTCAGTGCCACACGCTTGTGAATAAGATAATGTATTTCATGTGTTGAAATCCAAAGGTTCCTTGCTTGGATCGTTGCACAAATTACGGGAAGCACGTGACTCATCATCACTCTGGCAAGTGCACTCTCCTCAGTTCGGACTTGAGTCAGGAGGCTTCTTCCTTTAGAAGCTTTGAGGATCACAACCACGTTTCAAGAGATAAGTTTTATATCATGTGATATTGAGAAAATGATTTGAGAAGTGTTCTCGAATCATGTGGTTTCATCTTTTAAATTTTCAAATTTCGCTGCATTACAACTAGTTTGACTGGTTGCCCTTAGTCATATTTGATGCAACCTTCACGATTTTGTGATACGCTATGGCCTAAACCATAGTCTTCAAGTGGTATTAGAGCCTTGGACAAAGGTCTTGGATGTGATCCAAAACCTAGGTGAATAAGGTTTTGTATATCAGATGCACAGGGACTCATGGTTTTTGCATATGATGCATGTTTCAAATCATTTTTCGCTAAAATAAAAAGCTCCTATTTATGAACCATTTCGAAGAATTTTTTGGATAGAAAAATGTATTTGTAAAGTCTAAATATGTCCCCAAAATATTAGCCACTTATTGGCACCAAAAGTACATGAATTATGATTCGAAAAGTTCTTGCGATGACATTATTTTCTCATGTCATCATAAATCTGTAAAAAAGTTATTTTGTTACTATTTTCCCATCAGAAAACATGAAATAAATACCATAATTAACTAGGAAATTGAACACGCAAACCACATGAATTTATTTCATGCGATTCTGACTCCGTGTGTTCTATATATTCCATATTTCGTTGCGATGTGTCGGATGGTGATTGGATAATCAAGTCTTCTTACTTAATGTACTTATCATTAATGTAAATCATGAAAATTATGAATTTACCCTGATTAAATTGATTCTTAATATTTATGAATTAATTGATTAAAAACAATGGTCATCGAATGTATGTTTCATGACAAAAACACTACTTTATCCTACGATAGTTGTTGGAAAACTTTTACATAAAAAACCAATAACATGATTGCTTGATATGACTAGAAATTTAGGATCCTTGAAATTATTTTAAAGATGCCTAAAGTTACTATATATACTATAATGCTGGTCACCAATGTTGATCGTAAAAACCACACATACATTGATATTATTTTGTGTTGTTATCAATCAGAATGGTAAAGTATTCTTGTCCGGGTATGCTGGCTTGGTTCCTTAATTACGCCATGCATGTGATGGAAATGATCCCTCCCAGCATAACTTAAGCATGATGGATGGATCCATTTTTGAGGAAAGAATAATATGAGCAAGTCAAGTTGTACTCTAATTATTAAAATATAAAATAATACATACTTGTGTGAGCTAATAGTATATAGTAATATCAAGCAAACCTTAATTGTTTGTTGGTTGAATTAGATTGATAATTAATTTAATATGATTGAGTTAATTATATAAAATTAAAACAAACATTCTATTATGAATAGAGTTGTAATTCACTTAAAAGAATTAATTATGTTATGATTCATACTAATTAATTAAAATTTAAATGAGATATAGAGGATCATTTACATGACATTCATGGTCTCTCGTCAAGGCAAAGGGTGTTGTTGCCTTGGATTGATGCAAAAGATTCATGTCCTAAGTGACAGCTCCTACATACAAGCACATATGGATCGATCTCTTTGCTTCTCAAAAGAGTAATGCC
The DNA here is from genome assembly GCA_037367405.1 of Ottelia alismoides. Taxonomy (NCBI): domain Eukaryota; kingdom Viridiplantae; phylum Streptophyta; class Magnoliopsida; order Alismatales; family Hydrocharitaceae; genus Ottelia; species Ottelia alismoides. Next base: position 308,003 of record JAZKJV010004093.1, read on the forward strand.
GTATGTGTAGTGACCCAATATCAATTCCTCATATTATTGCGGCGATATTAGATTATGCATAGCGAGTTCTATTCATGTTCACTGTTGATTCAATTAACAATAGATAAACATCACCTTAAGGATGGTAGGTTCGAGTGTTAAAGATTAATTTGGGAAATGTAAGTTGGACTTACCAAGTGGAATGAGTTCCGACTTCTTTTTATCCGAGTTGCAATTTCTCATATAATTGGGATGTAACAAAGGTAAAAAGGAGATCCTATATCTCTCCATAGATATAATGGTAAGTATGTCTTTTGCTTTGAAAGTGATTTAGGGAATGAACTTTCAGAATTGAAAAGGCAAGATAACTTTGATATAAAATCCTTAATCAAAGTAAAAATATGTATTTATATAAACATTTATTATTTCAGATAACCTTCATTAAACCCACTAATAACTTTACTCAATCTAAACCAATAAAATATCAAGGATTGGATCCATGATCAACATATTGTACTGGCAGTTGAACACATAATGTATGTGGTTGCAATGTGCAAGTTTCCTCTTTATAACGAGGAAAGACAATTAAATAGAAAATAAGTCACGAACCTATGGTTCGTGTGTCTATAAGGTCTTGATCTCTCATCGAGTCTGAAAGTAGTTGATGAATCTCCATTCACCTTTATTCTTTCATTTTGGCCTTTAAACCCTAGCTAAATGCATGTATATAACATTATGTTGCATAAAATAACATCTACTATTTACTGTGTAAATAGTGTATAAAAGACTGTATTTAAAGCTAAAATAAAAGAATAAAGAAAATAAAAAGAAATGGAATACCATAGTTATTGAATGACCCTAAACCCTGAGACCTAGGCATCATGATGATTGGGTCGACAATAAATAGAATATTGGGAGATAAGGGCCAAAAATCCAATAAAAATCCTAATTTTTAATTTCTCAATAATTCATTTTAGGACCTATTTTATTCTTTATTATTTATATAACAAATCAATAAACTTTATACATGACAGTTGTAGATAAAAATACATAGAAAATTTATTTGACATAAAAATAATACACTATGCACTCTCGACACTAAAAATAGAAAGCCAAAATCCAACATTTACAGACTTGTATCTTCTCCATATTGTATCAAAATTGACCAAACTCACCTTTAATTGTATATAACATTTAATAAGTTGTTTGGTGAAGGTGGTTTGATTTAATATGAAGTTAAGATGCAAAAGTTAGATTTTGGACCCCTATGGTACATTATACCTGGATAAAATAATAAATTTATTTATTCTTTATTTTTTTATTTTTATAAATTTATTATTTTATAAATATTATTTATAACATATGTGCATAATAAAATTAAAATAAAACCATCAAAAATACAACAAAATAAATTAGTGTACTAAATTATAAAGATGAAATATATATACATACATTTATAAAATATATACACATATTTATTTAAGTGAACATATTAGAAAAAAATAGAAATATATTTGTTTACATTTAAATAAAGTATAAATATATAAAAAAATTTATAATATGATAAAATAGAATTAGAAAATAAAAAAAAACTCAAAACATAAATATACTTATAAATTAACCTAAAAAAATACCACAAATAACCTTGAAAAAATAAATAAAGATAAGATTTAAAGACTACGCAAAATAATAAATATTTTTATGTTTTCACAAAATTCAAATAAATAATTTATTATTTTATTTTGATTTATTTTTTATTTCTGTTTTGGCATATAGCGGCCATGTGGACCAATGAGGGCTCAACCTCGGTTGAATCGTCGATCAATAGAGCACTTGAAGTCCTAGGCCTGTCAGACCTCGTCGCTGACCCGTATTCATCAATTTTTCCCCGATCCTCCTTGTACTATCTTGGCTTGATTCCTTTAGACTTTTTGTTCCTCGGTCTTCACTCTTTCATGCAGCATCGATTCCTAGATCAATGGAACAAGGTTGTGGATCATAACCTCGGTCAAAGACCATCTTGTACATAGCCCTCACTGCCTCTTCAATACAAGTTTGTTCCCCCTTCGGCCTTGAAATCCATTGATTTCACTGTGCTTCTATTCCATGGTGACAGCAGGTGGCCAACCGAGTCTTTTTTAGCAGAGGAAAAGACCTCCAGTGGTGATCCGAGCATCGTCGTTCTTCTGTAGCAAATCTCCGACCACGCTTCCAGCTCAGGTAGGTAGCGCCCTAGTTGTACTTCATTTCTTGTTCATATGACATATATTAGATTAGGTTGGAATTTCATTTCACTTCATTTTTCATATTTTGCGTGAAAAAAAAATATTCCTAGTTCGCTAGGGCTAAGCTCCATTGACCTCTTTCACTGTATCCCAACTGTCTTTCGACCCACTTAACACCTCACTGTCGTTCCCCTTTATTTCTTTTGCATCCAACGTACCTTCTTCCCCCTCGATCTTGCTCATATCGAGGAATTGGCCCTCCTCCTCTACCACCTCGTTGGAGGGCTCTGCCCGACTTCCCTGCACCGATTTCTAACCTAATCGAAGCCCCAAAACACCCTTATTGTGTGCTAAGTTTTTCTGCAGGTTCTAGATATCTAAGTCCCCAGTAGGGGTCGATTTTGTTTCAGCAAGAGCTTCCTGGATCACTTGTCGTCCTTGACCGCCTAGGACACCTCCGGTAGTCCTCGGAGCCCTCTAAATCTTCCAGCCAGTGCGGACCATCATTGGAGATGTTTTGGGTGAGTTGGGACCATCCTAGGTAGTTGGAGATGCTTTGGAGAGAAGATTGAAGCTCATAGGAGGCTAGCTTCTTCTGAGTTCTTCAAGGTCCTTTCCCCATCGTCGGATCAAGAATAGTAACCTAGCTCTCCCAGGTGCAGTAGGATAGATCATTTCGCCGCTGTCAGATCTCCTATTGAGATCTAATCTTAGACCTTCATAAGGAAGCTTCATCCATCATTCGTTGCACGATGCGTTGCAAGTGAAGCAGATCTAGTTATTCTCCAATGCCTTTAGGGGTAATTTTGCATATCTACCCCCAATTTTGTTTATTTTAATTTTCGTTCAAAAATATTATCTATAGGTTAAAAATTTTGGGATATTTTGCAAGTAGACCCATGTACTCTTTTTATTTGCACTTGGGTCTCTCTCCATGCCACCTTACGTGGCCATACGTGTGAGGTGGTGGGCTTTTGTAGGGACCCCCTAAGCTTTGGTGTTATTATTTAGTCCAATAAATTTGTACTTTAGTTCACAACTTTTTGGAATATTTTCATGTATGCTCTGTTGTGTTCTGTAAATTGCATTTATACCCTTATTAGGATTGTATGATATAAAATTTTGTGGGAAAATTATGCAGAGGCCTATATTTTACATTTTGGCTCTGGATTACATTTATAGCTAATTTTATTTGTGTTCTAGTCCTTATTCGTCTCGTATTTTTTTATTGTATTTATTTCATTAAAAATATCATTTATACATTTAAAATTTGTAGGAATTTCATTTTCAGTTCCTGCTATATCATAAAATCACATATATTTTCGCTAGTCCATTTCAAATATTTTTCAATATTTAAAAATCCAAAATCATTACATTTATTCCCTATTTGCATTAAAAAATACATAAAAATTAGAAAATTGTTTTGAAACTTCTAAACAAATAAGGAGTTATTTATTATAATATTCTACACCTATAGACCAGAAATCTCTAAAAATACAAAGAAAAACCAAAAATTACAGACCCTTGTTAAACCTAAAAAAATCATTACAAAATCAAAAATTTCCATTTTCTACTTTTTTATTTTATTAAACCATATGTAATATATTAAGAATAGTTTTAGAATTTTTTGAGCTATTTAGCTATTTTTGAAATCCAAAACATGTTAGCTATATATTATTGCTCACTATTTACTCATTTTATCTAGTTAAAAATAGATAAAATATAAAAATAAAATATAAAAAAGGACAAAACTATTTTATTTTGTGTAATTTGAGTATTTATAGGTATATTTATGTATACTATCCTTTTTTGTATTATACCTATATGTACTTATAATAATATTATTATTCCTATTATAATTACCAAATATACCAAAAATATTTTTAATACCCTTTAAAAAATAAAAAGAACTATACCTTGAAGATTTTCTGGATTTTTCTATATTTTATATCTATTTATATCCTATTTATACATTATAGTACACATCCATAAACTACAAAGAAAATTAGAAAATTGGAAAACATAAATTATACAAATTATAAAATTAAAACAAACAACATATAAATTAAAAATTCAAAAATATATATATATATATATATTTAAAAATCCACTAAAAATAAAAAATCACTGTAAAAACACAAAAACTATCGTTGTCCTTTTGCCAATTTTTGTTCTATATTCCCCCTGCTCCCTGTATTCGACCTCTACACATACTTACACCTATACATACGATTTATAGTGCTATAATAAATTTTAACTCCACATTTTTTCTTTGCATTGCTTCATCTATTTGTGAGTTAATTTTTGAATTACATAGGCTTTGTTAACAGTCACTTCAATGACAGTATAGTTCTTGCCTTGTGTAGACCACATTAGACCATCGCCAAAAAACCTAGTTTTTAGTAACATGTCGATGATGGTCACAACTGTCAAAATACTTACAAAACTAAAGAAAATGTTTTGGTAAACATATGTGCTCTCAACATTTAACCACGAATGGCATGGTTCACTGCATTATGCATAATTGTGGCTCGATAAGAGATGATTTACTTAAAATATATGAGTACCTGCCTAAAATTAAGTCCTTTTTGATCTAAGACGAATGTGAATATGATGAATGTCATCATTCTAATATCTATACTCAAGTCTTTCATGAAACTTCATAATATTCATATTGTATTAATAGGGTGAAGCATGTATAAATGTCAAAATACTCTTATATTGAAGTCCTTGAGGACATATTCAATTTAAGAAATCATTTATCTTACGCAATGGATTTTTAAGTGTTAAGGAAGAGCAATGGAAGCATGGGTCAGAAAAAAGTAAGTTAATGAGTTGATTGTACTTTTGTGACTTCCATACATATGACATCCAAAGAGCCTGATGAATGCTAATACAACAATAAGTTGATATATTGAAAGTATGACTATCAGGACTATCCATAATCCTTAGAGAAGGACCCAGATAGTGTATCAGAATATTCTACATCTACATATAATCATTGAAATTGACTTACTTATTATATAAGATTAAAAGTCTGAAAATTGTATCTCTTTCTTGTAATGACACTTGCAATCGGTTGCATATGTCTTAGTTGAGTAGAAAATTTGATCTTGAGGTTTAATAGTCATCCACTTAAGAGTTGATGCAATTGTTGCAACAATCTTCATTAGATAGATAGACTACATATTTTTAGTGGGAGAGCCCATAGTCATAGAGAATGTCTCTATGACCTAATATGAATACATTCATTGTTTATTTCTAAGTTCGTTGGAGATAAACATACAGTTTAAAATAGACTTTTCATAAGAGTTATGATGGATATATTTCTGCTTGTAATATAACATATGAAGGATTCTGCTAAATTAGAATACTAATGGATGATCCATTAACATTTCTAATACTAGAAATTTAAACCTTAATAAGACCAAAAGGAGGATAAAGATCATTTGACAATGATCGGGCATCAAAACATGGACATATATCTATTAATAAGGTCAATAGAGTAGTGATATATAGAACTTTAGAATATTGGATAGTTCAACGCTTACATACTTATGAATATTGTATTCACAGTAAAATGTCTGATGCACCGTCGCCATGAATGGTGTAAGATGCACATGTATTCAAGATCTTGTACATATTGATGTATACGAGTCATTTGTACAATAATAAACATTAATGATATATGATATCCATTGATGATTATTTGTGGTATGAGAGTCTTCTTTAACCATTAGAAACCTTTGAAATGTTCAAATACTTTACAATTTTGGTTGATAAATCGAAGTTAAAAGGAAGATGAAAAGAATTTTATTGAATCAAGGTGGCCAGTACCTAATAGATAAATTCAGGGAATACCTTATAGAGAAAGGAATGCCATTCCTATCTCACTCATTCTATTATACCTCAACTCAATGGAGTTGTGGAGAGATACAATTACATCATGTTTTATATGATCTAATCAATGATGATTTTTAGCATAATTACCTCTTAGATTCCGGGCATATGTGTAGTAGAGACTACATTATATATCCTTAATAAGATTTCATGCAAATATGAACACAAAATTCCTTGTAAACTATGGTTTGAAACCAAGATTAGTGTAAGACACTAGAGAATTTAGGGTTACTTAGTCTGTGCCACAACATGGATGCAAGAAAGCTAGAATCTAGCACTTGAGAGTGCCACTTCATTAGGATTATAAAGGATGGTGTTGGATGCCTACTTTATGACCATGATATTCTTAAAAGATTTCATCACTAAGGATATGATTCTCTGAGTATATTGATAATCAAGATAAAAAATGTAGTAAAGGGACTCATTGAATCCTAAAAGGATAATTAGGCTCTTAGAATCGGAAACTAAAAGGGCAATTAATGATAAAACACCCATACCTCTTCAAATCAGTTTGTGGGTGGTAAGACCACCTAAAACGTATGTATTCCATGTGCTAGATTAGTCTAATAATGATCTGACATCATATGCTGATGCTTCTGAAGATCATGACATGGAAAGATGGACGTTAGCAATAAAGTCTGAAGTAGACTCCATACACAATTGTTGTGTATGAACCCTTGAGGATCCACTTATAGGGGTCAAACCCAATAGATGTAAATGTATTTCACGAGAAAGAGGGAACCTGATGAGAAGGTAGATACCTTCAAGCACAGCTCATAGCCAAGAGCTACAAGCAGAAAGAAGACATCGATTGTGATGAGACTTGTGTTCTACTGATTATGCTTAAATCCATTAAAATAATGCTAATTATAGCGACACAACTTGACTATGACATCTGGAAGATAGAAATTAGGATTGCATTCCTCAACGAATACCTCTACGAGGATATTCATATGAAGTAACTGTTGGAAATGCGAGCCCACAGTGAGCCATTATGCAGTAAATGTTATTGCAAATCATACCCTAATCTGAAATGAAGAGTAACTAGTTTGCATAATAGGTCCCTTAGTACAATTACGGTTACGTACGATGGCCATCTTGATGATCAATATTTGTTGATTCAATTATTGAATCATAGAGGCCGGTGCTTGGATGAATATCTAAAGAGTTAAATTGAGGACTCATACAATATCGTCAAATGATTATTAAGATCTCTAGCTTGAGTAGGAGAAGGCAATCCTTTATCTAATGGGTTGCTATCTAACTGAAATCTTGATACATTTCCTCGGCATAGAATAGAGATTCGGAGGTGTTAGATAAGTTAGGTCAAAGGATTGAGCTAACGAGATCAAGATAACCGAGACCTATGTCGTATGCTTCCATGATATAGGAACACATCTTCTGACCGGAGACAGATGTGTTGCTATTTGTTTAAGTATGTACATTTGGCAGTCCAATAGGTTGATGATCTAATCAAGGTACATACACCGGTGAGCTGTTGTGCATGCAAGGGCATATGAGTAATTCGATCTCTTAAAGGGATCATACATATTCATTATTTTACTGGAAGACATGAGCCTGCTCATGAGATATTGGGAATCGAATTCTGTGAACGGTCATCTCGCTTTGGAAGCTTGACTTTATTTGTAGGTATGATATATACTTTTGAAAAGTATATGATCAATACCTTGGTATGATATATGTTTTTGAAAAGCATATGATTGATACCAACTCCAAATGACCAAAGGAGAAATTTAATGATAAAACCCTGAAGGAGACAGTCTAAATAAGATATAAAACTTCGGGTTTATCCTTGGTCTTCCAGTATGCAGGATGTACGAGTATCGGGAATATTCGAGGGTGATGTGATCAATAAACGATTGTATAACCATGGCACTTCCATTTCGAGGGAGCGATGAAACAAGACTATATTTAGTGACTCCTTTCAATAGAGAAGTAATCTGATCTTAGTACAAATGTTGGACATTGATCTGAATACAATTCAGATGTAATGAGAAAATTAGAGTTACGGTTTTGATTTAATAAAACATCTATGAGAGGTCCTCTTGAACTGTATTTGAGATAAGATCTCAATATCCAAGTCACTATACGTGGACGTACAATCGTCTTTTCTTTATCTCCAAGTATCCGTGGAGAAAGCGCATTATCTTGAAAGAGTTCAAGAATAATTTCATTGTTGATAATATATTTGAGAATTGAGCAAAATGAATAATTAAATTTGATTTAATTATTATGAATAATATGAATTTGATTCATATTAGTTGGTCATATGAGAATAGAGATCCAAGATAATTAAATATGACTTAATTATCAAGGATATGAATAATGTGGATAGTTCTATCCATATTAATTATATATATTATAGTTATGATTTATAATATATTAGAGAGAGAAAATTGTACTTTATATTTATTATTAAATGTTGATGAGAATTGGATTCACATTGAACAATTAAATGAAAATACAATTTACATTTTATTTTTGGTTGTAACTGTGTTTCAGAAAATTTCCAATGGCATGATTACAATGTTCACAAAATAATTTTGAACTATTTGTGTGAATAAATTTGCAACAAATGTTGCTGCAAATTATAGAGAAACACATGGAATAATAGATTCCATGTAATAGGAGAAAGTAGGCTCCCTTCCTAATAAGGAGGGGGGACGACCACCATGTTCTACTAGGACTTGTGGCTGTCTACCTCCCTTATGGAAGGTGGCTAGCCTCCTTCCTATTTATCCAATATAGATTGATTTAATTAAAATTAATTTATATTGATTATTATTCAATATATATTTATTTTAATTTAATTAATTGTTATTGTATTTTTACTGCAAAATCATGGCCATCGAAAGAAACACAAATCAATCTCCCCCATTGGATTTATGTTGTCCATGGATTGAAATCCATGGACTCCAAAAATATTATAAAAGGAGAGGTAACCCTAACTCTCCTTGAGAAAACATAATATGCTCTCTTCCTATCTCTCTACATGCCAAACCTCTCTCTCTCTCTCATTCTAGGGTGGTCGTCTCCTCTAACTCTAGAGAGGAATCGCCATCGTCGCGAAGCCAGTGTGTCGCCGCTTCGACTGTTTGTGGATCTCCATCTCCTTAGGTACGCCTTTCTCGTAAAGAAGACATTGGATCTCGTGTGATGAGATCAGTATATTTGTCCCTCAGATCATCAACATGGATTGCAAGGAGCACACGTTTCATCAACACGCTCGCAAGTATATTCTCCATCGGGTTAGACTTGATACAGGAGGTCTCTTCGTTTAGAGGCTCGATCGCAACCATGCTTCAAGAGGTAACGCTAATACATGTTTGTTATTTGGATGAAATGACCTAAGAAATGTTCTTAGATCATGTAATTTCATCCACATAAAAAATTTTAAATTCTATTGCCCTGAGCAACTAATATGACTAGTCTCTCCTGAGCGCATATGACGTGATCATCACACTTCCGTGATACACTTATGGATCTTTCCATATCCTTTAAGTGGTATCAGAGCCATAAGTCATAGCTTTTGGATATGATCATTAAACTTCAGATGACTTGGGCTTTCTTGGTTGTGCGAACTTTCATCACATTTTATTCACACATCCCTATTTTATGTGATTTGTTCTCCCTGCTTAGTTCTTTAAAACTGATTTTAAAATTTGTATTACGTTCCCCATTAAGTTAACAAATCGTAGGACTTGAGTTTGCAAGATTTGGAATCTGTTTGCTCAAGTTATGATCGTTTTAGTGGACATGTGTCCAGTGCTACGGGAATGATGTTTTAGAATGTAATCAAGAGATAACCACTGTGTTAAATATCCTATAAATGCATGTCTATCACTTTAATTATTTTGAAAATCAAATTATCAAACTAAGAAATTATAGTTTGCTTGATTTGGAGTTTATTTGCTCAAGATTTGTTAGTTTTAGTAAACATGAGTCACTGCTAAAAATTAACAAATTTGGATATTAATCTTGTGATTGTCATTCAATTAATTCATGGAAATTAATGGTTAATATCTTGAAATAATTATTTGTTAAATATTTTTGAAATATTTAATAAAGATAATTATTTTAAATGACTATAACCAACATGATAAGATAGTTGATCTTGATCGATTTGGTTATAACAAACCTTCCAACAAACATTGTTGCTTGAATAGGATTGGGGATTTGTTTAGAAAATCTCCTTATAGTATTAATCAAAATGGTTTTGATAAATATTATATGGTATTACTTCGGTTGAAAGAGATCGAATATTATCTCCAATACAATATGATCAAATCAGATTATCTTGACATGAGACAGATATTGTGTCTAGTCGAGGATTGTTGGGATAGCGGGTTGCTCCGTGAGCGATCTATCTGACATCCTATGCATACTAGCTACGATAGCGTGTAAGGAAAGGATAATGCTTAAAATGATCATGAATTATTTTTCTAATTATTAAAATTTGAATAATATATATTTAGAAATTATACTATCCTTCATGTAACACTCAAGATAGTTTGTTGGTTGTTTGAATTGGATTGATAATTGATTCAATATGATTAAATTAATTATATCCAATTAAACTCTCTATTATGAATAGAGTAGTATTTCCCTTGGAAGTATTAATTATGTGAATATCATTCCTAATAATTACTTAAATTTTGACCATGATATGGAGGATCACATAAGTGACATCCACGGTCTCCTTTTAATGCAAAGGGTTCTGTCGTCAGGGATTGTATGTAGGAGATGCCTGTCCAAAGTGACAACTCTTGCATACAAGCGCATTTGGATCGGGCTTTTTGCTTTTTGAAAGAGTTAGGTCGTATGTGTAGTGACCCCAATATCGAGTCCTCATGTTATTGGGGCAATATTGGATTGCGCATAGTGAGATGTAATCTTATTGACAGTTGGTTCAATTAACAACAGGTCAACATCGCCTTAAGGGTGGTGGGCTTAGGTGTTAAAGATCAAATTGGAAAATACAAGTTAGACTTGCAAGGAGAAATGAGTTCTGCTTCTTTTTATCTAGGTTGCAAGTTCTCATATTATTGGGATATAACAAAGGTAAGAAGGAGGTCCCAGATCTTGCTTGAGATATAACAATAAGTATATCTCTTACATTGAAAGTGAATAAGGAAATGAACTTTTAATGTTGATAATGTAACATAACTTTGATATAAAAATCCTAAACCAAAGTAAAATATATATTTATGCAAATATTTCTTACATCAGATAACCTACATTAAACCCACTCAATACTATACTCAATAATAACTAGTAAAATATCATGGATTGGATTAATGATTAAGATATTGTTTTTTCAATTGGACACATAATGTGTGTGGTTGCAATAAGCAAATTTCCTCATAATAATGAGGAATGACAATTAAATAGACAATAGGACATCACCCTAAGATTTATATGTCTCTATGGTCCTTATCTTTCATCGACTATGCTTTTGAAGGAACATGTCGATGATGATTGTTGTCAAAGAATCCTTATAAAATCGAACAAAATGTTTTGTATACATATGTGCTCTCGACATTTAAACATGAATGACATGGTTCACTGCATTATGTAGAATGATGGCTCTGTTAGAGATGATGTATTCAAAATATTTGAGTATTTACCTAAACCAAATTCTTTAAGAGTTCAGATGGACGTAGATAAGATGAGTGTCATCATTCTTTTGTTTATACTCAAGTCATTAATAAAGCTTCATAACATTCATATTGTATGATTGGGATGTAGCATATATTAATGTTGAAATGCTCTTATATTGAAATCTTTTAAGTTCAGCATAAGAGATCCTTCGTCTTCAGCAATGGTTGTTTATAGATGAAGGGAGCACAATGGAAGCATTGGTTTGATCCAAGTAAGAAGGAAAGTTAAAGAGTTGATTGTACTTCTGTGACTTCCATACATATGACATCCAAAGAGTTGGATGAATGTCAACATTGCAATAAATCAATGTGCTGATAGTATGACTATCTAAACTATCTAAGATCCTTAGAGAAGGACTCAGATAGTGCATCGAAATAATATACATATATAGTTACTTAAATTGATTTTGTTTATTAGATAAGATTAAAGTCTAATAATTGTATCTCATTCTTCTAATAACACTTGCAATTGTTGCATGTGTTTTATAAGACTGGAAAATTTTATTTTAAGGTTTAATACACATCCACATGGATGTTGATGCAATTATTTCATTAGTCTCTATTGGATAGATAGACTACTTATTTTCAGTAGTGAGCCTTAGTCTTGGAGAATGTCTCCATGACCTAGATATTAGAATACATTCATTGTTTATTACTAAATTTGTTGGAAATGAACATGAGTTTCGGAATATACCTATCATAAGGAGTTGTGATAGATATGTTTCAAATAGCAATCTAACATCTATAGTACTCTACTAAATTAGAATATTAATGAATAGTTCATTATTATTTCTAATTATTGAAAATTAAACCGTAATAGATCAAGAGGAGGATGAAGACCATTTGACACTGAGTTGGCATTGAATCTTCGACATATGTCTATTGATGTGATCAATAGACTAGTAAGAGATGAAACTTTGGACTGTCTAAAATTTCAAGTCTTGCATACCTATGAATATTGTATTCAAAGTAAAAATGCCCTATACACCGTTCTCTGGGAATGGTGTAAGATTCTAAGTTATTCAAGATCTCATACATATTGATGTATGTGGATAATCTATATCATAATAAACATTAATTATATGTGATATCAATTGATGATTGTTTGTGGTATGAGATTTCATTCCTTCACATTAGAAACCTTTGAAATGTTCAAAGATTACACAATTTTCGATTAGAACCAAAGTTTGAAGGAAGATGAAATGAATTTGATATAATCTATGGATCAAGTACTTATTAGATTAATTCAAGAAATACCTTATAGAAAAAGGAATATTGTTCCTGTCTCACTCCTCCTAAAAGACCTAAACTCAATATAGTAGTAGGGAGATACAATTGGATCACGTGTGACATGATTTTCTTAATGATGAATCATAGCATAATTACCTCTTAGTTTCCAGGTATATATGTAATAGAGATTACAATGTATATCCTTAACAAGTTTCCATGAAAACCTGAAGTCCAAAACCCTCATAAGCTATGGTTTGGAACATATCCCAGTGTTGGAGAGTTGAGGAATTTGGGTTACTTGTTGACTATAACATGGATGCAAGTGAGCTGGAATAAAGCACTAGAGAGTGCTACTTCATTAGGAAAATAACGGAGGGTATTGGATACCTACTTTATGACCTTGATATTCTTAAAGAATTTCATCTCTAAGAATATGATTCTAAGAGGATGACTTTCTTGAGAAAAAGATGAAAATGAAGTAAAGTAACTCATTAAATCTTGAGAAGATAAGACTCCTGAAATTGGAAACTAAAAATGAAACACACATACCTCTTTGAGGGTGGTAAGACCACCTAAAGGGTATGGACTTCATGTATCAATGATCTGACTACATATGATGAAGCTTCTGAGGATCATGACTTGAAAAGATGGATGCTAGCGATAAAGTCTAAAGTAGACTTCATAAACAAATGTTGTATATGGACCCTCGAAAATCCACCTATAGGGGAGAAACCCATTGGGTGTAAATGGATCTTCAAGAGAAAAAGGGATCCTGATGAGAAGGTAGAGCTCTTCAAAGCACAGGTCGTATCCACAAGATACACATGAAGAAAAGACATCTCTTACGATGAGACTTACTCTTCAGTGACCACGCACAAACTCAACAGTATATTATTAATTGTAGTTACACAACTTGACTATGACATTTGTAAGATGGAAGTCAAGATTGCATTCATCTATGAATTCCTCATCGAGGATATTCATATTAAGTAGCCCCATGGATTCATAGTTGACAAACACAAAGTGTGTAAGGAACACCATCTATGGACTCAAATAAGCTTCTTATAGTTGGAACATTAGATTTGATGAAATTATAAATGTTATGATTTCAGATAGAATCTTGATGAACCAATTGAAGCTTAGTGGGAGTGCCATTGCGTTCACCGTGCTAAATGTAGGTAATATCCTAATCATTTGGATTGATATAAGGGTGATAATAAGTGTTTTATGATCTGTTTATTTCATACCTTAAGATATGATCTCAAGGATACTTATTGGATCTTAGTTCTGAATTTCAGAAGCAAATAGAAGAGGGTATTGGGACTGTCACAAAAGTAGTAAACCTTGGACATGTTCCATTCTTGAAATATCCCAAGGAAGGCTTCTTTCCCTTAAGATTTGGTACTAACCAATCTAAAGGGATAGAATATCAAGTGTTGACGATGCTAAAACGGCTTGTCCTTGTGCATCAATTACGAGAAGCTCTGTGTATGCTAGATGTGTACAAAAGCTAGATGTCTGCCATGTAATGGGAGTAGCAAACTGTTACTAATCCTGCTGTAGATATAAAGCATTTATTTGCAGTAATAAAAGAACCTTCAATGAAGAAAAGTTCTTTGAGAAAGTGATCTAAAAGTCTTATCTTCAATAACTTAAGACTTAATAAGTAGTGATCTAAAGGGTCTTAGTTATAGATAACTTATAAGACATAAGACACGGTCTTAGTCTTAAGAGATAGAGATCTCCAGGAATAAATATTCTGATAAGGATAATAGAAATTACATATTGGTTATAACGGTTATTGAGTTGTAGTGTCTAGACACTAGAACTACTTTAACAAGATTGAGTATTGATTGCATAAGATGGAACATTCGCATTGGATGCGAGCACTGTTACGAGGAGATATGAAAGTACTATAAAATGACATGACGTAGTCTCTCAAGAACAAAGTGACTAATCAACTTACCTAGATATTTTTAAATAGCTTATGATTGTCACATAAGTGCCTGCTTAAAGATTAGCCCATTAATGGCTCTTTGTGCTAGTTGGAGATTGTTGGACATGCAAGCCCATAATGAGCCATTGTGCAATAAATGTTATTGAAAATCATTTCCTGATCCGAAATGAAGAATAACTAATTTGCATAATAGTTCCCTTAGTACAATTAGGGTTATGTACCATGGCCATCCTAATGATCATATAGCTATTGATTCAATTGTTGAATCACAGAGGCTGGTGCTTGGATGAATATCTAAAGAGTTAGATCGAGGTCTCATCAAGCACCATCAAATGATTATTAAGAGATGATCTCCAGTCTGAGTAGGTGATGGCAATCCATTCTCTAATGGTCGATATTTAATTGACGTCTTGATGCAGGTCCTATGCATAAGAATAGAGATTCATATGTGTTAAGTAAGTTAGGTCAAAGGGTGGACCTAACGATATAGAGATAGCCAAGACCTATGTCGTATGCTATCACGATATAGGAACACATCCTCTGACCGGAGACAGATGTGTTACTATATGTTTGAGTATATACATTTGGCAGACTAATAGGTTGATGATCTAATCAAGGTCTATACACCGACGAGCTGGTGTGCATACAAGGGCATATGAGTAATTCGATCTCTCAAAAGGATCATACAGGTTCATTACTGAACCGGAAGACATGAGCTCAATCATGAGATATTAGGAATAAAGTTACGTGCACGATCATCTCACTTAAGAAGATTGACTGAATTTGTGTGTTTGATATATACTTTTGGAAAGTATATGATCAATACCTAGGTATGATATATGTTTTTGGAAAGCATATGATCAATACTGACTCCTGAAGGATATAGTAAAGATAAGATCTAAAACTTTGGGTTTATCCTAGGTCTTATAGTATGCAGGATGTAAGGGTATTGTGAATACTCGAGGGTTATGTAATTAATAATGGATTGTATGACCATGATTCTTCCATTCCAAGGGTATGGTGAATCATGTCTTGATTTTAGTAACTCCACTCAATAGAGAAGTAATCTGATCTTAGTCCAATTGTTATACATTGATCTGAATACAATTCAGATGCAATGAGAAGATTAAATTTATAGTTTAGATTTAATCAAACATCTATGGGAGGTCCCCCCAGATCTTGATTTGAGATATGATCTCAATATCCAAGTCACTATACATGGAACGTACAATCACCATGTCCATATCTCCAAGTATACACAAAGAAAGCCCATTATTCTTGAAAGAGTTCAAGAATAATTTCATAGATGATAATGCATCTGAGCATTGAGAAAAATGAATAGTTAAATATGATTTAATTTTTATGAATAATATGAATTTGATTCATATTATTTGGGAGCATGAGAATAGAGATCCATGATATCTAAATATGATCTAATTATCAAGGATATGAATAATGTGGATAGCACTATACATATTAATCATATATATGATAAATATGATTAATAATATATTAGAGAGAGCAAACTATATTTCCATTTATTAGTTAAATGTTGATGTGAATTGGATTCACATTGAATAATTAAATGAAAATAAAATTTACATTTTATTTTGGTTTGTGAATGTGATTCACAAAATTTCCGATGGCATGATTGCAATATTGACAAAATAATTATGAACTATTTGTGTGAATAAATTTGGAAGAAATGTTGTTTCAAATTATGGAGAAATACATGGAATAATAGATTCCATGTAATAGGATAAAGGAGTCTCCCTTCCTAGTAAGGAGGGGGACGACCACCAAGTCCTATTAGTACTGGAGCCGTCCACCCTCTTATGGAAGATGGCTAGCCTCCTTCCTATTTCTCCAATATAGATTGATTTAATTAAAAGTAATTTATGTTGATTATTATTCAATGTATATTTAATTTAATTTAATTAATTATTTTTGTATTTTACAACAAAATCATGATCATTGAAAGAAACACAAATCAATCTCCACCATTGGATTTGTGTTGTCCATGGATTGAGATTCATGGACTCCCAAAATATTGTAAAAGGAGAGGCAACCCTAGCTCTCCTTGAGACAACATAATATGCTCTCTTCCTCTCTCTCTCCCTGTGTGTATACACCAAGACTCTCTCTCTCTCTCTCATTCTAAAGTGGCAGTTCCCTCTAACCCTAAAGAAGAATTGTTTGTAGATATTTGTCTTTAGTTTATATAAAAATAATTCCTAGGAGTTTTTGGCATTTAAAGGATTTTTAAATTACAAAATACTTCTGACTGTACACTTTTTGTTGTGTTTTTCACTGTTTCATTTTTAGAAAATTACAAAAACAACAGAAAAATTTGAAAAAAAATACTAAAAAGATATTTTAAAATATACAAAACATAAAAACATTTTCTTTTAATTTTTTGAGTATATTTTACTATACTGAAAAATACAAAAAAAGTGTGGTGTCGTGTCGTTTTTACTCCTTTGTGCCCTATTCGAAAAATACAAAAAAAGATAAAAAAAATCAAAAACCACTAAAATTTCATTTCAGAAATTTGACTACTTAGTTTTTAAATCGTGCTCCTTGTGTTCGACCTTGGTCGCTATACTAGGTAAAAAGAATAGAGAAAACTGCTTACATTGATTTTATTGATTTATCCTATTTTTGAGTGGTTCATTTTTTTCTGATCGATTCGAGTGGTTGAGAACGACGACATTTTGGCATATTATTTATCCATGTCAAACTCGTAGATTCTTATGTCATCAGAGATATCTAAAGAAATAGATTAAGGGCTCATAAAGTACCATCAAATGATTATTTGGAAAGGACCTCTAGCCCAATAAGAAGATGTCAAAGCTTCTCTAAAGGTTGATATCTAACCTACATCTTGATGCAGGTCGTCTACATAGGAATAGATATTCAAAGGTCTTAGATAAGGTAGGTTAAAGAGTTGACTTAAGGAGATCGAGATAACCAAGACCTATGTCGAATGTTGACATGATATAGGCACACATCCTTTGACCAGAGATAGATGTGTTACTATATATCTGAGTATGTACATTTGGTATACCAATAGGTTAATGATCTAATCAAGGTCTATACACCAGTGAGCTGGTTTGCATACAAGGGCATATGAGTAATGTGATCTCTCTAAGGGATCATACAGGTTCATTAATGAACCTGAAGACATGATCTCACTCATAAGACATTGGCATTAAATTCCATGTACGATCGTCTTTCTTTGGAAGCTTGATGGAATTTAGAGGTATGATATATGCTTTTGGAAAGTATATGATAGATAACTCCCAATTATCAAATGAGAAACTTAATGATAAAACCATGAAGGAAACTGTTTAAATATGATCTAAAACTTCAGATTTATTGTAGGTCTTCCAGTATGCAAGATGTATGATATTAGGAATACTAGAAGGTGATGTGATCAGAAATGATTGTATAACAATTCCACTCCCATTCTGAGGGAGTGATGAAATAGGGTTGGATTTTAGTGACTCCTCTCAATAGATAAGTAATCTGGTCTCAGTCAAATGTTGAACATTCATATGAATATGATTCGGATCCAATGAGAAGATTAGATTCACGATTTTGATTTAATAAAGCATCTTTGAGAGGTTCCTGATATCTGGATTTGAGATACGATCTCAATATCCAAGTCATTATGTATAAAATATACAATCGCCCTGACCTTATCTCCAAGTATTAGAGGAGAATATACACAGTTCTTGAAAGAGGTTGAGAATTATTCATTGAGTAATTTTACCTAAGCATTGGAAAATTAGATAATTAACTAGGATTTAATTATCACAACTAATGTTTGGATAAAGATTTCCAGTATAATTAAATTGGATTTAAATATCACAGATATGATTAATGTGCATAACACTATCCATAATAATCGTAGATAATGTGGATATGATCTACAATATCTAGAGAGAGTTAATTGTGAATGAGATTCCTAATTTCAATTTTAATGTGGATTGGATTCACATTACATAATTTAATGTAAATATGATTTACATTAAATTTTAGTTGGAGGAAATTAATTGTCAATAACCAATAGTCTAATTGTAATTATCACAAAAATTTTTGGAATTATTTTGTGATTATTCAATTATTCAATAATTAAATTAATTAATACATTGGATAATTTATTTTTTCACTCATTCCACCTCAGAGATGATGTCCATGGGTTTTTTAACCATGGTGGACATCCATCCTATTTTTTGTATATGGATAAGGTCTCTTAATTATCTTCCATTTATTGATTAATTATTTTAAATGCGATAATTTTGTAATTTTATTTAAATTATCTCTTTGTTTTTATTTTGTCTTTATTGTAAAGTAAAAGCAAACACAAATCAATTATAACCACAATTAGTGAGAGAAAATGGATTGTGCTCCATGGAAAGAACATAAATCAATCTAAACCATTGATTAGAGTGAGCACATGGATTGGGAATCCATGGACTTCCAAAATGCTATAAAAGAGAGGCCAAACCTATCTCTCTTTTTCAAAATTTGAATGCAATTGTTGCATTAATAAAGCTCTCTCTCTCTCTCTCTCTTTACACATGCCAATCTCTCTCCACAACCTTGGTGGAGATCACGATCATTATCGTGTTTTCGTTGTGTTGTCATACTAATCGCCCAAGGAACTTGGTCTTGATCGGTGCCATGTGATCGTTAAGAAGACAACGGATTTTGTGCAATGAAATCAGGAGATTCCTTACTTGGATCGTTGCTCAGGATTGTGGGAAGCACATGACACATCATCACGCCCACAAGTGGACTCTCCCTAGATCAGAATTGAGTAAGGAGGCTTCTTCATTTATATGGTCTACGGATCACAACCACGCTTCAAGAGGTAAGCCTAAATATCATGTGATCTTTATGAAATGATTTGAGAAGTGTCCTAGAATCATGTGATTTCATCATTTAAAATTTTAAATTCTGTTGTCCCTTGCAACTAGTATGACTAGTTGCCATTGATCGTATTCGATAGGATCTTCGCGCTTTTGTGATGCACTAAGTCCTAAACCATAGCCTTCATCTCCTTGCTATTATCGTCACTTAGGATTGTGGGAAGCACTGTCTCATCCACACGAACACAAGTGCTCTCTACGTAGGATCAGACTTGAGACATGGGGTCTCTTACCTTAAAGACCCGTGGATCGTAATTACACTTCAAGAGGTATTTTTATATTCATGTGCGATCTTTATAAAATGACTGGGGAATCATTCCCCATCTTGTGGTTTCATCGAAAATTCTAATTTCTGCTACCCCTTAACAACTTGTATGACTAGTCGAGCTAGATTATATACGATATGATCTTTAAGATTTAGTGATGTACGGGACGCAAACCTCACCTTCAAGTAGTATTGGAGCCTTGGTTGAAGGTCATGGATGTGATCCAAACCCTAAAGGAAGAAGGTTTTTGATATTGTATGCTGGGACTTGTTGTTTTATGCATAGATGCGACATTCAAATCGTTTTTTGCTTATATGACGTGGATAATGTTTTTGCCATGCTTGAATGAAATTTTATTATACTAAAATATGTTTAGAATGTTTGAGCATGTTCCCAAAAGATCTTTTAAAAGGTTGGCAATGAAGGGCATCATTTTAGATTTGAAAAGTTTGTGCAGTATGATGTTATTTTGAAAACTATGATCTTTAATTAAATGAATTTTTTCTATGATTTTCCTATCATGAAACATGTTAGAAATACATTAAATATGTTAATAATTAAACCTGCAAGCTTATTGAATTTCTTTCACTCTATTCTGACTCAGTTTGACCTAGATATGTGATATTTAGTGGAGATGGGTCGGAAGATAATTGGATCATCTTTTGACATTAATTTAATGTGCTTATCGTTCAATATTAATCATAAAAATTATGAATTTCCTTGATTATATATCTTTTATTTATTTATATAAATATTTGTTAATCATCAATCTTCATTAAAAGATTCCTTCATGGCAAACCCTAGTTTCAAACTACAATAGTTCTAGTTCAACTTTTACATGCAAAACCAACTTGTTTACCTGATATGACTAGAAATTCTGGGAGATTAATTTTTTTAAGATACCTAAATTTATAAGTGATTATTATACAGTATTGCACATGTTGAAGATTGACAAAACCCATTAGTATAACTTGTACCAATTGCATTGTCTCGAACTGGAAAGGTGATGGTGTATAGACCTAGATATGCTAATGGGTAAACTAATTCGCACCTTACACTGCATATGCAGTGGAAGTGCTCCCTATTAGTATAATCTGCACGACCTGGCTGGATCCATCTCAAGGAAGGGAAGCATGAGAAGTCTATGCATACTTCAGCTACTAATTGGAATAATAAAATGCACTAAGTAAGGGTGTATACTATGTAGTAATATCAAGAAAATGATATGTCTATTCGTTGCATTGTATTGATGATTAATTTAATGTGATTAAAATAATTTAATAATATTAAAACAAATAGTCTATTGTTAATATGTTTGAAATTCCCTTGTAAGGAATACTCATGAGAATTTGATTCGAAATGATTAATAAAATATTTAGTGGCATATGGAGTTTAATTCGATGACATCCACAGTCTCTCATCAAGGTGAAGGGTTCCATAACCATTGATTGTATAATGGAGATGCCTATGCGAAGTCACAGTTCGACATAGAAGCACACATAGATCAATCTCTTTACTTCTTGAAAGAGACACGCGTTGTTCCTCATATAATCGAGGCAGTATTGCATTGCACATAACGAGTGTCATTCATGTCGATCGTTGGCTCAATTAACAATGAGTCAAGATTACCTTAGAGGTGGTGGGCTCACATGTTAAAGACCTAATTGGAAAATGTAAGTTGGACTTGCATGGAGGAATTAGTTCCCACTTCCTTTACCTAAGTTACATTTCCTCATATTATTGGAGTGTAACAAAGGTAGAATGGAGATCCTATATCTTGTTAGAGATATAATTATCTCTTTCATTAAAAATTACTTATTAGTGAACTTTTAAAGTATTAAATATCGAGACAACTTTGATTTAAAATTCCTTAATCAAATAATTATTGAATACATAATTATTTATATGTTCTAATAAGTGCATTTCTTCATGTCAGATATAAAGTCCATGAATCCACTCAACATGCTTCTGGAGGTCAACTAGTTGATGGGAGCAAATTATTTAGATTGGCTCTAAAATTTAGAACTTGTTCTTTCTGCGAAGTGCATCGACTATGTGCTCACCGAGAACAAGCTTACAAACCCAAGTCAATGGAAGAATTAAAATTCAATGAAATATATGAAGAAGACCATTATTTTCCCATTATTATGTATTAGGCTCTCTATCCAATATGCTTCAGAAGCAACTTATGGATATATAAGGTGCTTAGGATATAATGCGGAATCTAAAAGAGATGTTCAATAATGTTACAATTTTAAGAACCGATTCGTTGCAAGATGCATGAAGGAATCTCACTTAGAGAATAATCAAAATATTTGGTTACATCTCTAAACTGAATACCCTTGGGGCACAAATGGATGTAGACGTAGTCTGATTTCATTCAAATGTCTTTATCCATGTCTTTCAATTATTTTGTAGTATCGTACCACATGAATAAATTGAGGTTAACAAATGCTAAGATCATATCTTCATTGAAGTCTGGTGAGGACGTCATGAAGAAGGAGAATCCTACAAGTAGTGTAATGGTTGCACATGGAAAGCACAGATAGAAGGAAGGGTCTCGGAAGGGTCCGACCCATAAGAAGAAGAAGAGTCACGATGTTGGCTCATCCTCTCAGGCTTCCACACTCATGGCATCAAAGAAAGCTGATGTCTATCATTACTACAAGAAGTCAAGGCACTGGAAGGGTAATTATACAGATTACGTAAAATCGTTGAAAAAGGTAAGCCCAAGCATGTATAAAATTTAATTTCGTCATTGAAATCAATTTTCTCACTGAACAAGAAGGTAGTTCGGTCATAGATTCTAGTGATTATTTTCATATATGAAATGTATTACATCTATTTCAGGAAATCTGAAAGCTTGATGAAAGGGAGATAGTCATTTAGATGGTATTTGATGCAATTGTTGCCACAATCACCCTTGGAACATGCATAGTATCATTATTTAGTAGGAGAGTCTTTATAACTAGAAGGTGACTCTATGTTCTGAATATTACAAGGAACTTATTATTTGTTTCTAAGTTAGAAATGGATATTTTTTCCTATTATGTGAAAAACTATCATAAGCCAGTATGGTAAACATATTGTAGATGGTTTTCTAACTCCTGATGGACTCTTTGAGTTGTGCATTGATGAATATGTCATGAATATTACAACAACTAATAAAAATAATAAAATATCTTGAGAGGACAAAAATCATTTAATTATGATTTAATGTCAAAGGCTTGGTCACTTATATGTTGGTAAGATCAATATATTGGTAAAAGATAGACATTAGATTATCTACAGGTCCAATGTTTACTAATGAATCCATGATTAAACATCTTTATTCTTTTATTTTAGCTAAAATCCTTGGTAAAAACACATGTATATATTCATTATTCTTATTGTTTATCATTCTTCATTGATTTGTTAATATTGATTATTTATCATTCTTTTAAACAAAAATAAAAGAATTAAGAAGAAAAGAACAAGGAAAGAAATAAAGAAGGGTGTATTTATGAAATAAATGCAGACTGACCCGAACCTCGAAAAAAGATCAAGACTTGACTTGATCAACAAGTAATAAAGTAGAGGGGATAGGGTCCATAACTTATAAAAATCAAGAAAACCGAATCTCACTTGTACATATTCAACATTTTCACTGTGTACATGTTTTCATCTATTTTATTTGTTAATAAACAACCTCAAATAAAAATATTTCCTTGTTGAAAGTTGCTTGTAATAATAGTTATTATTTTATGAAAATATCAAATATTATTTAGCTAATAAATAAATAATTACAATCAACGTAAAAAGCCTAAAAATTCAATTTGCTAGGTTCATAACTATGTATAGAAAACTCCAATTTGACCAAACTCACTTTTAAACTTTGTTTTGTAGCTAATATTTTGTATTAAAAATACCAAAATATTGTGGAATTAAACATGTGAGTTTTGGGCATTTGGACCCGTTTGTATATTTGTCCATTATGTATATAAAACTTCTTTATTTTCCATCTATCTATTTGTTACTCCAATTAACTTAATTATTTTTCTAAATTGTTCATAAAAACCACCAAAAATATAAAAATATAACTTAAAAATAAAATTGAATAAATACCAATAAATCTCAAAAACAAAAAGTCGTAAAGCCTAACTTCAGAACCTCGTAACTCGATCGTATAAATTACGACTTGGGTGTACTCATTTTTCAAGTTTGTTTTGTGAAATTATTTATTAAATAAGATTAGTTTCACTAAAATTATTGTTTATATGTTAAAAATAGGATTTGGAACCCTGTTGGTGTAGTCGCATATATGTATATATTGTGCATATTTATATGTATTTATTTTCTTGTATATTTGTGCATATATTATTTTAATTTTTTTTATAAAATTATTTTATTTATATACAATGTAAATAAAAATAACAAAATCAAAAATAAATAAAGATATAATAATGTATTTATTATATAGGTAAAATATACCTATATCGTATATACTTTATTTATTTAACCTATTAAAGTAACTTGTAAAAATAAAATAAAAATATATTTGAAATCTTTTATTTTTTATGTAAATAAATAAATTATTAAATTATGTTATTATTTATAAAAATAAATTACTAAAATTAGAATGTTTTACATATAGGTAATTTGCACCTACGAATAAATGCTTTTATTTATTTTAGCCTTTTAATTTAATTTATTTAATTTATTTGATTACTTCAATTTATTAAAAATCATCATAAAATAATTTATTAAATTAACATTATTTAATTTAATAATATTTTAATCTAAAAATGTTTTTATATTTTATATAGATATCTGAATTCTCATTGGTCCAGTTAGGTTCGATGACTCCCCATTAACTCCTCTTCCACCTCCTAGACCTGACTCCACCTAGAAGACCTGCCTCCATCTCCCAATTTTCTCGATCTGCTCTGATCTCTGTTCGGCATGTTTCTTCCACCTTATTATAACCCAAACATCCATGTTTTTCTCCTACATGTTTTCACTTCAAATCGTCTCGTTTCACTATAATTTATCATTTGAAATTCACCATTTTCAAACCCTTTATAAGCTCTAGATCTTGGATTTTATCTGCATCCACCATTTTTCAATCGTCTTCTCCCTACTAAGCGTGCGAGAGGTTGTGACAGAGCCTCTCTTCAATCATAGGTTGAGGTTGAGAACGAGAGAGAGGCGTGATCAGTCGTCGGCATGGGACAGATCCACTGTGCGCACAACCCTCAGGATTGCGACATGTCGAGGTCATCACCTAAAGCTCTGCTTGAGCTCCATCGGTAGGCAACTACATTCAACACTCATGCTGCTTCATCCACTTCATCAAGTTATTGAAGATCTGCATATTTCACTTGATTTTCACCTTACTTCATTCCATCAACCTATCGCATCTGATTACCCCGATTAGAGGTCCTTAATCATAGATCTCAGTCATGATTGTCGATCATCATCATCCGCTCAATCATACACACCTCATTGATCCTGTTCCGCTTCTCCAAACCATTCCATACCCTATATATCTCAGATCCGATCTGTGAGCCTATATTCATTTCTCCCATTTCGTTTAGGATTAATCCATCCACCTCCATTTGATTTCTTGCTTCGAATAACGATCAATCAAGGCTCTTTCAACTTCCAGTCATTTGAAACTCTTACAGGTGCATCTCTTAGAACGAGCTGCATCATTGGAAGATAACGATACCGCTGCAGATCGATCTGATCGAGCTTCATCAATTGCATCCGAGCATCCATTGATCGATCTTCGAAAGCTCCTCCACATATCCAAGCCTCAAAGAACCATGATCGTGGAACAACAACCTAGAGTTGAATCCCCATCAATAGTGCAAATCACATTCGAGCATCATCATCGTCTTCTACCGTGAAACACATTACCGCACATAGTGGAGATCCTGCAACTAAAAAACAAGGGCTCAATCCAGAAGTACAACTACCCTTGGATCGAATCTAATCCAAGGGTCCACAGGTCAGCCACATGTCAAACTTAGAGTGGTAATCGCCCCACTACTTAATAGGTCATGTGCAGCTCATGTGCACTGATATTTGTTTTGGGTAATTGCTTTCTCACCCTTGTATATTTTTGTAATTATGAAAAGAATTTTGAGTTGCTTAATACGTGTGATCTATGTGTGCCTTTTTAGTGAAAATTGCACATTCTGCCCTACAAAATTTCTTTGTGAAATGGCATTCAGAGAAATTACATTTTTGTCCTTGTATTTCAACAATTGATTTTCTTATCTATTTTGCTTGAAATAAATAATTCCATTCCTTCAGAAATTCCAAGAAAAGTAGTGTAATGTCATGTTGTGTTTCTTTATGTCATATAATTTTTTTCTTGTAAAATAAATTATTTTTTAGTTTTAATAATTCCAAAAGCACCTAAATTTGCTTTATTTGCTTTATAAAATTCGTAAAAGTTCGAAAATGGCTTTAAAAAATCCAAAATTATTATTCTATATATATTTTGATTTGTTTTACATAATGTGCAATTTTTGTTTGAAAATCTTTAATAAAAAGCAAAAAAATGCAAATTGTATAAACATTAAAAAATCTTATAAAATTAATAAAATAAAAAATATATTTCAGGTACTGTTTGAAAGACAAATAAAAACCCTTTTCGCTAAAATTAGTTTCCAGGCTTCTTGATTTTAATTTTTATTTTAAAAATCCAAAAACATTGTTCTCATTTTCTGTTTTGTTTGTTTTCTATTTTTTTTCAGTTTAAAAATCCTAAAAATCTAAAAAACTTTAAAAATAAAAAATTGTAAAAAAAATATCGAAAACATAAAAATATTTTTATTTGATTTTTTTGGCCATTTTTATAATTTTTGAAAAATAAAAAAATATTATTTGCCTTTTTCTTTTACATTTTCTTCATTCACTTTATTTGAAAGTTAAAAATATAAAATTTTACAAATTTAAAAATCATTAAAATTTTAATGAAAAATAACAAAATATAAAAATAAAAAAGATAAAAATCTATAAATACCCAAGAGTTGTTTGTTTTGAGTTTCCTTTTTCCTTGCTTTGGTTTTTCTTTGAATTAAATAATGCTTGCTTAATAATTACTGCCTCCTTGTGTTCAACCATGCGAGTTATACCTAGTTACTTAATAAATAGCAAGTCCAAATTTTCTATTATTTTAGTTTGAATCAAGTAAATTGTTTGATTCAATTGGTTTTTTTGGTTACAACGACACTTGTGATTTAATAATTAAAACCCTTGAAGAATCGGTTGGTAAAAATGATGTCGTTGCTGAGGAGGCACGAGGAGGGTAGCTAGGTCCTTTCTTTTAGCATACTATTCGTTGTGTTTGTTCTTATTTTCTATCATTTATTTATGTTAGACATAATTGTGGATCTGCTACTTATTTGAGGAGTGAGCACTTGGTTGAGAACCACCTGCCATCTGGGGGATTATACATCGCTTGTAGGATCCGACGTGTCGGACACCGAAAGCCCCCCAAGATCAGACTTTGGTTGCTTAGCTGAGATCTCTTTTACTTGCACTTTTCATTTAGCCACTTGTCCACTTATTTGCTTCTTTGTTTGTTTTATTTTTCTGCTTTATTTTTATTTTGCTTATTATTTTTCATAACTGCGATCTGACATATTTCTTATTTCTCTCATTCTTGAGAAGGCCCGACGAGCGAGGGCGGCATTCTTAGGAGCGTCAACGCACGCGAGTGAAGTGGAGGTAGCTCGTTTCATCATCGAGCGGCAGGAGTGCGTAGGCGAGAGGAAGCATGAGACTTGGAGGAAGACAACTTGGAGAGCTTTTAATTTTAGCAATTTATTTCCCATTTTTTTTAATTAATTTGTAATAATTTTGTTGACACTTTCCCTTTTTCTATTTTCTAGAGAGACTTTGGACAATTTTCAGGGTTTATTTCGTCAAGTGCCGTTGTACTTGGGGGACCTCACCATATTCTTTTTTCACCGCCTTTATTTTTACTTCTTTTCTCATGGATTTTTTTTATTGAACCCTTAGAAGTGGATTCTATTATCCTGGCTAAGCCAGGTAATCAATTAGGTCGACATCCCCTAATAAGAATATATATTCCTATAGATTAGAGCGTTGGATTGGACTAGTCAAATAAACTTGTTCGTGCATACTTATAGAAGTTACTTCTTAGGATGCTTCTCTTGCATCATTTAGGCGATTTAGTTTCTTGTCTTTATTTTATGTGAGTATCATTTTGAATTATATACTGTTGGAGCAAGGTACGCATCTCTTTACCCGTGCATGCATCATTGATTTCCATTGCATCGGCTTTTCCAACTTCCTCCATTGATTTCTTTCACTTAGGAAATAAAGGAATTGGAAAAATCATTAGATCGTTTTATTTGAAAATACCCAAAAAAAGTGACAACCAAATAAAATCAAGACTACTAAAGAAAGCTCGACCCTAAAAGAAATGTAATTGACACATCATTGTTTTGCGGAGACTAACCCCCTCATTGTTTTCATGTACTCTCGAAACAGAGTGGGGGAGGACGTAGCCGCTAAGGAATAGAGCCAAAATCCCTTGACTTGTGCAATATGCTCATGTACATTACTCATTGGGGTATGGTTGAGATGCAAGCACTTGCCTTCAAACCTTAACATACATAGTCTTATCTAAGTTTGGTGTGTTCCGCTGGCTTTGTCAGGTTCTACCCAAGGTCACTTCACCCGTGAGTTTGATTAAGTAACTTCAATATCACTAAAATTTAAAATAGAAAAGATTAACGATTGAGCTTTCACGATCATCATTGCATTGTGTTGGTGAATTTGGGGTTTGTCTTATGTTTGACTTGTGTGTAGTCCAGATCTCATCTTATTTTTCATCTATTTCTTTCACTTTCTCTTCTTTTCCCCCGTCTACGATCATGATGTTGGGAAGGAGATCTCTTAGGCTGGCTCTTGCGACACCTCTATTCAGCGATCCTCCCCATTCATCTAGGTACGTTCAAGAGAGTCTAGATCCTCTCTTCGAACTCGAGTTTTCATCCACTCTTTTTCCTCTTGATTACCATTCTTCTATTCTTTCTACTTCACAATCTTTTACACAACAATACTTTCAGATGTTCTATGTTGATATGTCAGAGTAAGATATATATTATTTCTAATTTCTACAGGCAGGCAATATGGTTGGGAAAGCACCCCAATAGCCGCAGACCACTTCAGTTGTGATCGATCAGGCAGCGATCAACAACAGTTTACTGGCTTCCCTTGAGACATCACAACATCAAATTAGTGAGAAGGGAAGAGTGATGGATGAGGTTAGAGTTGATCTTACACATACGAGACAGAGGAGAGTAGATGAGAAAGATGAGGATATGTTTGATGATGCTGATGGAGCTGATAGAGAGAGACCTGAGGATCATAGAGCTGACATTCCACAGGCGAGAGGAGCTGATATTCCACATAGACCTACTTGGACTATGAAGGAGTTGTACAACCCTTGTTCAATTACTACACATTAGTAGATCTGTTTCCTTGCTATTATGGGCGATTTTGAGCTTCACCCCAGACCATTTAGCTTTTGCCTAAGTTCCACGGGCTTTCTACTAAGGAGTTGCATCTACATCTCCAGGATTTTGAACAGATATGCAACACTTTCCATGACAAATTTGTGGACGAGGATACCATCAAGATGATGGCATTTCCATTCTCCTTGGTCGATAGAGCAGCCTATTGGCTGAAGCATCTTGGGAGAGTTGTCACTATGTTGGAGTAGTTGAGGATCGAGTACTTGAAAAAGTACAATCCACTCGATTGGACTAATGCAGCTAAAGCTATGATTAGCAACTTCACCATGCTACCCAAAGAGAAGTTTCATGAATCATGGGATCATTTTTGGGAGCTCACTAAGAGGTATCCACATCATGATATTAGCAAGCCCAATCTTGTTCAAAGTTTCTTTTGTGGGATGACACCTGAGTTACAAGGGCTGGTCAACGCTTCATGTGGAGGTTCCTACTTCTCAAAGCATAAGGATCAATTCTGGGCCATTTATGAGGAGATGGTAGACAATTACACTTTGATGACCTAGACTCGATTCTACACTCATGGGAAGCTTCCATATCAGATATCACATCATAGAGTGGCACACATTGAGGCTAGTTCTTTCTCTTCTACAGCAACATAGTTAGAGTCCTCATCTGCTGACATAGGGATCATTTGTCAGAAGCTAGATCGCATGGAGATCATTACGAAGAAGTGTCAGGGCCTAGACAAGCTCGATAAGATCGATGAGTTGGCCTAGTGTTTGAGTTACCTGAGGACTCATATCATGTACCTGCAGGAGGTATAAATGGCTTCGATGCCTACGTCTAGGTCACAGGCTGATCAGAGGAGCAGTATACCACAGATACCAACTCAGATGTGCCAGGTTCACTCTAAGTCGATCCAACATACTCCCCAATACTAAATGTAGCAACCACCATCTTCTGATACTTAGATGATGGTCTACCAGAGTTATCAGCCTATTGCTACTTTGCCAATGTACAGTGCAGAGCAGCCGGGGCCATTGCTTGAAGTCAATGGGATTTGGTATAGCCAGTACTCACAATAGCCAGGGGTCCATCTTGACCACCCTGATTTTCGTTGGTTTTCAGGAGGTGCTCATTCCCAACAGCAGCCTCAGGCATCTTCAGGGCAGAGTATAGTGTAGATCCAGCCTGATCCTCGTCCACCTTACTGAAAAGCGGAAAAATCAGAGTGGCTAATAATGGCCTGACAAGTCAAACTCATTATCGTTGAAGCGACTACTCAATTTTTTCAGCAGTTCAACAATTAACCCACACATGTAATCAAGAAATTAAGAGTAAGAGTTAAAATTTATTATACCCTACTAAGAATGTATAGTGGCAAGCAAGTAGGGGTCGAACACAGGAAGCAATGGAATAGAGCAGGCAAGAGAAATAAAATCAAGGCACACTTTGTCTCTCAAATACTTGGCCAAAAGGATTTTTTTGTTTTTAATTTTTATAAATTTTTTTATTTCTTTCTATTTTGTTTTTAATTTTCTATTTTCATTTTTTTCTTTTTTATATTTTTATATTCCTTTTTAATGTATATATGATATACAAGGCTATATATACAATAATAGATAATACAATGATAAAACTAGTAGAAATAACAAAAAATATAAAAAATAAAGTGTTCTATGGTTTTAAATGTTTTCCTACTTTTTTGTTATTTTTTTAGTGATTTTTTCTAATTTTTTTTTAAAGTTGAAAATATCTCAAAACAGGGATACAAATAAATAAGTTGAATTAAAATGGAGATGAAAAATACAAAATAGAGTCAAAATTCTTTAAATTATTTTTAATAGATAAATAATATTATAGGGAAAATTATAAAATAGAAAACATTGTTTTTGGATTTTAATTAATTTTATTACTATTTTTAAATGTTTTCACAGTTTTCATTTTTTAAATGTTTTCTTTTTCTCTTTTGTGTGATTTTGGGTCTGCAATCATAAACTAACTAAACAAATACTAAAACTATTTTGTTGGAATTTTTCAATATGATTTTATATTTTTTTATGTATTTTCTACTGTAGACATGGAAAAAATGACTCTTTTTATTTTTATAAAATAATAATAGTCCCTACAAATGTAATGCAAAATGATAACATGAATCAACACATTAACAGGGACCTATCCTAATTTTTTGGGATTTTTTAGAGCGAAAGTGCTATTTCGAATAAATAGAGACAACAAAAAAAACTACACTATAGGCAGTGCCATTTTTATAAATGAAATAAAGTGTAGGGGCTACTTTGCAATTTCTCCAAAAAATTATAACTGAATATTCAAAAATTCCAACTAAATGCTAATAAACCAAACTCGCAAGGGCTTGGTTGCAAATAAACCACACTTTGTCGGCTAACCTAGACAAGGACTAAACTACAAATACAACAAGTTCACAGGACATTTCACAAAGATTACAAAAATAAATACATGACAAATGAAAGACTGAATATGAAATATTAAATTCA
The DNA here is from genome assembly GCA_037367405.1 of Ottelia alismoides. Classification (NCBI taxonomy): domain Eukaryota; kingdom Viridiplantae; phylum Streptophyta; class Magnoliopsida; order Alismatales; family Hydrocharitaceae; genus Ottelia; species Ottelia alismoides. Next base: position 340,194 of record JAZKJV010004093.1, read on the forward strand.
AAATGGTACGTGGGTGCAGGTGCTAAATATCCAAGCCACACGTGCTGGCGAACAGTTGTGATGAAGCTACTTAAACATGTTTCAGCCTTCTGTGGCGCGATGATGCTTCGTGATCCAGCAGTGGAGATTAGATCCTTCAATGACAATCTATGACTGAGGCGCTCAAAATCCAATGGTATCTTCTTGACCTGGCGCTTCATTCTTGATCGGATGACAGAGAGACGACCAGGAAGAACATGGATGAAGCCCGCCTCCTACGAGCTTTGACTTGACTTTTATCCTCCATTTGAACTCCTTACTTGCTTCTTAGATGCCCAAAATGGTCCTGGAGAGGATCCACATCTAGTAGTACCTAAAGAAAGTTTCGGGGTTCACTGATGGAGCCCTCAAATGTCCTATAACAAAGAGACCTTTCCTGGTTTGAGGAGGCTCGATAAGCCTCCCCTCTAGGGCGTTTCCTACATGGGTTAGTCTAGGGACAAAAAGCGAAGCACGGGCAGGCTTCGGAACGACGAATGATCGAGAAGTTCATCGGAATGGTGTTCTCCGGTGAATGGCGGAGATAGGAGAATTGATGGCTCGTTCTATGAAAGAACGAGGTGGCTGGATATGTATGGAATGGATGGATGGTGTTGAGGAACGAAGTGATGGTGAGCAGATGGGTGACAAGAGTCCAAGGTTGTTAGAATGAGGCAGCAGAGCTCAGGCTGCATCATACGATGAAATTGGAATATTTGAAGGTTTGAACTGAATCAAGCAAACACAAGAAACAAATCTACACCACTGTGGACCTATGGAATAAAATCGAAGAAAGAAAGGAGAGTTTACTGATGAGGATCAGTCGAAAGGTGGAGCTCCGGCGAGGCTGATGGAAGATTCGAATCTCTTCGATTCAACACCCACACGCATGCCTAAGGAGTGGATTTAGTCCATGCTATCACAAGGGGAAAGAATCTTTTCTCAATAGTAGGGTTCAAGAGTGGAAGACAGATCAAGAAGATGAGGCTAGCGGAGGCAATGCTTTATAGGCTAGGGTTTTTGACTCGATAGATCTCCCGCACCGATGCGTTTCAGCACGAATAAGCGAATCCGCGTTAGACGGCATGGGATGAGGCATGGATTGCTCAGAGGAATCTCACCCAAAAAATGAAATCTTTAAGTGGGACAAAAAGATAAATTGAGAGAAAAGTTGGTGGTGCAGGAACCAAGGGGAGACTGGGGAGTTGACCTCAGTCAACCCGCCCTCTCTCATGATTGGTCCACATCAGCAGAAAACGACAAACCTGATTAAAAATCGAAAGAAAATTCAAAAATAATTAATAAATTATTTTATTAATTTTAAGTTATAAAATAAAAAATGTTCATTATTTATAAAGTATGTTATTATGATTTTTATTTATTTTTTAGGGATATGTAGTTACAAATTACTTTTTAGGGTTGAATTACAGGTATATTCATCTACATTTTGTATCTTTTGTTTTTGTATGCTTGATTTTATTAATATCTTTTCTTATTTTATATATATTAACCACTTATTTTAATACACATAAGTATATTTTTATTATAATTTTCTAATATAATATATACACTTAAATATATAGGTATATCAAATATATAGGTATCTTACCTATGTATTTTGTATCCTTTTTTTAATGTTTTATTTATGCTTTTTTATTTTATTATTAATATGGTAAAATATTATAAATATTAGTTACAAACATATAAAAATATAAAAGTATAAAAATAATAAAGAATAAATAAAATGAATATTTTATACAGGTATATAATACAATAGGGGTCTAAAATCTAACTTTAACATACGAACTCCAAAAAACATGAAACCACCTTCAATAAATAGCTTATTAATTGTTGCATACAATTAAAAGTGATTTTGATAGATTTTGACTTTTTATTTTGGAGATATGGGTCTATGAAGATTAGGTTTTGAGATTTTATTTTGTATATAAAAAATTTAGTGCTTATTATTTTTGTATGAAATCAAATTTATATTTTTTATATATTTTTATCTACAACTTTCATGTACAAAGTTTCTTTATTTGAGGTATAAATAATAAAGAATAAAATAGGCCCCAAAAAGGACTTATTGGTAAATAAGTAAAAGGGATTTTCGGTTACTTTTGGCACTTATCTCCCTCTACATTATTTCTTGTCGACCAAATCAGTTCTTGACTTGATCTTGGGGTGAAGGGTCATAAAATACCTTTGGTATTTATTCTTTTTCTTTTCTTTCCTTTATTCTTTAATTTTGGCATTAAAAACAGTATTTTATATAGTATTTATTCAATAAAGAATGAATGTTAATTTATAGAAATTAGGGCTATTTACATGCATTAGCTAGGGTTTTTAAGGCCAAAATGATAGAATAAAGGTGATGAAATGGAGATTCATCACTTACCAGAGTTCTCAATGTAGACAGAGTGCACATCCAGCTCAATAACCTTACACTCAACAGCAACCCCATTCGTATTCCCAGCAACCTCATTTCCAGAGAGGCAACTCATTCAGGTGTCATATTGATTCTTATGAGAACCCAACTTTAGAGGATCTCACCCATGTGATTTCAAAGCGGCAGGCAAAATTTAGGCGAGAGATGGATGAGTTTCATCATGAGATGAGAGATATCATCTAGGGCAAGGACACCATTCCTACTCAGATTAAGCTAAATCCAAACAACCTGAAGAAGAAGTCGGAGCAGGTACAGTCGACAAAGTCTATCATTACGAGTGAGGTACATGATGATATTCCTTCATTATTTGATTTTGATTTTGTGACACATGGGAGTGTAGAGTTCCAGTCGGTGGTGCCTCATCTAGGAAAAGAGGATGCGCATGCAGATTCAAGCGAGCTAGATGAGTAAGAGAGTGGTACTGAGGCCACTATACCAGTTGTCGATAGTGGTGTTGCTTCCACCCATCCTGACGATCTAGTGGGTAGTACTGAGGCCTTCATTTCCCCAACTATAGGTGGTGGTGTTGATGTCACCATACATGTTGAGATAGAGAGCGGTGCTGATGCTGCGAAACATACTATTAATGGTGGTGCTGATGCCACCAAGATTACTTGTGCAGATATACTTGTTGAAATTCCATTACTTTTATTCAATGATGATGATAAAAGGATACAAAAAATGTACAAAAGAGAAAATCCAAAATGAAAAATAAAAGAAACAATTCTTCTTATTCTATTACTAGTTCATCTTGTGTTGATGGTGATGATGGTTGTTTAGATACTAGTCATGTACATGTAGATTGGCTTGTTCTTGGCTCATACCCTCGTACATCTGAAGAGGGTCCTTCTGTCCATTTTCCTCCAGCACTCCACTTAAGAAAGACCAATGAAAAAGAAAATCCCCAAAAGAAGCATCTTTTAGAGTTCAACGAGCAGATGATTGATAGATTCCTAATACAACTAACTCTTGTAGAGGCCTTGGAGCACATCCCTCTCTTCCAGAAGACCTTAGAGAGAAGACCACGGTCTGTAGAAAGAAGAGGTACAACCATTATTCTGAGATCCATGTGCTCACCCGTGCCACTTGCTAAGCTATCGAGAACCATCTACTATCCAAGAGGCCATATTCAAGAGCTTTATCTGTCAGATGCCAGATTCAGGAATAGCAGTTCGATCGTACTCTATTAGACAACGATTCTTTGATAAATCTTCTTCTGATGGCCTTACTTGAACGTTTCGAGTTTGGTCCTCTTAGACCGAGCATGACATTACTTAAGTCTATAGATTGATCTATCAAGAGGCTAAAGGGATTTCTCAAGGATGTCATCGTCACAATTTAGGGTTTGCAATTCCATGTGGACTTCGTTGTGTTGGACATGGAGGTCCCTAAGTATGTGACCGATACCTCAATCATATTAGGCTGACTTTTTCTGGCAACAACAAAGGGTGTGTCTGACCATGGTAGAAGGAGGATGTACTTTCGCATTGACGACAAGAGTATACATATAGGTACGATGGAGAATTTGATTTCAAGAGATTCAACTAGCTCAGAGTAGGGATCAGAGCAGGCATCATATGTAGAGCAAGACATCCATCATGAGTGTGATTTTGTAATTACTAATGATGAGGCAGTTTGGGCAGATCCGATTTCACAAGCTCTTGTTACATCATTAGAGTCCTCAGATTCACAGTTCCCAAATGATGAGAGTTTTGAGAGCACATTTATGGAGCAGGATATTTTTGAGGTTGGAGATGCAAAGTTTGGTAGCAAAGTTTATTTGTCATTCAGATCCCTTAGATTCAGACATGGATTTCAATTGGCGTGAGTTTGATGAGTATATTCCGTGTTTGATTTATGTAGAGTTGATAGCTAGTATGGGGATCGAGCCAGTTTAGTCATGTCAGTCATTAATTGGGCAGTCTCCATCACTTTTAGATGAGTAAAGAGAGTTCTCGCATTCAACGTTGGTTGCTTTCTCTTAGAAATTTTAGAGGCCAGATTTGCCTGCTCCCACCCACCCAAAACTAAAGTTGCTTCCACAGAGCATGACCTACCAATTCCTTGAAGGAGAGCCTAAAATGTTTCCAATCATAATCTCTATTGATTTGACTAATGACCAAGAATCTTGCATGTTGGAGGTTCTTGAAAGAAACCGCAAGGCAATCAGATGGTTCGTAGCAGATCTCCATGGGATTATTCTGGCCCTATGCTCCAACAACATATTTTTAGAGTATGATGCCGAACCATCTCATGAGTTTCAAAGCATGCTGAACTCGAATCTTCGAGGGGTGGTTATGAAGAAAATATCCAAGTGGTAGAGCGTTGATTCTATCTATTACATCCTCGATTCCAAGTGGATCAGTCCATTACATGTGGTACCCCAGAAGATGTGAATCACTACAGTTATTAATGAGGATGGAGTGAAGATCGCTACCCAAGTACCAACTTCTTGGCGAGTCTACTGGACTATAGACGATCGAATCAGGCGACCAAGAAGGATCACTTTCTGCTACCATTCATTGATCAGATTATTGAGAGATAAGATGGGAATAGACATTGCTATTTTCTTGATAGGTACTTGGGATATAATCAGGTGGCCATTACGGTCGAAGACTAGGAAAAATGACATTCACATGTCCGTTCGGAATGTATGCTTTTAGACGGCTGCTCTTTGATTTGTGTAATGAACCGGCTACTTTCTAATGGTGCATGCTTTCCAATTTTTCAGATATGGTAGGTGAATTTTTGGAGGTCTTCATGGATGACTTTGGTCTATGGTGATGATTTTGATGCTTGCCCTTCTAGCCTAGACCACATGCTTCAACACTGTGTGGAAGTCAATCTTGTCTTATCATGGGAGAAGATTAATTTCATGATGATTTAGGGGAAGGTTCTTGGTCACATCATCTCCAACAGGGGCATGGATGTTTATCCAACCAAGGTGGATATCATCAAGAAGATCAATCCACTGTCCAATCTAAAGCAGTTGTTGTCTTTTCTGGGGCACGTCGATTTCTATCGACGATTCATTCCAGACTTCAGTCGAATTGCCCTATTGTTTACTGATCTTCTCATGAAAGACACTGAGTTCCTCGTAGATGATAAGTGTCTTTCATCATTTGAGACTCTCAAAAACCCAGTTATCCAAGCTCTTGTCCTTCAGCCACCCAATTGGTCTCTCCCATTCGAGATCATGATGGATGCCTCAGATTTTACCGTAGGGGCTATTTTATGACAAAGGAGGGATGGTCTGCCTTTTACCATCTACTACTCTAGTAGGACTTTGGGTGTCGCCTAGCAGAACAATACTATTATTAATAAAGAGATGCTAGCTATAGTCTTTGCTTTGGATAAGTTTCAATCTTAAATTATTGGATTTAGAATGACTATGTACACAGATCACACCACCATTTGGTACTTAATGGACAAGAAGGATGCCAAGGCACGTCTTAGTAGATGGATCCTTCTACTCCAAGAGTTTGATATTGAGATTAAGGATAAACCTGTAGTACAGAATGTGGTGGCGGATCACCTATCCCAAATACAGTTTCTTGAGGATTCTAGGACTACCATACCTATCACAGAGACATTCCCAAACGAGGAGATTCTTGCAATCACCTCGCTCCAGTTGTATGCCTATATTGTGAACTATCTTGTTGCCCAAAAAGTTCCATAAGGTTGGACCAGAGAACGACAAGAGACTTTCCTAGCGAAAAGCTAAGTTGTCCCACTAGGATAATCCCACCCTTTACCATGAAGGGATAGATAGCATCTGGCATCGGTGTATTCCTCAAGAAGAGCACCATAGTGTCCTCATCTATTGCCATAAGCCTGAGGCAAGAGGACATCATTCGAGGAGGAGGAGGAGGAGGACAGTGCAAAAGGTGCTCCAATTAGGCCTTTGGTGGCCTACACTCTTCAAGGATGCCGATGTGTTCATGAAGAGGTGTACTGGCTGTCAGAGGATGGGTACGTGTGGACATAGAGATATGATGTCGATGCATCCCATTCACTTTTGTGAGGTTTTTTACACACGAGGCATCAATTTTATGGGCCAATTCCTTAAGATACAAGGATTCAAGTATATTATGTTGTCCGTAGATTATGTTGGTCATTGGGTTGAGGCCATCCTCGCCCAAGCTACTGATGGGAGGACTGTTTGCATATTTCTGAGGAAGAATATCATATCACGGTTCGGGTTGCCTAGAGTTCTGATTTCTGATGGGTATACTCATTTTATCAATGACAAGGTAAGGACCCTTGCTAATGAGTTCAACATTAACCATCCAGTAGCTACTCCTTATCATCCACAAACGAATGGTCTTGTTGGGGTTTCAAATCGGGAGATCAAGACGACATTGTAGAAGGTTGTCCACCCAAATCAAAAGGATTGGTCACACTTTTTGGACTCGATCTTGTGAGCCTATAGGACTTCCTTCAAGACTCCTTTGGGTACGTATCCATTTCGACTCATTTATGGAAAGCCATGCCACTTAACTGTTAAGAGCAATCATAGGTTACTTTGGGCAGTTTTAAAGATATTCTTGGATATAGATAGTGTAGGAGATCAGAGAGAGCAGAGTTGGAAACCTTGGAGGAGTTACATGATACATCCTTTTCAAGTAGTCTACAATATAAGGACAGAGTGAAAGAATGGAATGATACACACATCAGCCATAAGCAGTTTGAGCTGAGTCAGAGAGTGTGACTATTTGATGCGAGACTGAGATTATTTCCAAGGAAGTTACAGAGCAAGTGCACTGGCCCATACATAGTCAGAAAGGTGCACGATAACGGTAACATTGATATATCTGAGTTGTCTTTTGAGTTCACCTTTCGGGTCAACAGTCAGTGCCTAAAGTCATTCCCTGACCATGACATGTTGACCGTTGATGTTGCCCCGATCCATTTTGTTTGAGATGTATACTTTGATTCTCATATTTTGCATCTCATACGTGATTTACTTGACCTTCTGCCTCTTTGTATATACGTGTTTTTTATTTCTTTATTTATTCTAATCTTTGTTTAACACCCAATCTCGCTTAGGATTTTTTCTATACTTAGGATGCACTTTATCCTAAGTATATGTGGGTGTTGAACTTGTGTTGTTCATATTTTTGTTTATTTTATTACCTATGTTTTGTTTCTTATACTTAGGGACATCCGACCCTAAATATAGGGGAGGTGATATCTATTTTTCACTTCTTTGATTATTGTCTCACTTGTCCCTTAGTTGTTGATATTCTTTTCTATACATAGGGATCCTTTACCCTAAGTATAGGGGGAACGAGCCGAGTCGTTGATTTCATGTATATTCTCTTCCTCAATTTTCCCCGCTTTCACAATCTTCTATACATAGGATTAAATACTTCTATTTCATTATATTATTTATTCTTTGAGTCGTTGTAGCATAGGATTCTTTTATCTTTTCTATGCTTAGCACGAGTTATGTCTTCTTGTGTCGCTTCTTGGTCACTATGAGGACATAGTTCCAGCTAAGTATAAGGAGGTGTATATTGTATATATACTTTATCCATAACTCGTATTTTTGTTTAATAACATGGCTATTATTTATAAAACTGGAATAAAAATATTTTGAAAAATGATTTGTAAAATGTTTGCAAAAATTGTTTGTAAAATAATTTGAAAAGAATTTGTAAAATATTTTGTAAAATTGTTAGAAAAATGTTTTTGTAAAATGCTTTGTAAAATAATATGTAAAAATTATTTTGTAAAAATATTAGTAAAATTAATTTTTTTCAAACGATTCTAAAATATTTGTAAAATTATTTTGTTTGTAAAATGTTTGTAATGTATTCTATATCAAATTTATTTATATTGTACAAATGTTTGTAAAATGTTTGAAAATAAAATGTTTGCAAACACTCATTTGTAAAATTGCTAGTAAATTGATTTGTAATAAGTTTGTAAAATTGGATTTGAAAATATTTTGTAAAATAATTTGAAAAGTTTGTAAAATTGTTTGTAAAATTATTTTCTAAATTTTTTTAAAATATCAGAAAATATTTTGTAAATGTTTATAAAATGGTTTTTAAATTTTTTATGAAATATTTTGACATGTGGGATATAAATTATGGGTATAAAATCTATTTTGTAAACTTGTAAAATCTACGTGTGAATAAAAGCCATAATTATTTGTAATTTATGTAAATTAAAATCTGTATATAAAATTCGTAGATAAAATCCTCGTAAATATTTTTTGTAAAATCTTGTATAATTCTTGTATTTATTGTTGTATTTATTCTTGTATAAAATCTTTGTAAATATGTATAATTTTCTATTAAAAATACATAAAAAATAAAGAAGATAAAATCCATGAAATTTTGCAATAGCTCTTTAAAAAGCTCTAAAAAGGTTTCTTCTTTTATTTTCTTTGAAAAAAAGTTTTGTTGCATGTGCATTGATATTTTTCAGAATGAAATTGACATTTAAACTAGTCTGGAATAAAATTGAAGAATGGAGCTTGGTTAAGACCTTAATCCAATTAATTTCAGAGGAATCTTATAGGAACTGGAGTTGAGACGTTTCATGTCATGGCTACCTAATTCTTTGAGTACATAAGACTATATTCGCGTATCATCTTGATAAGTCTAAGTAGAATATTTCAAAAAACAAGCATGACCCTTTTAGATAATAGCTTAACTTGGACAAACACTCTAAATGTAGCTCCACACGGATGAGGTGGTGAGGAGGCAGAATCCTTTAAATTGGGAAAATACGTGAGTGGAAACATTTGCAGACACAATAAGTGGTCAGTATGGTTGGACATGCGAGCCCACGGTGAGCAATTATGCAATAAATGTTATTACGAATTTACTCCCTGATCTGAAATAAAGAATAACTAATTTGCATATCTGAAATAAGGAATAACGAATTTGCATAATAGGTCCCTTAGTATAATTAGGGTTAAGTACCATGGCCAACTTGATAATCATATAGCTGATTCAATAGTTGAATCATAGAGGCTGGTGCTTGGATAATATCTAATAAGTTAAATTGATGACACATCAAGCACCTTGAAATGATTGTTAAGAGGGATCTCCAGCATGAGTAGGAGATGGCAATTCTTTCTCTAATGAGCTGACATCTAACCAACCTCTTGATGTAGGTCCTCTGCATTGGAATAGAGATTCGGAAATGTTAGATAAGTCAGGTCAAAGAGTTGACTTGATGAGATCGAGATAACCAAGTCCTATATTGAATACTGTCATGATATAGACTTGCATCCTCTGACCAGAGATAGATGTATTGCTATATGTCTAAGTATGTATATTTGGTAGACCGATAAGTTGATGGCCTAATCAAGGTCTATACACCGACGCATCGGTGTGCATATAAGGGCTTATGAGTAATATGATCTCTCAAATGGATTATACAGAATCACTTGTAAATCAGAAGATATGAGCTCACTCAAGAGGTATTGGGACCGATCAAATTCCATGCTTGATCATCTTGCTTTCTAAGCATGACAAGAATTTGTAGGTATGATATATGTTTTTGGAAATCGTATGATCAATACCAACTCCTAATGACCGAATGAGAAACTTAATGATAAAACCCTAAAGATTACACTATAAATTGATCGATATCTTTGGGTTTATTCTAGGTCTTCCAGTATGCAGGATGTATAGGTATTAGGAGTACCTGAGGGTGATGTGATCATTAACAATTGTATATCCATGACGCTTCCATTTCGAGGGAGTGAAGAAATAGGACTGGATTTTAGGGACTCCTCTTATTAGAGAAGTGATATAATCTTAGTCCAATTGTTGGATATTGATTTGAATGAGATTCAGATGCAATGAGAAGATTAGATATATGGTATTGATTTCATCAATCATCTATGAGAGGTCCCTGAGATCTAGATTTGAGATGTAATCTCAATATCCAAGTCACTATATTTGAAACATACAATCACCCTGTCCTTATCTCAAAGTATCCGTGAAGAAAGCGCATTGTTCTTGCAAGAGTTCAAGAACAATTCCATTGATAATTATGTATCTAAGCATTGAGATATTGATAATTAATGTGATTTAATTATCAAGGATAAGAATAATGTGAACGCGATTGATATTATTTAATTACATGATAATGATGATCGACGATAATTAAATATGATTTAATTATCAAAGATATGACTAATGTGGATATTACTATCCATCTTATTTATATATATTATAATTTTGAATTATTGATATATTATAGAGATGTTATTGTAAATAATCAAATTATATGTTGATGTGAATTGGATTCAAATTGGAAATTAATTAGAAATACAATTTACATTATATTTTGGGATGTGGATATGATTTGCAATTATTTAATGGCATGATTGTAATATTCCAAAAATTAATTTGAAATTATTTTTTGGTGAAATAATTTATAACAAAAGTTGTTGTAAATATATACGAAGTAAAGGGCCAACACCATCCATATTAATTGATGGTGGACGGTGACCCATCTCTCTCTCTCTTGGTGGTCGTCTCCCTTTTAGGAGGGAGGTTGGCCTCCATCCTAATTCTTCTATCCTAATTAATTTAATGCAAATTAAATTATGTTGATTATTTAATATATATTTAATTAGACAAAATTAGTTGTTGTTTTGTTTTTAAAAACAATATCATGGCCATTGAATAGAAACACAAATCAAGCCAACCATTGATTTTGCGTTTCACATGGATTGTGATCCATGGACTCCCAAAATGCTATAAAAGAAGAGGCAATCCTAGCTCTTCTTTTTAAACATTTTTGCATGTGCTCTCTCTCCTTCTCATCATTCTACACACCCCATCTCTCTGTCTCTCTCTTTAGTGTGGTTGTCCACCCTAACCCTAGAGAGGAATGATGTCATCGCCACGTAGTTGTGCAGTCGCTTCGACCGCTAGTGGATCAATGTCTCCTTCAATGCATTTCACTCTTGAAGAAGGCATTGGATCTCGTGTTACAAGATCAGGAGATTTGTCGCTTGGATCATCGACTTGGATTGTGAGGAGCATGTGTTTCATAAATGCACTCGCAAGCGTCTTCCCGTAGGATCGTACTTGAGATAGGTGGTATCTTTCTTTAGAGACTTCATCACAACCGCACTTCAAGAGGTAATTCTTAATCTTGTATGTGGTTTGATGAAACAATCCAAGAAGTGTTCTTGGATCATGTGGTTTCATCGTTTAATTTTTTTAAATTCCGCTGCACCGAGCAACTAGTGCGACTAGTCGCCCCGATAGCGTATGATGTGATCTCCACACTTCTATGATGTACTTAAGGATCTTTCCATATCCTTCAAGTGTGTCTCAACCTAGTATAGTGGCATTGACGTCTAATGACGGAATGTTGTGGTTTGTAGTAAAGCTTCAAAAGAGCTGGCTCAAGAAGAAAAACTCCTTATGAACTGACGAGCCGTGAAAACCCTTCTTTAATTTGCGTGAATTATCATTTAAATTTAACGTTTCATTGTAAACGAGAATTCAGAATCAGTCAAGAAAAAACCACAGTTAATTAATCAAATTTTAGTCGGTGTTGTTTTATGTTTATTTTACTTGGGAAAGTCCCAAGGTCAAACTCAAGGAGGCAAAGGAACAACCTAGAATTTTTTCTATCAAAGTTCATGCATGGTTTTCGTTGCAATATTTTTTGTATTTTTAATGCAATTTTGTAATGAAAAATGCAAATATGGTCAATTTTAGGGAATAAGATGCAATTCCAATAATCCGATGTCCAAAGATTACGAAATTTGATCAAGATGTCAATTATGAAGAAATGAATGCACTATAATTTTTTTGGAATTTTTTGATGGAAGATAAATATTTTATGAATTTATGAATGCAAACAAAGTGAATTTCAATAATTAATTATAATACATATTTAAACTATTTATTTTCAAAGTATAAAACTATCCAAGATCTATCACTAGGCGATTAATCTCAGAATAATCCTAGACCTCAATAATATGAGATTTAATACCTATTAACAATCAAAGATTGAAATATGCAAAATGATTTTTATCAGATAAATCATGCAAGTAAATGAAATTCTTTTTGGGCATGATGTTAAACACGATTAATTCTCTCATCCTTATATTTTTGGCAATTTTTCAGGTTATGGTTAATTACTTATGAATTTATGAGCATAGATTGGGTAAAATATGCAATTTTCTACAAGATAATTAATCATTAACTAAACACATACCACAAGAATATCACAAGCATTCCTTGATTCAGAGACTTAATTGTAGAATAAAATACTTGTTTTTAAATAATAAAAAGATGCAATAATGTAGATCAAAGTACAAATAGAACAGAGGGGTATCAATGCAATAAAGAAGATTAAATAAGAAACATAATGCATAACAGGGGTGTAAATATAATTATCGAGACCTCTCGGGGAGAGATTGCAAAATTCCCTATGGGTCACGTGTGGAGCACGTGACCTCTTAGCTGTGGGCACTTTCTATAATAGGGAGATCTTCCAAGGTGTTATATGCAAAATTTCCAAGCGGCACGTGCTGGAGGGGATCTTCTGGAGATTTAACAAACTGCGGGGGAGGGGGGTCTTGCAGATGTTCCACCCCACGCATGTGGAGTCACGTGAGGAGACGTCCCCCCAAACGTACGTATGACGCACGTAGTGGTGATCTCAAGCTTCATGCCCGATGGCTCTTTGGTGGAACAGGTGATGGAGTGTGCCACAATGGTGGCTGATCCCAGCGGTGGCTATGGAGTCCTTCGGCTGGGCTCCAGCCGTCGAAGGCGATGTGCAGAGAAGGTTGAAGGTGCTGGAGTAGACTCCTGGCTTTCAGCCAGGAGGCGTCGATAGTGTGCGGAGATGGAGGACTCTTGGATGGAGGTGTTGGCGGTGCTGGGTGGCTGCGGGGTAGCTGCGATGATAGACAGCAGAGCACGTATCGTCGGTAGGGGTACCTGGCGTCGGAGAACGAGCATGCGAGGACTCGTGGTCTGTGGTGTGAAGACGTTGCTGATGGCGACGTGGGTGACGTAGAGCACGATAGAGGGTGCTTCAATCTTTGGGGATGGAGGAGATGGTAGACAGAGATTGTAAGGTGTTATTTTGTGGCGTCGGTAGCTCAACGACCCAAAATCGGAGCGGGGCAGAGGCCGTAGACCGGCGCTCTACAATGAGGCTGCAACCTCAGACCTCATCGAAGGGAGATGAAGAGAAAGCGGTGTTCTCACTTCCACTCCTCCAACATGTACATTATCGATGGATGAAGAGTAGGGGGAGGGGCGGCGGTGTTAAATAGGATAGGCGAGTGTACTGGAGATGGAAGGTATGTGACGACGATCTGATTGTGGATCACGGGGAAGATAGGAAATGCAATCGTAGTCATGATTCTAAGAAGATGATTCGGGAATGGGAGATCAGTATTTAGTGAAGGCCATTCCCAAGATGGAAGATGGAGAGACTATGATGGCATCGACCATAGATGGAAGGAGGCGGCAGCGGTCGATGATTTCAGCAGGGGCAGCAACCGACCCCGATTAGGAAAGGACAACACATGCATGGCACGTGCACGAGAGGCATGTGCGCTAGATGTGTAAGATTTTTTAAATTTTTTAATTTAATTTCAATAAATCGAATGATAAATGCCTCCAAAAATGGGTGACACGTGGTAGCTCCAGGAGCTGCGACGTGTCAGCCCCAGAAAAATCGAAAAATCAAATATAAAGATAATTCAAAAAGAAATAGAAAACGACCTCGGATCGAAAAATTTTCTTCACAAAAGTTGTTCAACTCGACGAGATCTACAATTTAATGAAACCAGGACCAAAATCGATCATCTGCACAAAGTGATGTTTTTGGGGTATCCCATGTATATAGAATACCTTGATTTTTGGGTTTCTATTTTTGTTATTTTTAAACTAGGTAAAAATCTGAAAAAAAATGATAAAATCAAAGATAAATATTTACACATTAATCTATTTTTTTAATTTCTATTAATTAAGAAAAAGAAGAAATAAAATAAAATGTGAAAATGAAAACTTTTGTATAGACTGTTGGTGAAGACTCGGACTCAGTTGGTTTCTTTGATTTCAAGCTCATTTTGGATTGGAATTTTTACGCATTTTAATAAAACTTTTGTCAAAGAAAATAAATTAAAATGAAATACAATTAGATGAGTCTATTATATACATAAAATAATTGGTCAAAAACCGTTAAAATACAAAATGTACACAAGAGGCCCAAAACCAAACTTTCACATATGAGCTTCGGTTCACTTGAACTTGTTCTTGTTTTTATGGTAATTGAATGTACATTAGTTCAAAAGTGACTAGGATCAAATCGAACACTGGACGAGGAAGATATCGAGGTTTTATCCGAGAATCCTGCAATAAGGGTTTGGGTTTTTGGTCCACTGATTTATGTTATGATTTTTTTGTATTTTTCATTTATACTAGTTAGTAATATGTACACAATGGAGATAGTTTCGAGTCATTTGGAGTTAGCATGAATTAGCTAAAAATAAGGGAAGTTAAGCTATTTTACATGTCAATTGGATTGGGATTTTTGGCTCCTCATTTTATGCAATAATAAGTGATAAAATGCAATTATTATTAATACATGCATGAATGCTAATTATGCAAAATAATGGTTAAAATGCCAATAAATTTTAGGGATTTGAGATTAGTTAATCATTTTTAGAGTGATGAATCTGAGATCCATCATGAACATGTTGCACATTTGTATATATGTTCAAAAAAAAAGAGAAAAAGAAAAAACAAAATCTCCAAAAGAGTTGGATGAGCAAAATGTAAATAAATAAAAATTCCCATCGGAGAAAAATATGAAAGCAAGGCATACATTTCAAGTCTCATACCAAGAAATCATGTAGCTGGAGACATGGCTACACTGGTCAAGCTCCAAGGATATGTGACTACACTGGTTACAGTCCATTATCTTCTCTATCCACTCTTCTTGAACTGGTTCCACTTGAACTTATAAGAGAATACCCTGCTCCTCTAGGAAAGAGTAGCTAGACCGGGAATTAGGGTTACCTTGTTAGATTAGGCGATTTCTTTGTTATTTCTAAGGTAGGGATCTATATTTCACTTACACCGTGCAAGTTGAGATTCATAGTCATAAGAGTTTGCATATGTAAACTTGTTATGACCTGACTTTTGAGGGGACCTGAACAAAGAATTATGGAACTTGAAGGTTATGAGGTTTTAACTCCTATTCCCAATAAGGTTCTATGAAATTAATAATCCAAAGGTCTGACTGAGCTCCATATTTTGGTTTTATGAAGATAGTTTACAAATAAAAATTGTTCTAAGTTCTTTCTTTTTTCTTTTCTTATTTTCCTAATTCACTTCTTCTTTGAATAAGTGTTTGCTAAGGGACTAACAAATGTAAAATATAAGGTAATGATGAATTCAATATCCAACATCTTTATTTCTTTTATTTTAGCTAAAATTCTTTGTAAAATACCTGTATATATTCGTCAATTCTTATTATTTAACATTCTTCATTGATTTGTTAATATTGTATCTTTATCATTCTTTTACAACAAAATAAAAGAATAAAGAAGAAAAGAAAAATAAAAGAAATTAAGAAGGATGTATTTATGAAATAAATGCAGACTGACCCGAACCTCGATAGAAGGTGAAGACTTGACCAGATCGATAAAGAATAAAGTAGGAGAAGATAGGGTCCATAACTTATAAAAATCAAGAAAACCAAATCTCACTTGTACATATTCAACATTTTTCATCGTGTACATATTTTCACCCATTTTTTATCAATAAAACCAGCTCAAATAAAAATATATCCTTCGTGAAAGTGGTGTGTAATAATAGTTATTATTTTATAAAAACATCGAAAAATTATTTAACTAATAAATAAGTTATTACTATGAACCTAAAAAGCCTAAAAGTTCAACTTCCCAGGTTCATAACTACTTATATAAAACTTCAAATTGACCAAACTCACTTTTAAACATTGTTTTGTAACCAATAAAAGTACTAAATAATTGTGGAATAAATCATGTGAGTTTTGGCATTTAAACCCCATTGTATATTTGTCCATTATGTATATAAAACTTATTTATTTGTATCTATTTATTTATAACTCCAATTAACTTAATTCTTTTTCTAAATTGTTCATAAAAATCACTAGAAAAATATAAAAATATAGTTTAAAAATAAAAGTGAATAAATACCAATAAATGTCAACATCAAAAGCCGTAAAGCTTAACTTCCGAACCTCATAACTCGATCGTACGAAGTCTGATTTGGGTGTACTCACACTTTAAATTCATTTTTAAAATATCTATCGATAAGAGTGGTTTCACTAAAATCTGCATTAATATGCAAAAAGTAGATTTTGAGACCTTATTGGTATACTTATATATATGTATATATTATACATATTTTTATGATTTTATTTTCTTGTATATTTATGCACATATTGTATTTTTATATGTTTTGTAAATATTTATTTTATTTATGATAAATTCAAATGAACATAACAAAATCAAAAAATAAACAAAAAATAATGTATTTATTATATAGGTATAATGTACCTATATCATATATACTTCTATTTATTTATTAAAGTAACATTTAAAAATAAACAAAAAATATTTAAAATCCTTAATTTATTTTATAAATAAATAAATTTCTAAATTATGTCATTATTTTAAAAAATAAATTATTAAAAATTAGATTGTCATACATATAGGTACTTTATACATATGAAAAAAGGTTTTTATATATTTTACTCTATTTATTTAACTTATTAAAATCACCCTAAAATAATTTATAATTTATTAACAATTTTTTAATAATATTTTAATCAAGAAACCATTTTTTATTTTAATTTATTTAGATATCTGAATTCTCATTGGTCCAACTAGGTTCGTTGACTCCCAGTCAACTCCTCTTCCCCCTCCTTGACGACTCTACCTAGAAGACCCGCCTCCATCTCCCAATTTTCCCGATCTGCTCCAACCTCCATTTGAACCATTTCATCCACCTGATTATAGCCTGGACATCCACAATTTTTGTCCTGTATGTTTTCATTCAAATTGTTTCGTTTCACGTGTAAATCGTCGTTTGAAATTTTCCGGTTTTCACCCCCTTTACAGGCTCCAGGTCCATGATTTTATATGCATCCACCATTTTTCAATTGTCTTCTCCTTGCTGAGCGCATGAGAGATTGTAACAGAGCCTCTCCTCCATCGTAGGTTGAGGTTGAGAACGAGAGAGAGGCGTGATCAGTAACCAGTGTGGAACAGCTCCAACGTGCGCACAACATCCTGGACTTTGCTTGTTGAGTTCATCACCTGGATCTCTACTCAAGCTCCATCCACATGCGACTGCATTCAACATTTGCACCACTTCATCCACTTTGTTATGGTATTGAAGATCTGTAGTTTTCACTTGATTTTCACCTTACTTTAGTCCATCAACTGCTCGCCTCCGAGATCGGAGGTCCTTAATCATAGATCTCAATCCCGATTACCGATCATCATCATTCACTTAATCGTACTCTCCTCACCGATCCTATTTCGCTTCTTCATACCCTTTTCATACCCTATTCATCTCAGATCCGATCAGGGTCCATCCGTCTCCCATTGATTTCTTTCTTCAAATAACAATCGATCGAGGCTCTTTGAGCTTCAAGTCATTTGAAACTCTTGTAGGTACATCTCCTGGAATGAGCCACATCATCAGAAGATAACCATACACTGGATATCGATCCGATCAAGCTTCATCAGTCGCGTCTGAGCATCCACCGATCGATCGTTGAAAGCTCCTCCATATATCCAAACCTCGAAGCACCACAATTGTGAAACAACCACCTGGAGTTGAATCCCCATCAATAATACGAATCACATTCGAGCATCATTGTTGTCTTTTACCGTGAAACACATCTCGACACCCGGTGGAGATCCTGCAACCAAAAAACAAGGGCTCGATCCAGAAGTTACAGCTCCCCTTAGATCAAATCTGATCCAAGGGTCCACAAATCAGCAACGTATCAAACCTAGAGTGGTAGCTTCCCCACCGCTTAACAGATCGCGTACACCTCACGCGTATGTGATATTTGTTTTGAGTAAATTGCTTTATTACCAATAGATATTTTTGTATATATGAAAAGAATCTTGAGCTTCTTAGTACACGTGATATGCATGTGTCTTTTATGTGAAAATTGCACATTATGCCCTATGATTTTTCTTTGCGAATATTTTATTAAAACAATCAAAGAAATTACATTTTACTCCTTGTATTTTAACAATTGATTTTCTGGTCTATTTTGCTCCAAAAATTCCCTAAAATTAGTGTAATTGCCTGATATGATACTTTATGTCGTATAATTTTTTATTACAAAATCAATTGTTTTCTTATTTTTAATAATTCAAAAACTACCTAAATTATCCTTGTTTGGCTTATAAAATTCATAAAAATTCGAAAATAGCTTTAAAAATTCCAACAATATAAGTATAAATATTTTTTTGATTTGTTTTACATAATGTGCAATTATTGATTGAAAATCTTTTATAAAAACCAAAAAAATGTAAATTATAGATAAATGTAAAAAATCTTATAAAATCATTAAAAACCCGAAAAATATGTTTTGGGTACTGTTTGAAAGCCAAATAAAAACCCATTTTACTAAATTTAGTTACCCGACTTTTTGATTTTACTTTCTATTTTAAAAATGAAAAAACATTGTTCTCATTTTCTTTTTTATTTTTTTCTATTTTTATTCAATATGAAATCCTAAAAAATCTATCTGAAAATTTTCAAAAATAATAAAAAATATAAAAAACATAAAAATATTTTTATTTGTTTTTTCTGGACTTTTTACCCTTTTTGAAAATACAAAAAGATTGTTTGTTTTATTTCTTTTACATTTTCTTTATTCACTATGTTTGAAAAGTTAAAAATATAAAACTTTTCAAAATAAATATCATTAAAAATGTGAGAATAAGAAAACATAAAAAATATAATAATTAAAATTTCCATAAAACTAAAAAGGTAAAAATACAAGGGTGGTTTGCTTCTAGTTTCCTTTTTCCTTACTTTGATTTCTATTTGAATTGAATAACCCTCTCTTAATAATTATTGCCTCCTTGTGTTCGACCACGGAAGCTATAACATGTTAATTACTAAAATAGAAAGTCCACATTTTATTTTCTTTTTGTTGGTAAATTAATTGTTTGATTCAATTGGTTTTCCTTTGGTTACAATGACACTTGTGAGGGATCCCTATAGTAGTTTTCACTAATTACATCGAAGCCATGTCATCATTTAACAGGTTAATTACTAAAATAGAAAGTACACATTTTATTATCTTTTGGTTGGTAAATAAATTATTTGATTCAATTGGTTTTCCTTTGGTTACAAAGACACTTGTGATTTAATAATTAAAATCCTTGTAAAATCGGTGATAATTTACCAACTTGTAAACATTGTATTTGGGGTAAAATGATCAAAGCACCCTTCCTAAATAAGGTACATGATGCGGGGGTATACTTGTCCAAATACATATAGATGTTTGTGTATCCTTCACCGTGGCTCAAAATGGATATCGATAGTATTTGATATTTATTGATGACCATTCACAATGAGGGTTTATCTTTCTATTACAACATAAATATGAAACCTTTGAAAAGTTTAAAGAAGTGATGGATTTGGTTGAGAACTAAACTAATTGGAAGATTAAATGGATTTGATTTGACTAAGGTGACGAGCTCAAAAAATGAATTCAATACCTTAAAGAGAGAGGAGTTGTATCAAATCTTATTCCTTTTGGAAATCCCCAACTAAATTGTGTTGCTGAAAGGTACAACAGGACCATCATTGATATGGTCTAATCAATGATGAGTAAATCACATTTAACTTTTAGTTTCTGAGGATATGCAGTAGAAATTTTACTATATATGTCCTTAATAAGATTCCTAGCAAATCTGTACCCAAAACCCCTCATGACTTTTAGTTCCGAACCAAGCCTAGTATTAGACACTTGAGGATTTGGGGTTGCTTGGTCCATGCTAAGAACCCGTATGCAAGTAAGATGGAATCTCTCACTAGAGAGTATTACTTCATTGGGTATAAAGTACAGTATCGGATGCCAACTTTATGACCTCGATATTCAAAAGGTTTTCGTCTCTAGGATTGTAAAATTCTTAGAGGATGACTTCCTTAAAAGTAAATAAAAGAATCAAGTAATAAAATTCACATAATCCTATGGGGATATTGAGATTCCTAAGCCATGAACTAAAGAAGTAATTGAATATGAAACATTCATACCTCTACAAATGTGTTTGAGCATGGTTATACCGCTTTAAAGTTATGGATACCATGTGTCAAAAGAGTTTGACAATGATCCAACTCCATTTCATAAAGCACTTGCGGATTATGACATGTATAAAAGGATGCTAGCAATGAAGTCTAAAATAGACTCCATGCACAATAGAGGTGTAAGATGTTAGACAACCCTTGACAAACCAATTTGCAATACATGTTATTGTAATCGATATATATAAGTAAAGGTTATTAAATTTCACTCCAAATATGAGATTAATGATTGAATGCATTTTTTAATGCCCCTTAGAAGAATTATGGTTATAAACAATGCTCATCTCAATGATCATATAGTTGTTGATTTAATGATTAAATCAAAGAGGCTAGTGCATACATGATATTGATGAATATGTGAATCATCACTATAAAAGTTGAAAATAGAGCTTCATTCCCGAGTAATTAGTTGCATTTCTCCATCTATTCTGCATTTTTATCATTCATGCACTTGTAATTGATATCTACATTTTAGCATGCATATTGGCATGAAATAAGAAGCCAAATTCTCTTGTAAATATCACATGTATATTCAACATATTTCTCCTATCTTTATTTATTTTTCACTAACTCGGAATTGAATAAAATCAACTCTATAGTGTATATATTACTATCACTTAAATGAAAAATATCAAAAAAATACTAACTTGTAAAATTGACCAATAAAACCCTAACCCTAGTTTGAGACTAAGAACCTTAAAATAATTAAATCAAAGAGGCCGATCCATGCATGATATCTAAAGAGTTAGATCGAGGGCTCATAGCATCGTCAAATGATTATTGAGAAAGGATCTCCAGCCTAAGAAAGATATGGCAACTCTTACTCAAAGGCTGAAATCCAACTAACCTCTTGATGATGGTCCTCTGCTTAGGAATGGAAATTAGAAGGTCTTGGATATGTTAAGTCAAAGAGTTGACTTAACGAGATCGAGATAACTAAGATCTATATTGTATAATTAAGATCTATATTGTATGTTCTCATGATACGTGCACACATCCTCTGATCAGAGACAAATGTATCACTATATATCTAAGTATGTACATTAGCCATACAATTAGGTTGATGACCTAATCAAGGTCCATACATCGGCGAGCTAGTGTGCATACAAGGGCATATGAATAATACGATCTATCAAAGGCATCATACAGGTTCACTACCGAACCAGAAGACATGATATCATTCGTAAGATATTGGGACCAATTAAATTCCATCAATGGTCATCTCACTTTGGAACCAAGACATTATTTGCGGGTATGATATATGCTTTTGGAAAGCATATGGTTAATACATGCTCCCAATGACCTAATGAGAAACTTAATGATAAAACACTGAAGAATATTTCAAATAAGATTAAAACTTTGGTTTTATTCATGGTCTTCAAATATGCAGGATGCACATGTATTTGGAATAACAAGAGTGATGTGATCTTAAACAATTGTATACCATGATGCTTCCATTCCAAGGGAGTGATGAAACATGTTTGGATTTTACTGACTCCTCTTAATGGACGAGATATCCGGTATTGATCTAATTATTGGACATTGATATGAATATGATTTCGATGTAATGAGAAGAAGGGATATTATGCCTAATACAATTAGACACCTCTAAGCGATCTTCTAGGTCTAAATGTGAGATTGTATAAAGTCAGTACATGGCATATACAATCATCCTGGCCTTATCTCCAAGTATTTGAGGAGAAGGCACACAATTCTAGAAAGAATAAGAAGTGTTCCATGAGCAATTTTTTCTAAGCATTGTAAATTTGAATAATTACATATGATTTAATTATCATAATTAATGTGCATAGATACATCCAGGATAACTAAATTTAGTCATCATGGATAGGATTAACATGGATAACACTATCCATAATAATCATATATAATGTGGATATGATCCACAATATCTTAGAGAGAGTAAATTGTAAATGAGATTCACAATTTATAAGTCAATGTGAATTGGATTGATAAATAAAATTTACATTAAATATTAGATGAAAGATTTTAATTCTTAATAATCAATGGTATAATTGTAATTATCATAAATAATTTGAAATTATTTGGTGATAATTCAATTATTCTGTAAATCAATTAATTAATAAAGTGGAAAAATTAATTTGACTCGTTCCACTTTGTTTTGGAGTGGACATCCATGGGTTTTGAACCATGGTGGATGTTCACCCTAAATATAGAAAATGGATGGAGTATTTTATAACTCAAATTCATTTATTGATTAATTTATTTAATTATTGATATAATTTTAAAATTGTTTTTCAAATTATCTCTTTGTGTTTTCTTTTGTTTTTTATGAACTAAAAGGAAATACAAATCAATCTAAACCATTGATTATTGAGATCGCATGGATTAAGGCACATGGACTTCATAAATGTCACAAAAAAGATGCTAACCCTAGCCCTGTACATATAGAAGTTACATGCAAATGTCATATAAATTAAATTATCTCTCTCCCTCCACACATCCAACTTCTCTCTGTCTCCACAACCCTAGGTCGTCCCCATACCCAAGGTTGGTGGAGATCACAATCTTTGTTGTGTTGTCGTCATGCTACCAGACTGGTTGTTCGAGGAACTCCATCCTCTTACATGTATCGTGCTCATAAATAAGACAAGTAATTTTGTGAGATGAAAAAAGGATATTACTTTCTTGGATAGTCGCTCGAGATTTTAGAAGTACATGACTCGTCATCACACTCGCATGTGCATTCTTAATGGATAGGACTTGAGCTAGGAGGCTTTTTCGTTAGAAGCTTTGATGATTACAACCATGCTTTAAGAGATAAGCTTACACTCGTATGGCCTCGATGAAATAGCATTGGAAATGTTCCCGTTCCATGTAATTTCATCTTAAAAATTATTGTTTTTCTGCTACGATGTCAACTAGTGTGACTAGTTGACGTAAATTGTATATGATGTGAGTTTATCCCTTCCATGATGCGCGAGGCCTTACATGTTGCCTTCAAGTTGTATCAGAGGCATTGTTTAAGGTCTTGGATCTAATTCAAGACCAAGGGAACAAGGCTTTGTATATCAGATGCGGGGGACTCTTTTATATCACAAAAGAAGCAATTTTCGAAACATTTTTTGTCAATATTAAAAGTACTGTTTGTACCCAATTTGAACTAACTTTTGTGATATTTAAGAATGCTTAGATGGTCAATCAATGTTTACAAAAGCTGGAAAAGTATGGCATTATATTAGATTCGAAAAGTCCATGTTGTGTAATTATTTTTGCATGTAAACTCGGATATATAACAAATTAATTTTTGGTTATTGTTTTCCTGTCATGAAACATGTTCAAAACACATTAAGGAAGTAAAATATAAAACCAGCTAACCGTTTGAATTTATTTCGCACATTTTTGATGAAACTGTGATTCATCACTTTAATTAGCTTAAAATATAGCTTCATCCTGAGAAATTAAGTTCATTCAAATGTTTATATCATATAATTAACACTCATGTACTTGTAAATAATTTGCATCAATTAGCATGTCGTTTCGCATTCATGTTCATGTGTAAATTTTCACCTAACTTCACCCATTTTTAATTAATTCATGCTAACTTCAATTGACATGAAACTGGCTCCATTATTTACATATCATACCACTAATCAATGAAAATCCATAAAAATACTATCTTGTGTATATTTAATATAAACCCAAACACTGATTTCAGGACAGAAAGCCGTAAAGTTTGTATCTCTCTCATATAATGTCCAATTCCACTCAACTCACTTTTGAATTAATGTACATTCAATTAAGGTAAGAGGATTATTCTGGAAATCAGAGATGGGTTGGGTGTACATTCAATACTAAATTCAAAATAACCGAAGTTCATTCGTAAAAATTAGGTTTTGGGACCTAACTGTTCATTGCACATATTTACTGATCTTTGACCAATTAATTCATGTACATATTCGCCTCTTTTTATTTTATTTCCTTTTCATTCCTTTATTTTGTTTCATGCTCCAACTAATTACATAAAAATCAAAATTCAGAAAAATAAAGAAAAAGACATATTCTGACTTGAACACTCTGACCCATTCATTTGTACATATCTCACATTTTCAAATTATCTCTCTCACTAAGAAAAATCTAGAAAACCTTTATTTGAGTCTATTGCATCATTTTACATCATGTTTGATTTTGCATACATTATTCTTCCATAGAAACCAAATAAAAATTACAAAACTAAGAAATTTTATTTTATGTACATAGAATATCACTAAAAAACATATTGTGCACAACTCATTCCATTCGCATTCGAGTCCTTCGTGAACATTGTAGATTGAATTTAGATGAACAATTTTAATGTTATGCCTTCTTTAACAAATTTGATTCTACATTATATGCATAGTTAACAGTTAATGCCACGAGGCTCTCATTCATTGGCCACCTCAAGACTTTGTCATGATCGCTCACCCCTCAGTCAATGCCCCCTTCCTCTAGCGCCCTTGATCTGGGACAATGTATCAAGTTCGATCCAATGGTCCAAGTTATTTCTGCCCTCCAACATAACCCTCACGCCTCCCACGTGATCACATCTTGGTCGATGGATCACGTCTAATATAATGGTGCTTGCTCCTTCTTCCTCCTTGCAGCCAACCTCTTGCGTCAAGCCACCACCACCTCGTTCCACCCCAACCCATCTCTGATCTCTAGACTAATCCTCGACCTTCTTCTCCTTTACCCCTCTTTCCTCTCCAAGTTCCCAGTTGCAACTAACTCTATTATTTCTTTCTACCTTAATGGTCGATCCCCAATTCAAAGCCTAATCCTGATCGAGCAGATGATGAGTTGTGGATCACCCTTAGTTATTTATGGGGAATTATCGAGTGTTTAAATTAATGTTGAATTTGTCATTGTTGGGCAATCGGAATCGGTCAAGAAATCATCAAAATTAATTAATTCATTTTTCAGTTGGAGTGGTTTTATATTTATTTTACTTGAGCACGTCCCAAGGTCAAGCTCAAGGAGAGAAAGGAACAACCTAAAAAATTTTCTATCAAAGTTCGTGCACGATTTTTGACACGGTATTTTTTTGTATTTTTAATGCACTTTTGGGATGAAAATGCAAATATGGTCAATTTTAGTGACTAAAATGTAAAGATCAAGCAAACGATGTCCGAAAAATATGAAACTTGTCCAAGATGACATGTAACATGAAATGAATGTGCTGTAATGTTTTTGGAATTTTTGGATGCAAGATATATAATTTATGGATTTATGAATGCAAACAATGTGAATTTCAATAATTAGTTATAATAAATATTAAACCTAATTATTTTCAATTGATAAAATTATCCCAAACCTATCACTAGGTGATCGATATCAGAAAAATCCTAAACTTCGAAAATACTAGATTTAATACTAATAAAAAATTAAATATTGAAATATGCAAAATGATTTTTACAGGGAAAATAATGCATGCAAATGCAATTCTTTTTTGGCACGATGCAACATACAACTAATTCTACCATCCTTGAAATTTCGGTAATTTTCAGAGCAATGATTAATTAAATTATGAATTTCGAAGCACAAAACACGCAAAATATGCAATTTATCACAAGACTATTAGTTATTAATTAACCACATAACACCAAAATATCATAAGAATGCCGTGATGTAGAGAATTAAGTGTAGAACACAATTCCTATTTTTGATAAATAAAATAGTGTCTTGTAGAGGTTTCATACAAAAGGGAACATAAGGGTATAATTACAATTACAATAAATAAAATAAAAAAGGTATAGAGGGACTGAAGTGTAAATATATATACCCCTTGGGGTATTTCTGTAAAAATACCAAGGGGACATATGCACCTCACGTGTCCCTTGGGCGGCGAGGGGCGGATGGTAATACAGGGTTCCTCTGGTGCCTTCTTGCAAATATTCCAGTGGTCACGTGCGACGCATGTGACCCCTAGGCTGGGGATGCTCTTGGAAATATGCAGGACTTTGAGGGCGTCTCCGTAATTTCACCAAACCTCACGTGCAGAGTGATCGATCGCTGAGCACTTGTTTTAATTTGTGTTCGTTGTAGTACTTGTACTTAGAGTATAGGTCATAACCGAGAGAAGATCTTCGTGAAGAGTGTCTCGGCTTTAATTTATATCCTGGTCAAGTCCAAGGTCGAACAAAGGGAGGCAAAGGAACAACTTCCAATTAAATTAAGAATAATTAGGTCAATATTTTCAA
Source organism: Ottelia alismoides (assembly GCA_037367405.1). Lineage (NCBI taxonomy): Eukaryota > Viridiplantae > Streptophyta > Magnoliopsida > Alismatales > Hydrocharitaceae > Ottelia > Ottelia alismoides. The sequence continues at coordinate 367,223 of JAZKJV010004093.1, forward strand.
ATGGTATTTTTTATTTTTTTATGAAAAAATAAAAGAAAATGCACAATGCAGGTGAATTAAGAAACTAAAAAACACACAACTTAGCCAAATTAATTTTAGTAAAAAATTAATCACAATTAGCCAAGTTATATTTTTTTCTAGAACCCTAATCAGGTGATGAATACAAAACACATTTTTTTGGAATTTTACGGGTTAACATGCAACAATGAAGAATGCACACTTTTTATGGGTTTTTTCACAATTTTTCACACAAACGGAATGCAAAAATTATGAAAAATTACTGGAAATAAAACATGATGCAAGGATGCTACAGTAATTTTTTGGATTTTTCTGACAAAACATGAATTTTTTATGTATTTTTAATGGAAACAGAGTGATAGTTAGTAATTAATTTCTAAAAATCCACATATAAATCAATTAATTAATAAAGTGGATAAATTAATTTGACTCATTCCACTTTGTTTTAGACTGGACATCCATGGATTTTGAACCATGGTGGATGTTCACCCTAAATATAGAAAATGGATGGAGTCTTTTTTAATTCAAATCCACTTATTGATTAATTTTATTAATTATTAATATAGTTTTAAAATTGTTTTTCAAATTATCTATTTATATTTTCTTTTGTTTTTTTATGAACTAAAAGGGAATACAATCAATATAAACCATTGATTATTGAGATCACATGGATTAAGGCACATGGACTTCTAAAATGTTACAAAAGAGATGCTAACCATAGCCCTCTACATATGGTAGTTACATGCAAATGTCATATAAATTAAATTCTCTCTGTCCACACATCCAACTTCTCTCTGTCTCCACAACCCTAGGTCGTCCCCATACCCGAGGTTGGTGGAGATCACAATCTTTGTTGTGCTGTCGTCATGCTGCCAGACTGGTTGTTCGAGGAACTCCATCCTCTTACAAGTATCGTGCACATAAATAAGACATGTAATTTGATGAGATGAAAAAGGAGATTACTTACTTGGATAGTTGCTCGAGATTTTGGAAGTACATGACTCGTCATCACACTCACATGTGCATTCTTAATGGATTGGACTTGAACTAGGAGTATTTTTCATTAGAAGCTTTGATGATTACAACCACACTTTAAGAGGTAAGCTTACGCTCATATGGCCTCGATGAAATAGCATTGGAAATGTTCTCGTGCCATGTAATTTCATCTTAGAAAATGATTGTTTTTCTACTACCGTTTCAACTAGTGTGACTAGTTGACCTAAACTGTATATGATGTGAGTTTATCCCTTCCATGATGCGAGAGGCCTTACATGTTGCCTTCAAGTTGTATCAGAGGCATTGTTTAAGGTCTTGGATCTAATCCAAGACCTAGGGAACAAGGCTTTGTATATCAAATGCAGGGGACTCGTTTATTTCACACAAGAAGCAATTTTCAAATCATTTTTTGTGAATATTGAAAGTATTGTTTGTACCCTATTTGAACTAACTTTTGTGATATTTAAGAATGCTTAGATGATCAATATATGTTTGCAAAAGTTGGCAAAGAGTGGGCATTATTTTAAATTCGAAAAGTCCATGTTGTTTTATTATTTTTGCATGTAAACTCGGATATATAACAAATTAAATTTTGGTTATTGTTTTCCTATCATGAAACATGTTCAAAACACAATAAGGAAGTAAAATATAAGACCTGCTAACCGTTTGAATTTATTTCACACAATTTTGATGAAACTGTGATTCATCACTTTAATTAGCTTAAAATATAGCTTCATACTGAGAAATTAGGTTCATTCTCATATTTATATCATATAATTAACACTCATGCACATGTAAATAATTTGCATCAATTAGCATGTTGTTTCGCATTCATGTTCATGTGTAATTTTTCACCTAACTTCACCCATTTTTAATTAATTCATGCTAACTTCAATTGACATGAAACTGGCTCCATTGTTTACATATCATACCATTAATCAATGAAAATCCATAAAAATACTATCTTGTATATATTTAATATAAACCCAAACCCTAATTTTAGGACAGAAAGTCGTAAAAGTTTATATCTCTCTCATATAATATCCAATTCCACTCTACTAACTTTTGAATTGATGTACATTCAATTAAGGCACAAGAGGATTAGTATGGAAATCGGAGATGTGTTGGGTGTACATTCAATACTAAATCCAAAAGAATCGAAGTTCACTCGTAAAAATTAGGTTTTGGAACCTAACTGTGCATTGCACATATTTACTGATCTCGATCAATTAATTCATGTACATATTCGCTTCTTTTTATTTTATTTCCTTTGCATTTCTTTATTTTTTTTCAAGCTCCAACTAATTACAAAAAAATCAAAATTCAGAAAAATAAAGAAAAATACAGATCCTGACTTGAACACACTGGCCCATTCATTTGTACATATCCCACATTTTCAAATTATTTCTCACTAAGAAAAATCTAGAAAAACTTCGTTCGAGTCTATTGCATCATTTTACATCATGTTTGATTTTTCATACATTATTCATCCATATAAACCAAATAAAAAAATACAAAACTAAGAAATTTTATTTTATGTACATAGAATATCACCAAAAAAAAACATATTGTGCACAGCTCATTCCATTCGCATTCGAGCCCTTCGTGAACATTGTAGATTTAATTTGGATGAAAAATTTTAATGTTAGGCATTTTTCAATCGAATACATTTGCCTTTTTTAACAAATTTATTTCTACATTATATGCATATCCCCAACGGTTTATGCCACGAGGCTCTCATCCATTGGCCACCTCAAGACTTTGTCAACGTCGCTCACCCCTCAGTCAATGCCCCGTGCCTCTAGCGCCCTTGATCTGGGATGTTGTATCAAGTTCGATCCAATGGTCCAAGTTATTTCTGCCCTCCAACATAGCCCTCACTCCTCCCACTTGATCACATCTTGGTCGTTGGATCACGTCTAATCTAATGGTGCTTGCTCCTTCTTCTTCCTCCTTGCGGCCGACCTCTTGCGTCAAGACACCACCACCTCGTTCCACCCAACCCATCTCTGATCTCTAGACTAATCCTCAGCCTTCTTCTCCTTTACCCCTCTATCCTCTCCAAGTTCCCAGTTGCAACCAACTCCATTATCTCTGGTCGATCCCCAATTCAAAGCCCAATACTAATCGAGTAAATGACAAGTTGTGAATCACCCTTAGTTAATTATGGGGAATTATCGGGCATTTAATGAATGTTGAATTTGTCGTTGTCGGGCAATCGGAATAGGTCAAGAAATCACCACAATTAATTAATTCAATTTTCAGTTGGAATAGTTTTATGTTTATTTCACTTCGGCAAGTCCCAAGGTCGAACTCAATGAGAGCAAGGAACAACCTAGAAAATTTTCTATCAAAGTTCGTGCACGATTTTCGAGACTTGACCAAGATGTCCAATATTAGGGACTAAAATGTAAAGATTAAGCAAACAATGTCCTAAAAATATGAAACTTGACCAAGATGACAATTATGATGAAATGAATGCATTGTAATGTTTTTGGAATTTTTGGATGCAAGATAAATAATTTATGGATTTTTGAATGCAAACAAAGTGAATTTCAATAATTAATTATAATAAATATTAAACCTAATTATTTTCAAGAGATAAAATTATCCAATATCTATCACTAGGTGATCGATATCAGAAAAATCCTAAACCTAAAAAATACTAGATTTAATATGTAATAAAAAATTAAAGATTAAAATATGCAAAATGATTTTTACAGGGCAAACCATGCATGTAAATGCAATTATTTTTAGGCACGATGCAATATATAACTAATTCTACCATCCTTGAAATTTCGGTAATTTTCAGAAATGATTAATTTATTATGAATTTCGAAGCATAGAATGGGCAAAAAATGTAATTTATCACAAGAATATTAATTATTAATTAATCACAGAACAAAAAATATGATAAGAATGCCGTGATGTAGATAATTAAGTGTAGAAAACAATGCCTATTTTTAAAAAATAAAATAGTGTCATGTAGAGGTTTCATACAAATGGGGTACACTAGGGTATAATTGCAATTGCAATAAATAAAATAAAAAAGGCAGAGAGGGACTGAAGTATAAATACCTATAACCCTAGGGGTATTTCTGCAAAAATGCTAAGAGGACACGTACTCCTTACGTGTCCTTGGGCGGTGAGGGGCGGTTGGTAATACAGGGTTCCTCCATTGCCATTATGCAAATATTCCAGTGGACACCTACGACGCACGTGACCACTGGGCTGGAGATGCTCTTGGAAATATGCATGACTTCGAGGGCGTCTCCGTATTTTCACCAAACCTCACATTCGAAGTGATCGATCGTTGAGCACGTGTTTTAATTTGTGTTCGTTGTAATACATGTAATTAACAAATCTGTCAGAACCGAGAGAAGATCTCCGTGAAGAGTGTCTCGGCTTTAACTTATATCCCAGGCAAGTCCGGGATCGAACATAGGGAGGCAAAGGAACAACTTCAGTGGTATTTTTTATATTTTTTATGAAAAAAGAAAAGAAAATGCACAATGGAGGTGAATTAAGAAACTGAGAAACACACAACTTAGGCAAATTAATTTTAATAAAAAATTAATCAGAATTAGCCAAATTATATTTTTTCTAGAACCCTAATCCAGTGATCAATACAAAACACATTTTTTGGAATTTTACGGGTTAACATGCAACAATAAAAAATGCACACTTTTTTTGAGTTTTTTTCGCAATTTTTCACACAAACAAAATGCAAAAATTATGAAAAATTTACTGGAAATAAAACATGATGCAAGGATGCTACAAAGTTTTTTTGGTTTTTTCTGACAAAATATGAATTTTTAATGGAAACAGAGTGATTGTTAGTAATTAATTTCTAATAAATCTACAACATCAAATTAATCTGAGTGCGAATTATCTCAAACAGATATTTAGAAGAACAATCCAGGAGAGTTGAAATTTTGCAAAAACCATTTCTTTATGGTTTAATTAAAAATCTTTTACCAATATTACTCTACAATTTATTCAAGGTACAAGACAATCCAATTAAGATAAGATTTGCACAGTAATTGAATCATATTTTAAGGCATCAGTTCTGATTTTTTAAGAATTTTTACAGCAACAGTGAGTGAATTATAAATTTAAGACCACGGATTGGGTAAAATATGAAGAATTTCACTTGTACAATTTTAATTAATTACCCAACGTCATAAAAATTCAAATAATTATCTAGATGATAGAGAATTACTTGAGCAACACCATGATATTTTTTATTGAAATAAAAGATGCAATATTCAGGTCCAAATTAAAGCATAAACATAGGGTTATCAGTGAAATGCAAAAAACAAAATTAACAAACAAGCTACACACATTGATTTGTTTATAATAACAAAAACATAAAATATAAAAATTGTAATTTTTACAAATAAAAAAAGAAAGACCTTCCTCTCTGGGAGTTAGGGCACGAAGTGGATGAGGAAGGGTGGCAGCGACGGAGCACCACTGGTAGAGGGAGCGGTGGCAGGCATCGGGGTGGCGGCTGGTGTGGCGAAGCGACCTGCACGGAGGAGGCCTGCCACGTGAGGTGACGGTGGTGTGGCGGGAGCGGACTGGAGCAGCGACGCGGGCTGCTGTGCAGCGAGCGCCGAGGTGGCGACGGTTGGAGACCGCCGGTTGGCGGTGCACGAAGAGCCTGGAGGTGGCTGCGCTTGTGTGGCAAAGAGGGCCATGGAGTGGCGGAGGGCCTGCGATGGCTGGTGGTGGTTGGGGATGCGGGGCTGCCACTAGCGGTTGAAGGGGCGGCGGTAGGCAGCTGCCTGCTGCTCCTCTTTTTTTTTTCTTTTTTTTTCTTTTTTTGTTTTATTTTACTTAATTTTTTTAATTTTTTTAAACAGAACATAAAATAAAAAATAGTGGTAGAGAGGGATGATGAAGAAGATGATGGAGGTGATGGTGGGATGGTGATATATATAAAAAACAAGAGAAATAATGTTAGATAAAATAAAATAATAAGGGAAATGAAAGGGGATACTTACCCGATGATTGTCGGATTTGCGAAGCAGCTACACTGAACTCCTGTCGTGGTCTCAAGCATGTGGCGGAGCATGCGAGGCTGCGCAATGGCCTTGAGGAAACTACGACACGGAGCGGAGCTCCGCGGATCTCGCTGAAAGGAGGTCGTCACTTCGTATCAGGATGGAACGTTGTCACCGATCAACCTCAATGAGCTCTCTCCTTTTTCTATAAGAAAGGAGGATAGGAAAAAATGAGAATGGAGAGGTGAAAAAAAAGAGATGGAAGAAATGGTGGTTAAAATGGAGGTGGAGTGGAATGGAAGGTTAAATTAGTGGTGGAGTTGAATGGGAAGTTAGATGAATAATGGAGTTGAATGGAGGTTGATGAAAGAAGAGAAGTTAGTGTAGAGAATATGATTATATAAAAGAAAATAAAAGTAGGCTACTAAAAAGTGATTATAAAATAAAGAGAAGAAAAAGAGTGGGGAATTTACAAAATAAGACAAAGACTATATACATTTTTTTAGTTTTCTAGTTTTATTTTTTTGTATTTTTAATAAAAGATATGAAAAAAATAAAAAATAACGTAAAATACTAGATATTAAGTAAAACAAAAAAGAGTTTTTTTTGGATTTTTATGTAATTAAGAGGAGTAAATAAAAAATGAAGAAAGAAAGATCTGTACAATATATACAATGAACACCTAGGTCCCAAAACTCAAATTTTGCAAATGAGCTCCGAATTTAGTGAAACTACTTTCATTGGATAGATAATTTTCTAACTTAAACTTTAAAACTGAGTTTGGTGAATTTGAATTTCATACGGAGCGGGAATTTGGCCGGAAAGTTGGACTTTGTGGCTTTTTATCTTTGGGATCTAGGAGTATTTATTCGAGATGAAATTTATTTTATATTTTTATATTCTTTTATGAATTTTTACAAACAAGTCAGAGAAAGAATTAGCCGAAAAGAGTTGAAATGAAATTATTTAAAATACATGATGTTTCGATCTATTTACAGGTGAAAACTCTTTTATTTTGCGGCTTTTTATTGTTAATTTAATTTGTACAATATAATATATAATAGTAAGTGTATTTTATTTACGAGAGTTATTTTGTTAATTTATTTATTTTGTGGACATTTATTTAGGATTTTACTCGGGGATTTTGCTAAGATCAAGATATTGAGATGATGAATCGCAGATTCATCACCCCCCTATACTTAAACTTTACTAGTCCTCGAGCAAATAAAGAACGAATAAGTTGGAATAACCCCCGACTGTGCATATGAATACATGACTTGATCCATTCAAGAACTCTCGATTTTATAGATCTTAAAATTCTAAGTTGAACCAAGCTCTAGTCAAAAGGTATCCAATTTCCCTGATCATCAGACTCTCACTGTTTACATATATAGTAGGGATATGACTTAAGTGTGGACTGCAGTAAGAAGAGTAGAGTCGCAACATCACCCAAGGTTCCAGTCTAAGAGACTCTCCTAAGAAATCGACCTTCAACACTAGGGAATAAACCATTTCTTGCATCCAATCCACCGTCTCTTTAGTTGTCAGACTTAAAAGTGTAGATGGAAGGCCAGTAATGGAGGGCATAAAATTGTATCATTTCTTCTCTCCCTCTCATTAGAAGAAGGATTCTCTCAAGTGCCTTATTACTCAACGCATATTTTTGGTGTTGATCAGTGCATCCATCAAGAGAAGTTGGAGTCGTCTGCACTTGTTTTCCTGGGAGTACACAGGGGTATGCCATTTTTAAGTACCTATCGTACCTTCTACATCCATATTTGTAGCATTTATGATGCAAAGCCCTTTTTTGGTGCAAGCCCGACTCCTGATTCTAATAGCGATGGTCCAAGTGGACACTTTGAAATGGTTGGGAGCGCTTGCCTTTGGCGGAAGCTCTTTGATATTTGACTTTGTGGAATGAGATCTTTTCTTTAACATTTCATTGCTTTGTAGTATTCTTGACTAGCTCCTCTACTTTTACCAAGAGTTGGCACACACTGATCAACATTTTTTTATTTTATCACACCCTGGCACTTAGGTAAATGTCAAGAGATAGTACAAGAACCATGTTCTTATACTGGCTAAAGGTGCTGACACTTAGGTTTCATGAATCCTTCATCCCATCCTCGAGTACCATCAAATCAGGTCCAAACTCAAATCTCTCATCCCAGTTCCTCAATTGAAATTTCACCTCATCTCATCATAACTATAGTCGTGTATGTGAGTTGCTGATCATATTCTTAAGGAAGAGACTAAGCATGCATATAGCACACAAATCTTTCAAACTAGGGAAATGTGAATAATTAAGTTAAAGACCCAAATTACTAAGGCTAGTTAACTCAAAATCAAGACCTCATAAACCAAGTGTTCTTGAACTTCATTAGTCTTGTGTGAAAGTTTAAGTGTCAGGGGTTAAACCAACCCATTAATTAGTTTTTTTTGTGATTTTGATTTTTTTTGAGAAGGAAAGAAGAAGGGAAAAGATTGTTTTGAAAAAGGTTTTTGCTTTTTGCTTTTTCTTGAAAAAGTTTTTTTTTTGAAAAAAGGAGAGTTTTTATTTTTATGTTTTTTGTTATACCTCTTATTTACAACAATTAACCCATAACCCCTTATTTTAATTACAAACAAGTCAAAGTACGAGTTATAGGTAAAGTATATATGTAATATATACATTCCCCCCTATACTTAGCATGTGATATGTCCTCATGGCACTAGGTGAGAAAAAGCCATAGCTCGTACTAAGTATATATGGGTGAAAAGAATAGAAGTGAAAAAGAATATAAGAGTGTGGATAATACACAACGGGCATCGCCCCCCTATACTTAGGCTCTGGTCAGCCTAAGTATTGGAAAGAACACAAGAATGGGGAACCGATGAGGATGGAAAAGAATGTACAAAAAGAAATAAAAAGAAGAGATGGAGCAACTCGAGTCACTCACCCCCTATACTTAGGATCTAGTCATCCTAAGTATAGCCACAAAATGAAAACGATATGGAAATGGGGTGAGTGATGTGAATAACGAGGGAGGGAGGGAAATAAAAGAAAGAAAACCTATACAAGGAGGAATGCTAATATACAAGGATTAAGAAGGTATGTGATGGACCTTCTTGCGGAAGCGAGGGAGTAGGTAGTATACACATGTGTCACTGTCAGAATCGTCCTCAGAGGAATAATAGTGAGGGGTAGGGAATGTCTAACGAGGGTCGACACACGGCTGCTTGCCCAAATATGGCTTCAGAGCAACCGAACTGAGCTCACCCATATAGATCACCTCATCCGGACCTGATGAGGACTCCTCAGAAAGTTGCTTCTCTGGTAAGTCGAAGGTAACTTTCATAGCCGATTTTCTAGAACCTGAAGCATCAAGAGGAAGAGGAGAGTGATACATTTTGAGGAGTTCGGGGGAACACCTCGAGGAATCAATACTCTTCTTCTTCTTAACAGATGACCGACTAGAGGATGGAGCAACCAATTTATCAAGATTGGTCAATTTGGTCCCAGTTGTCTCTTTGGTGTATGTCTTGGATGTGGTGTGTGTGAGGTACTGACCAGAGGTTCATCATTAGATGAGCCACCATATGTATTGTAGTACTCCTACAGGATCGGCACACATCTCTGGTATGGTACGTTGTTCTTATTTGACTTGGCATTTATCAGCACATGCATCGAATCATCTAAAAAATCAAGGAAATCAAAAATGATCATGTCCGACTCAGGGGTAGCTTCTGGTTGTGAGTCCTCTCTAGAAGCTATCGTGGTGGTGGTGATGCAAGCAGTGGGCGGTGTGGAGGTGTAGACAGTCTCTGAACCAATGGTCGTCTGGACATTCGGTATCTCAAGTGTAGTAGAGAGACGGGGCTCAACTATCTCTAAAGTCATGGTTGTCAGTGATTGTACAGGTTACCATAGGATATCGCAACGAGGCTGAACTATCTCTCAAACATGTAGATCTGAGTTTGAGCTTGGCAAACACGGAGGTCGGGAGGATATTAATCGGTGAGTCATCATCGATTCTTGCATGGGTGAAGGTGGTATCCTTGATTTCACAATCAAACCTAGGAAACTGCTTCACTATGCGGCTCTTGGTTTTTCTCCCTATCATCAAAGAGGTGGCCATAGACAGTACATGTTTCTTAGTCCATGCCCTCTTATTTCCCAACCTTTTAGGCATCAATTTACTTCACACAAATCTTTTAAGGTCGGGAAAGTGTTCAATGGACATTATTAAGGGAAGCTCAAAAATCAACTCTCTATCAAGTGCTTCCCTAACTGTAGGATCCAATTTTTGTAAGTCTTTTCCATTTTCTATTTTTATGATATTTTCTAGTTTTTCCATTTTTTGGTCTTCTTGATAGGTGGAGGAATAGGAGAATGTACAGACTTAAGTTTGGAGGGAAAGTAGTTATTAGAAGAGGGAGGTAGAAGGGACTTTAGTTGTACAGGACGTGTGGTCAATCTGGTTTCTTCCAGTTTTTGAAAATTCAATCCGTGAAATCCATGATCCACTTTCATGCCTGGACTCTTGATTGGTCTAGAAATGTCATCCTCCAATAAGTTCTCATGACACGTCACGAGAGAAGTATGCTCAGTTGGAGGATACTACTGAGAAATCGAGCTCTTATATTCAACACACCTTGACTCAGGCGTGTAATGCTAGGTTGAGTATGGCCTACCTGTATGGCAGATGTTGGTCGGAGTCTCATAAGTTGGAGTCAGTAGATAGGGGGTCTGTAAATCGGTCAATTGAATCCAATCCCCTGTATATGTCGGTCTCTGAATGGTTGATATGAAGGTTGGTCAATGTTGGCTTGATCACTCAGGTCAATCAAGTCAGAAAGATTGTATGGTGCATGCCTCTCCATTCGGTCTTGTTGGTCGACCATGTTTTACCCCAAGGTCAAGTCGGGATGTGTATAGGTCAATTGTTTCTCGGTCCCAACTCGAGGTGAAAATGAGGTCTGTAGGGGCAACTGTTTCTGTCAATCATTCATCTTAGCATTCATCTCAGTATTGGCTTGCTCTTCAAGTTGTTCCTTAATTCCAGCAAGCAGATGAGAATATGGTGAGACAATCCATGGTGGATGTGGGTCATGGGTGTAAGAATGTGGGATAGGTGAGAAGGACGAAGAAGTGGAGAAGTCAGCCGGAGTTCTAAATTCACGGTCGTGGTGTGGGTATGAGGAGGAATAAGATGATGGAGATGATCTAAATAAGGTCGAGAAAGAGTGACATGGATATAGTGACCAATATTCTGACATCTTGGAAGGGAGATGGGAGAATGAAGCGGATCGAGGAAGAAAGCGTGCAAGTGCACCGAATAACACACAAAACAAACAAACACAAGAGCAAACACTGAGTTCACCTACTCAACACAGTGATGGTCCCAAAAGTCTGGTCGTTTATCTTTTCAGTTTTTACTAGGTGATAAATAAATGTATAAGTCGAACTACGCAAGGCTTAAAAGTAGGTTTTGGGCACTATCCTAGGGATGCATCCTTACCCCTCAACAATCACGATAGCTAAGCATACCATGAGGGTTCTGCTCTCCCAAAACAAGTGGTATTTTTAATCAGTTTTTTTTGTCAACTTTGATTAGCAGTCTCGATTTTAAGTTCAGTTATCACTTGATTAGTCCACCAAACAAGGCATACCTAACAATCAGTCACGATTTCCTTTTAACCTAAGTTTTAAAAACCAAGGGGGAAGGGAGATGGGAAAAACCAATGTAAGTAGTGAAATCAATGATGCATTCCCAGTTCAGAAGACTTACAATGATCCTCGCGCTCTAGATGCAAGATGCAAGGCAGAATTGAAATTTCATGCTATATGAATGCAAACGAGAAAACCATTCCTAGACAGGAAGTTCTATTAACGAGTGATGAACGATTTAATTTGGATTAATAGCTCTACGGTATGAGTGCGTCTTGTTAAATGTGGTGTGTGGTCCTGAAAATTACAAGCACAAGCAATAAAATATTCTAATAAAAATAGCTCTAAGAGCCGCGAGTGCAAGTCCTATTCTACATCAATCAACCACACGGCCACGAGCGGGTCCAATGTCCAGTCCGGATACAAGCACGAGCTCTCAAACAAGGGCCACTATAAAGAGCAAAATTACCTAAATTATTACAACACAATAATTACAAAAATGAAAAAATCTCTCAAAAATAAATTCAAATTTTCTTGCTCTTCAGCAATCGGCGCGCGTCACGTCCGTCGACCTCTAATGCACTCCAAGTTTACTAGGCCCTCGCAAGGAAAAAATTTTTATACTAGACAGATCAACACCAAAATATATAGAAAAAATGAGCTGAAAAGTAATTGAGAAAAAATGGACTAATTACAAGGTGGTTCAGGGATCAGACTACCTGAGTATGTGAAAATCTAAATCAAATTTTCTAAATTAATCATTAAGCCGTTTGCCTCTCCGCTAATGGCAACATCTGAGCGATCCGCTAGGTACGTGTTTTAATTTGTGTTTCATTGTAATATGTGTACTTAGCGAATCGGTCAGAACTAAGAGAAGATCTCCGTGAAGAGTGTCTCAACTTTAATTTATATCTCGGGCAAGTCCAGGGTCGAACACAGGGAGGTAGAGGAACAACTTCGGGTTAAATTAAGAATAATTAGGTCTAGATTCTCAAATGGTATTTTTTATATTATTTATGCAAAAAGAAAAGAAAATGCATAATGAAGGTGAATTAAGAAACATAGAAACACACAACTTAGCCAAATTAATTTTAATAAAAAATTAATCAGAATTAGCCAAATTATATTTTTTTCTAGAACCTTAATCTAGTGATGAATACAAAACACATTTTTTTGGAATTTTATGGGTTAACATGCAATAATGAAAAATGCATACTATTTATGGGTTTTTAATAATTTTTCACAAAACAGAATGCAAAAATTATGAAAATTTTATTGGAAAGAAAACATGATGCAGTGGATGTTAGAGTAATTTTTTTGGTTTTTCTGACAAAATATGATTTTTTTATGGATTTTTTAATGGAAATAGAGTGACAGTTGGTAATTAATTTCTAATAAATCCACATCATCAAATTAATCCGAGTGCGAATTATCTCAAAACGATATTTAAATGAATAATCCAAAGGAGTTGAAATTTCGCAAAAATGATTTATGTAGATTTAAATAAAAAACTTTTACCAAAATCACTCTACAATTTATTCAAGGTGAATGACAACTCCAATTAAGATAAGATTTGGAAAGTAATTCAATCATATTTTATGGCATCAGTTCTGAATTTTTAAGAATTTTTGGAGTAACGGCGTGTGAATAATAAATTTAAGACCATAGATTGGGTAAAATATGAAAAATTTCACTTGTACAATTTTAATTAATTACCCAAAGCTCAGAAAAATACAAATAATTATCCAGATGATAGAGAATTACTTGAGCAACACCATGATATAACTCATTGAAATAAAAATGTAATATTTAGGTCCAAATTAAAACATAAACATAGGGTTATCAATGCAATGCAGAAAAAAATTAACAAACAAGCTACACACAGGAACTGTTTTGTAATAACAGAAACATAAAATATAAAAAGTGCAATTTTTACAAAAAAAGAAAGACCTTCATCTTTGGGCGCTAGGGCACGAAGTGGATGAGGAAGGGTGGCGGCGGCGGTACACTGCTGGCGGAGGGAGCGGTGGCGGGCGTCGGGGTGGTGACCGGTGCAGCGAAGAAGCCCGCGCGGAGGAGGCCTGTCGCATGACGCGGCGACGGTGTGGCGGGAGTGAACTGGAGCGGCGACGCAGGCTGCTGTGCAGGAAGCACCGAGGTGGCGGCGGTTGGAGACCGGCGACTAGCGATGCGCGAAGAGCCTGGTGGTGGCCGCGCTTATGCGACAAAGAGGGCCACGGAGTGGCGGAGGGCCTGCGATGGCTGGTGGCATCTGGGACTGTGGGGACGACGCTAGCGGTTGAAAGGGGGGGCGGCGGGTGGCTGCCTGCTGCTCCTCCTTTTTGTCTTTTTTCTTTTTTCTTTTATATTTTTTTGTTTTGTTTTAATTGATTTTTTTTATTTTTTTGAACAGAATCGGAAATAAAAAATAGTGGTAGAGAGGGATGATGAAGAAGATGATGGAGGTGATGGTGAAATATATAAAAAAATAAGAGAAATAATGTTAGATAAAATAAAATAACAAGGGAAATGAAAGGGGACACATACCTGATGTTCGCTGGATTTGCGAAGCAGCTAAGCTGAACTCTTGTCATTGCCCGAGCATGTGGCAGAGCATGGAAGGCTGCGCAGCGGCCTAGAGAAAACTGCGATGCGGAGCAGAGCTCCGCGGATGTTGCCTTAAAGGAGGTCGTTGCTTCGTATCAGGATGGAACGCTGTCACAGATCAACTTCGATGAGCTCTCTCCTTTTTCTATAAGAATGGTGGATAGGCAAAAAATGAGAATGGTGAGGTGTATAAAAAGCGATGGAAGAAATGGAGGTTATAATGGAGGGGGAGTGGAATGGGAGGTTAAATTAGTGGTGGAGTTGAATGGGAAGTTAGATGAATAATAGAGTTAAATGAAGGTTGATGAAAGAAGAGGCGTTAGTGTAGAGAATATGATTAAATAAAAGAAAATAAAAGTAGGCTACTAAAAAGAGAGAATAAAATAAAGAGAAGAAAAAGAGTGGGGAATTTACAAAATAAAACAAACACTTTGCACATTTTTTTACTTTTCTAATTTTATTTTTTGTATTTCAATAAAAGATATTTACAAAATAAAAAATAACATAAAATACTAGATATAAAATAAAACAAAAATAGATTTTTTGGATTTTTAAGTAATTAATAGGAGTAAATAAAAAATGAAGAAAGAAACATATGTACAATATATACAATGCCCACCTAGGTCCCAAAATCCAAATTTTGCAAATGAGCTCCGATTTTAATGAAACTTCTTTCATTGGATAGATAATTTTCTAACATAAAATTTAAAAATGAGTTTGGTGAATTTGGAGCTCATACGGAGCGGGAATTTGGCCGGCAAGTTAGACTTTACGGCTTTTTATCTTTGGGATCTAGGAGTATTTATTTGAGGTGAAATTTATTTTTTATTTTTTATTTTTATATACATTTTTATAAACAAGTCAAACAAAGAATTAGCCAAAAAAGAGTTAAAAATGATATTATTAAAAATACATAAAGTTTTGGACTAATTATAGGTGAAAAACTCCTTTAATTTTATGCCTTTTTATTGTTAATTTCATTTGTACAATGTAATATATAATAATTAGTGTATTTTATTTAAAAGAGACATTTCGTTAATTTATTGATTTTATGGACATTTATTTGGGATTTTACACGAGGATGTTGTTGAGATCAAGATATTGAGATGATGAATCGCATATTCATCATGGAGCACGCGAGGGTCTTGATTCGGTAGAGAGGTGCAGCTGGAGAGCTGAACGTAGAGAGCAGACCCAGCTGGTGAGGTGGGGGAGTGTGTGCCGGTGCTGACGAAGAGTGGCGGTGACCTCCTCTGTTGGTCGATGTCGGTCGGAGGTGAACGGTGGAGGTTGAGGAGAACATCAGTGGTGATCTCCTGAAGGTTGACGGAGATGTCGATTAACACGATTACGGTTGGAGTCGATGCATGCAATGAAGGTGGAGATGAGTCATTGGAGAATGGAGGATAGCTGGGTGCATAGAGAGAGGTCGAGGTTCCAGCCTTCATAGTTGGCTCGACAGACGCAGGATGCCGGAGCGGAGCAAATCACCGAAGAGGGTGAGTGCAACGAGGGTGCTTGATCCTCAGATCTCATCGATGAAGAGGGTACAATGGCGCTTTCACCGCCATGTGCCTGAAGTTGATGTGTAATCTGCGGATGAGGGAATAGTGCGGTGGCTCTGGGGTTAAATAACCACGAGGGTGGTCGTTGGAGATAGAAGGGAGATGGTGACGATGATCTGATTGATTTGTCGATCGCCAATTGACGAGGGAGATGTGGAGGAGATGCGACATGATGGGATTCGTGGAGGAGCATTGGATAGAAGCAGAAGACGATGGTCCCAAACAAGGAAGGCGGTGGCGATCAGTGGTTGGCCGCGAGATACGCAGGGGTAAGCGGCGGCTCTGCTCCCATTTGGGAAAGTGGGCTGGAGGAAGAGGATGCGTAGTGGCCGTCTGATCGGCCGAGATCAGACACCCATGATGCATCCACATGGCATCCAGTAGAGGGGCAGTGGAGCATGTACCGGGCACATACGCAGGAGGCACGTGCTCCACACGTGCGAGGCTTTTTATTTTTATTTTATAAAAATGAAAATTTATAAGGCAAAAAATGGGTGACACGTGGCAGCTCCAGCAGCAGCCACTTGTCACCCCAGAAAATTCGAAAAATTAAATAAAACATAATTCAAAAAGAAATAGTAAACGACCTCGGATCGAAAAAATTTCTTCACGAAAGTTGAGATCTACAAATTTCATGAAGAGATCAAAACCAAAATCGATCATGTGCACAAAGTAATATTTTGGGATATCCCATGTACATAGAATACTTTGATTTTTAGGTTTTATATTTTTTTGTCATTTTTAGACGAGATAAAAATCTGGAAAAAAATATGATAAAATCAAAGATAAATATTTACACATTAATCTATTTTTTTGGATTTTTATTGATTAAGATAAAGAAGAAATAAAATAAAACATGAAAATGACAGTTTTTGTACATACAGTTAGGGAAGACTCAGACTCAATTACTTTCATTGATTTCAAGCTCATTTTGGATTTGGATTTTTTATGCATGTTAAAAGAAATAATATAAATTGAGTTAATTATGTACATAAAATATTAGGTCAAAAACAGTTAAAATACAAAATATATAAAAGAGGCCCAAAACCCAACTTTCACATATGAGATCCGATGCACATGAACTTGGTCTTTTTTTGAAGGTATTTGAATGTAAATTAGTTGAAAAGTCAGTAGGATTTGGATAAATGTATGAGGAAGATATCGAGGTTTTAGTCCGGAAATCCTAGAAATAGGGTTTGGATTTTTGGTCCATTTATTTCAGCTAGTGATTTTTTCATTTATTCTTGTTAGTGATATGTACACAGTGGAGGTGGTTTCAAGTCATTTGGAATTAGCATGAATTAGTTAAAAATCAGGGATGTTAGGCTATTTACAGGTCAATTGGACTATGATTTTTGGCTTCTTTTTTTGTGTGATAATAAGTGATAAAATGCCATTCTTATCAAAACATGCATGAATGCTAATGCATAATAAATGAAGAAATGACGATGATTTTAGGTATTAGAGCTTAATTCGTCATTTTTAGAGTGATGAATCTGAGATTCACCATCCCCCTATACTTAAACCATGCTCGTCCCCGAGCATCAAAAGCAATGTAATGAGGTGAAATGAGATTGGGTTCCATACCAAGACCATGAGCTGAAGGTGAAAATGGAACTAGACCTAACCTTTGGATTATTAGTGTGGAGGAACTTCTATGAGACTTATGGTTTTAAAATCAACAACCTTCAAGTTCTGCACATCTTTGTCATAGTTTCGGATCAGAAGTCATCTTAGATCAATCCTCTTCCCAAAGCATATCCCATGAACATTGAACAATTGACTCAAGTGTGTAAAAAGTTTTAGCTCTTCCCATCCAGAATGCCAGACTGCCATGCAAACTTCCTCTCCAGTAACTCATCCTCAAGGGAGACAAGTATTTCCTTCTAAGGTATGTCGCTCTGTGTTCACAATCGAATAGAGAGAGAAATTAGAAGTAGGAGAAAAGAACTAGAGGTTGTCCAGTGTAGTCACCTCTCCTTGTGAAGCCGGACAGTTTAGCCAAGTCTCCACCAAGATCTGCAGGTTTTCTTGATGCTTGGACCTTTTTGGTCAAATGTTTACTCGGTAGTGGCTTCTTTGCATTTGGATTTTTGGTAGCTCTTCTTGGATCTTGTTGTGCCCCTATGGATATACAATCTTTTTTTCCATACATGTTTTGGGGTCTTATAAAAAATTGTGCCCAGTCGTCCATCCCTTTTCCGAATCTTTATTTCAACCCGTACTCTGGTCTTTAGATGTCCATGCTACAAGAAAAGAAACTCATACAGTCTTCCAATGCCCCGTCTGAGTTGAGCTAAGTACATAGTGCGAGAGTACAAATTAATTCCTTATTCCAGAGTCGTACCCGGAATGAAGAGACCAGGTTAGACACAAAGAGTTAAACGCTGCACATTGTCATGTGGAACTCGAAGAATTAAGACATAGGCCTGAAGTTTCTAAAATCCTATTTCTCGATGAAGTTTGTCTAAAAAATTAGGTGTATTAAGGTCAAGTACAGACCACTCCCGATTTCTGGTCATAACTCGGTTTAGATCCCAAAGGCTTTTCACCAATGCAAATGCATGTAACGCTAGATGAAGTGCAGGTGTGGGAAATGCAAACACAACTTTTTTTACTTTAAATTTTTTATGCAAGGATTTTTTTTTAGATTTTTAATGCAAAAATGAATAAGAAGACATTTTTCCAAAAATTTTTGATTGGACACAATCAGTGTTAGTAGCAAAACTTTTTTTGTTTGTTTGTTTTTGTTTGGTGTTTTTTTTTCAAAGTTAGTTTCTCACCCCGTAAATACATATAGACATACGTGAAACTACGAGCTATGGGCAAAATATATACACAGTATATACACACACCCGGTTATACTTGGCGAGTGTTGTGTCCTCATAGCACAAGAAGCGTGGAGAAACATAGCTCGGGCTAAGCATAAGAGAGTGAAAAAGAAAAAGATAAAGATTGGTCGGTCCGTCCCCTTATATTAGGCTGTGAAAAGTCTAATGTATAGAAGAAGAGAGAAACTGAGGGTGTCCAGAGATGTGAATGACGAGAGTATATACAGATAAGCATCAGTTGCCCCTATACTTAGGATTGGTCAGCCTAAGTATAGAAGAAGGGTGAAAACGAGGCGATCGTGAGATGGGGGAATGGTATATACAGATGGCATCGATCCCCGCTATACTTAGGCCTTGGCCTAAGTAGAGGAGAAATATGTACAAGGAGACCGATGGGATCGGGAGGAAGGATGGGTAGCCGATGATTACGCATTTTTCGGCCAATCTTTTTGGGAGCCTGTGGTGGGAGATCGTAATGTTAAGAAGGAGATGAAGCATATGATTCCCAACCATTATCAGTGTTATCCTCAGAGATATCATGTTGGAGATTGGATGAAGCGTACGAATCTGATGAAAGATAACCATTATCAGAGTTATTCTCAGAGGAACAATATTTGAAGGGGAGGTACTCCAAATATTCTTGTTATTTATTTGCTTTAGTTGTTTTCTCAGAATTCGTTCCTTCTTGGGATCACGCGATTCATCCTCGGATGATGAATACTCTGAATCACCAGTCTCAGTCATCTCATAAGAAATTATTCTAGTATATTTAATAATACTAGGAGAATCGACTTTGGATGAATAATAGTGAGGAACATGAGTCGTCCAACGAGAATCGAAATTTGGATCCTTGCAAAGATAGGGTTTTAGAACTATTGAGCATACCTCACTCATGTAGATTATCTTTTACGGACCCGGTGAGGGATCATCAGACGATTCCTCTTCCGGAAGGTCGAAGGTGACTTTCTTATTAGATGAAGGATCTACCATTTGATTTCAAGTGTTGGTCCTGGGAGTGAGGTGTTGACACTTGAGTCTCCAAATGAATAGCCCTTGATTTGTTTCTCCTTGGTCGGTGTCCGTCCCGTGTATTTGTTCTTAGTTTTCTTAATGTTGGTGCACTCCTGAGTTGGATTGATTTGGTCAAGGTAGTCAGAGAAAGTTGACTCAAGGTGAGCTTTTGCATATGTCTTAGGATCATATAAGAAACACTTTTCTATGGTGAGAGCAGCGGGAAATGGGACAGTGGGGAGAGTCTCTGCATATTCATTCTCAATTGAATTGATGTTGGTGCATTCCTGAGTTGGGTTGATTTAATCAATGTAGTAAGAGGAGATCTCGGCCGACTCAGGATGCGTCCATGCATAAGTATCGGGATAATAATCAGAGTCATTTCCCATGGATAGAGATGCATGAAATGGAATAGTGGGGAGATTCTCTAAACCAATAGTCTCTTCAACAGTCGTTATCTCAGGTTTGGCAGCCGGGTAGGGCTCATCTACCTCTTGATTGTTGTGGTTGTCAACGGCTTCATGGGTTGCCTCAGAATATCGTGGTTCCTCAAAGATTTGTTGATATCGAAGTGCTCCCAATGCTGTAAAATTGATTACCCGAGTCTCGCACTCAATAATTGCCTTAGCCAATGTCAAGAATGGCTTTCCGAGAATGACCAGAGACTGGGTGAATTCTCATTGATGCTCAATATCAATTATCGTGAAGTCTATTTTGAGTGGAGTACCTTGGAATGTAATGATGATAGAAATGGTTCCTCTCAGTTGCTTTATCGATCGATCAACCATTTGAATGATCTCTCGTATCTTCTTGATAGGTCCGAGTTTGAGCTCGTTAAATATAGAGGTTGGGAGGATATTGATTGGTGAGTTGTCATCAATTCGATCATGGGTAAATATTATGTATTTGATTCCACAGTCAAATCTGGGCAACCGATTCACTATGTAGCTCTTGGTTTTTCTCCTTAACACTGAGGAGGTGGTCATTGACAAAATATGTCATTCAGTCTTTGTTCTTGTCCTGTCCAACTTTTTCATCATTAGTTTGTCCATTACAATTCTTTAAGGTCAGAGAAGTGTTCAATGGCCAGTATAAAGGGAAGTTCAAAAATCAATCTTTTCTCCAATGCTTCCCGTAAAGCAGGATCCAAATTCTTTAGATCTTCTTGAGCTTCAATTTTTATGTATTTTTCTGGATTTTTATTTTTTGAGTGTTTTTTAATATTTCAATATTTTGGTATTTTCTATGTGGTGTTTGGATGTGGTATTTTCTGTAGATGAGAAGTGGCTTTGATGTTCCGAGTAAGAGTCAGAGTCATAGTCATCCTTAGGTGAGTAATATGCAGTAGTGTCGTTGTCAGAGTAGTCCCTAGGGTGATCGCAGTCTGGGGGTTTCTGAATATCCATAGAATTTTCAACATGAGATACAATCTTTTCCTCATCTATTTTTATATCCGAGCTACCCGAGAGTGAAATTTATCGGTTCTCAAATTTTCGAAATTTATCTTTCATTAACTCAAATCTCTTATTTGTCCTCGAAATATCATCCTCAAAAATCTTTTCATGATCGATCATGGGAGCAGTCGGTGTATGTTCTTATTTTTATATTTTAGATTCAGTAATTTCATCTTCCATTTTCCTGTATGAGCCAAGAGGAGATTCTCTTGAATTATCCAATATATGATTATTATTTTCTGAAAATTTCTCCTCATAAACTATGGAAGGAGTCTGAGCAGTGGAGGATTTTACGGGTATCTGTTGATCTCGCACTCGGCATACTGTGACTCAGGTATGCAATGCTAAAGTCTACTTCCATGGTCATGATTGATCATATCCCCAAACAATGGAGTCATACATGGTTCATATGTGCCGATGTCATCTATTTGGTCCTCTATATGTGCGGGTTGTCCGAAAGAGTGGAATTTTGGTTGGTCAATAGGGATTTGATCGTTAGGGTCAATCCAACGCTGATAATCATTAGGGACGGACCTCTCCATCTGGTTTGGTCGGGTTTCCATATTATTCCTTACAGTCCAATCCAAATGTATTTCTGAGAATTGTGGACCTGTTCCAACAGGATTGTGAGGAAAGAATGAAGGTGGTTGGGTTTCGTCTCTCGACCAGTAATGAGTCTCAAGAGTGATTGATCTTGAAATGGTTCATTAGTTTTAACAAGAAATCGGGAATAAGATGGTTCAGTCCAAGATGGAAAGTGATCATGTGTATTAAATGTTGAGGTAGGTCGCACATCTCGTGTATTGAATTCAGTCGGATGATTAGGAAGTGTAGATTGGTCTGGATTCATTCGAGGTTTAGGCTTTTCACAAATGTTGGAGGATATTTAATAGAAGAGGGTTTAGATGATTTGGGTCTAACCGATACAAATTCATTTTCATAGTATAGCTCTGATGGATACTCGGACAAATGTTTCGTCATTTTTGAAAGAGCTGACATAATGGATGATGATTTGGGTTTGACCGAGATGAATTTATTTTCATAATATGAATCTGGAAGGTACTTGGACAAAAGTTCCATAATTTTCGAAGCAGGTTTATTGGTTGACATAATGGATCATGGTTAACCACATAGGATATTCACAAGAAAAAAAAAATTCAAGGAGAGTGATGGAACAAGTGTGCGGCTTTTGATCTTCGAAATCGGTTCACGTACACCAATGTAAACACAAATCAAACCCCAGGTTCACAAACTCACACAATGAAGCCGCAAGAGTTCGGTAATTATCTTTTCAATTTTAGTTGGTGATAAGACAATCTTGGAAAATAATTTAGCGAGTTGTTAGGTGCCGAAAATTTTCTTAAAGACTGACCCGAATTCTTACGACTAGTTGCACCTACTTTCAGCCAATATAGGTGTAAGTATGGACCATAAAACAGCTACGTGTGTTACTTAAGGACAGAGCCTTACACAATGTCCTTTAAACCACCTACTCTGCTAAGGAAATCCATACCCTTTACCGGCTACCCATAGATCGTCACTGAGAATTAGCTAATCGTTTTTAGGTACAATAGTCAGAACGAAAATTTCAGAGCTGGGCTCTAACCTTAAGTGTCGTCTCTCACTCACTCAAACAGATAAATTCATCCAAGGTCGGGGTTGCTCTCCCGCAAACATTCTTAACTTTATGGGTTAATTAAAATCGTCTATATTTACCAATCCCAATTTTAATTAGGTGATCCTGAAGAATTTGGTGAGCACAAATACACATCTACCGCCCAGTCCCAATTTCCTTTAAAATTATATGACAAAATAGGATGGAGAAATTTGGGAAAGTCTATGCACGCAAAAAATGATGACATATGCTCAGTTAGAAGACTTACAGTGATTCCTCGTAATCTCCGTGTGGGATGCAATATAAGAATGGAAAATTTATTCTAAGTTAATGCAAGCAAATAAAAATTGCACCTAGTAGAAAGATCTATTAGCCAGGAAGAAATGAGTTAAATTTGAAAAAAATTAAATGATCAGATGTGTGTCTCAATTAAAGTGAAGTGTGGCCCCATATTCTATGAGTACAATCAGAAAATATAGAAGCTTTAATAGTCGTACATGCAGGTCTAACCTACGCGCCACTCAAGTCAGGCCTCATCCTCACCGGAGAGTGAAACAGGTCACGACACACCACAGAAAAATTTTGAGATCTTGTTATACACATGAGGGTCCAAATGGATACTCTCTCACGACTCGACTCGATCTTAAATTTATTTACGATTTTCAGGTGTCTGTGAAGATGCGTCGGTTTTTGTGAGAAACTGCTCCATGTACGTTGGGTACCTCACAAGAAAAATAAGAGACAGAATGTAAGAGATTGACTCAAAAATTTATAAAAAATAAAGATAGAAAATAAATGCGAAAAAACAAAAAATAAATGCATGAAAAAAATAGAATTTTTACAGAGAAGATTCAGGGGTCAGACTACCCGAATGTGGAAAACCCAACACAAAAATTTTTAGACAAAATCTAAGCAGTTTGCCACCCGGACAATGGTGCCATTTGACGAGTCGTGAATCGCCCTAAGTTAATTATGGGGAATTATTGAGCGTTTAACTTAATGTTGAATTTGTCATTGTCGGGCAATCTTAATTGGACAAGAAATAACCGCAATTGATTAATTCAGTTTTCAATTGGTGTGGTTTTATGTTTATTTTACTTGGGCAAGTCCCAAGGTTGAACTCAAGGAGGCAAAGGAACAACATAGAAATTTGTCTATCAAAGATCGCGTACGTTTTTCAAGACGGTATTTTTTTGTATTTTTAATGTAATTTTGGGATACAAAATGCAAATATGGCTAATTTTAGGGACTAAAATGTAATGATCAAGCAAATGATGTCCGAAAAATATGAAACTTGGCCAAGATATGATGAAATGAATGCACATAATATTTTTGGAATTTTTGGATACAAGATAAATATTTTATGGATTTATGAATGCAAGCAAAGTAAATTTCAATAAATAATTAAAAAAATATTAAACCTAATTATTTTCAAAGGATAAAATTACCAAGATCTATCACTAGGTGATCGATATCAGAAAAATCTAAAACCTCAAAAATACTAGATTTAATACCTATTAAAAATTAAAGATTGAAATATGTAAAATGACTTTTACCGGGCAAACCATGCATGCAAATGCAATTCTTTTTGGGCACGATGCAACATACAACTAATTCTACAATTCGTTATTTTCGTTAATTTTCAAAGCAATGGTTAATTAATTATGAATTTCGAAGCATAGAATGTGAAAAATATGAAATTTACCACAAGAATATTAATTATTAATTAACCACAGAACATAAAAATATCATAAGAATTCCACGATGTAGAAAATTAAGTGTACAATACATTGCCTATTTTTGATAAATAAAATAGTGTCATGTAGAGGTTTAATACAAAAGGGGAACGCAAGGATATAATTGCAATACAATAAATAAAATAAAATATGCATAGAGGGATTGAAGTGTAAATACATATACCCCTAGGGGGATTTCTGAAAAATGCCAAGGGGACACGTACGACTCACGTGTCCCTTGGGCGGCGAGGGAGGATGGTAATAAAAGGTTCCTCCAGTGCCTTCTTGCAAATATTCAAGTGGTCACGTGCGACGCACGTGACCCCTGGGCTGGGGACGCTCTTGGAAATATGCAGGACTTCGAGGGCATCTCTGTAACTTCGATGGCACTTCATGTGGTTCAAGCATTGTTAAGATGCAAAGATCTTCCTTGGAATCTTGGAAAGAATAACATAAACTTGAGAACATAAGGTTTGGAAAACCTTTTAAGAAAGATGTAAAGAAGATTGTAAAAACACTTGGTGGTCGTTATGGGTGGAGAAAAAAAGAATTTTCTTCAGATATTTACTATATTGGAAGGCTCTCAAGATTCGGCATTGCCTCGATGTGATGCACATTGAAAGGAATGTAATGGATAACATTCTCGGTATTTTAAACTTGTCTCGAAATACAAAGGATGCCGTTAAATCAAGATTGGATCTCCATCAATTGGGTATGAGAAGTGAACTTCATGTAGTGCAGTTGCCAAGTGGGGAAAAATGTTTACCTGATGCTGTTTACACTTTAAATTCCAGTGAATGACAAAGAATCCTTTCTTTCTTGAAAAGCATCAAGGTTCCTGCTGGTTATTCCTCTTGTTTGTCATCATGGTGTAAATGAGGTAGAGAAGAAGAAGATAACTAGTTTGAAAATAATGATGATCATGTCTACATGCAAGTATTACTTCCTTTGGCCATACATGGAGTATTAAGTAAAGATGCAACTACTCCACTAGTAGAGATGAGTCGATAATTTAAATGTCTCTGTGCTAAAGTTGTTAATCTGAAAGAATTAATAAGATGGGAGCATAATCTTGCCATTACACTATGTAAAATGGAGAAAATATTTCCTCCATCTTTCTTTGATGTTGTGGTCCATCTTACTATTCATTTGGCAACTGAAGTAAGGATTGCAGGTCCAGTACAATATAGATGGATGTATCCCGTTGAATGATATTTAAAGAAAATAAAAAATATGTTTTTAATAAAGCTCATCGAGAGGGTTCAATTATAGAGGGTTACATATGAGAAGAGTGCGTAAATTTCTGTGCAATGTATATGGATGAACCAAATAATCGTCTTGATCCAATTCTCAGGAACTATGGTTGTGACTGTGAGGAAGTTGTCGGTTGCTTGTCAGTATTCTCAGTAGTTGGTAGATCACTGTATAGAAGTATTCGAAGAATCCTTATAGAAGAAGAGAGGGATTTATCACATCTTTATATCCTAATGCAGATAGAAATGATTGGTAATTATATCAACAAATATAAGGAGACAACCTACGCTACGGCAATAGATATCAATTTCTTCAATTGGTTTAGGAACTATGTGCAACAATTGAAGTTATCTATAGATGAAAGGCGGTCTTCTGACATAGATTTATTATCATTGAAGCCGAATATCTTTGTTATATATCACAATGGTTATATAGTTAACGGGTTTTGATTTCGTAAGAAGTCCTTGGATGAGTGAAAATGCACCCAATTATCATGTGTTTTTGTTAAGGGTGAAGAAACAATGGAATGTGATGGTTTTTATGGTGAAATTGTTGATATTCTTGAAGTATACTTTGAGCCGAATCATTCAGTTGTTCTTTTCAAATGTAGTTGGTTTGATGTATTTAGAAGAAGTGGATTTCGTATTATTGATATATGTCTCATAAGTTTGAACAAGAATGCTCGGTTAAATTCAAATGAATCGTTTGCACTAGCTTCTCAAGTATAGCACATATTTATTTTCAAGATAAGGAAATGAAAGGCTGGATCATACTGATCCGGACAATGCCTAGAGATCACTTTGATATTTCGGAGATAGAAAGTGATGATGATAATGAGGCCTATCAACATGACAATATAGGAAATGCATCTTATGTTATGGATACCGATATTATTTCAGTTTGAGGTTCTGATTATATTGAAGTAAATTATTAATCGTAAGCTTTTTCATTTAGATATTTTCAAAATATTTAATGTTGTTATTGAATGTTTTATATTGGATTAGATGCTGATTACACGTCAAAGACGTCGTATTTCAGATTAGCATTTGTAGTAGAAGAGGTTCGAATTATGCCAACCACTAACTTAGTAGTTCCAGACACGACTCAAGGTGCATGTTTGTTTGGTATATATGTGGTTTCCCCATGAAAAAATATGTTTAGCGTTCTTTATTTAAATGAGCTTTGTTTTTAAAAATTGATTTGTCATTCTCTGACAACTGTAGTTAAACGAAGAGGTTGTTCTCGTTATATTGCTTTGGAGCGTTTAGCCCCTGGGGAGAAGATTTCAGTGGATATTAAGAATGGGGAGGCTTTTGGTGCAAACCACCAACAATTTGCGAGCTTTTTAGGAGTTGTTGTAAGATCTCATATACCACTTTCTATTTTTAACTGGAGGAAGGTTTCCAATGACCTAAAACAAGGCGTACTTCGGGAGTTGGCGGTATGTCATAAGTTTATTGTTAAAATTTGAATTAAATTGGATAATTAAATGAGAGTTTTTTCAGACTGTTTTTTTTGGGAGAGAAATGATAAGAATGATAATGATATTCTAAACCATGCTGGTGATTTGTATCGTAAATATAGGGAATACCTTAAGAGAAAGGTAAAATACCTAACTTTTTTATTTTAATCATTCTTACTGTAATTTTTTATTGCTAAAATATTTTGTTTAAATGTAATAGAATTTGTGGGAAAGGATTTGCAGGTGGTACGTGCTAATGTACCTGAGGGTATTGGTCGCAACGAGTGGCAAGCTTTGGTTAACAATTGGACTACCCCTCAGGCTCAGTTATTATAAGAAAAATTATTGTATGTTGATCCACCACCATGTTATCTATTGATCTTGGAACAAGCTGTAAACATCTCCTGTACATGTAACATTAGCAAT
The DNA here is from genome assembly GCA_037367405.1 of Ottelia alismoides. Classification (NCBI taxonomy): domain Eukaryota; kingdom Viridiplantae; phylum Streptophyta; class Magnoliopsida; order Alismatales; family Hydrocharitaceae; genus Ottelia; species Ottelia alismoides. Next base: position 394,857 of record JAZKJV010004093.1, read on the forward strand.
TCCTTTTTGAAACAAAGTTCACAAACTTCACTCTTTATCCACTTGCATGTACTTCACTTATTCAATGCAAATCCATCATTATTCTCCCACCTTTCTTAAATACAACAGAATTGTTTTGAATGCCTACAGTAAATAAGTAGTCAACAATTACTTGATTGGTGTCCTTTTCTTAAAATCTGTCCCATGAAGTAGCTTAAATGTGACAAGTTCTGATTATCTAAAGTAGCTTAAATGTGATAAGTTTTGATTATTTGTATTTCATGTACGCTTATTGTGTAGTTCTGAACTCTCTTACTTCATAATACATGTCTTTTCTTTGCAAGATTTCTAAAAAGGTTGAATGGTTGTCATGGTTCCATCTCAAGAAAAATAAAATGGGCGATGAATATAAATGATTTTGTCATTATCCTTGTTACTGATGGAGTCATGGGTGTGGCGATTGGAATGATGAGCTACATCCAAATACCAGTTTGTAGCCATTGGAATTGCCTCATTGGCATGCACTCATTATTGTATTGTGAGATTAAAGCGTATGTGCGCCCTAACATTATGTTCCTGATAAATAATTATTAGGTAGATGGTCTCATATTTGTGGTTTGAACAAATCGATATATGAAATTTCTTATGTTTTAGGGAAATGATTTTTTTTATCTATTGCTTGCATTGAAATGGTTTTGATTTCTTACTATTATGCTAAAAATCACTTTCTACGACAACATACAAAATGCCTCTTTGATTGTATTATCCTGTTTGCAGGTTATTTGCAGGTAATTTGTTAATTTACTAACCATTGTTTCTTTTTCTTATTATAGGAACAGTTAAAGCGTAACAAAGATAATAGAGCGAAAGGGATCGAATCAACACACAAAATAGATCGTCAAGGTATTACTCAGGCTAAACATATTTTTGTAAGTATTATAATTCAAATGATTTATTTTAGATAATATGATATAACTTCAATCTATAAGTAAACTTAATTTTTACAGGAGAAAAAGGAAGGGCATGAACCAAATCAGATGGAAATCTTCGAAATGATAAAAAGTGCACACAAGGAAGATGGTGGTAGGGAGTGGGTGCATGCTCTACAAGAAAGAGTAGAACATGCGACGGTCAACATCTGTCGCCAATGAGAAAATGACCGTCCCCTCTGATCATAGGGGACGGTCTTGAGACCGTCTCCAACGCCTGCCTCCAATTTGGTATAAGCGACGGTAGTCGACACCGTCCCCTATACTCATACATAGGGGACGGTCGTGACCGTCCCTTAAAGTTTAGTATAGGGGACGGTCATGACCGTCCCTTAAAGGAAATTATTGGGGACGGTCAGGACCGTCCCTTAAAGTCATTCAGGGGGGACGGTCAAGATCGTCCCAAAAGGGAAGCAGTTGAGACGATCATGACCGTCTCTTAAAACGAAGGGGACGGTCATGATGACCGTGCCCTCTGTTCATCTGCTAACAAAAAAATTTTCATTGCCCCCGATTTTATCTTAATTTTACCCTGTATGTCACTATAATTTAGTACATATTACAATAATTGTTTCTTCATAATAAATATTACGATCACCACAAAAAATATGATGCATTCCACATTCATAAAGTCGTCATCCTACAATATAAGCATTCAAAAAAAATAACCTACTTTGCAAAGTAATTGTCCAAAATAATTGTACAATATACTGCACTATCCTACCAAGTTACCAAACTATCCTAGTCATCCTCATCGTTGTCGTCCTAGTCGTCGTCATCATCGTCATCGTCGTCCTCATCGTCATCAGCATCATCATCTTCTTCTTCACTGTCATCGTCGTCACCTAGCCTCGCAGCGGTATTATCATCTTCTGTTGGGTGGATAGTCGACGCTGCACCTTGATGTGCCTGCATGAATGCATTGAAAATCGCCATTTGTTGTCGTAAATCCTGAATCTCGATATTCATGCTAGACACTTGACTCTCTAATTCCCTCTCTCTTTGTGTCTTCTGAGAGGCCGAGCCGCTCCCTACTCCATATCAATTCCGTATGGTGGCACCATAACCACCACAACGGATGCGTCCCTGATGCTCTGGACCGGTTGCCTGGAGGAAGGCCGCATCGGGATTAAGAGGCGGATGACTCGTTCCAGTGTTGTCTACAAAGCCAGTGGTTGTGAGCCTGACCATCTCCTCCTAAAAATTTATTTAAGTAAGTTCAAAATTCATTTAATTTGTAAAAAAGATGCAAAAATGTTATGAATAGCTTACATGAATTGGACCATAGGCAGGATCTACCCAATGAACTTCCCCGCCCACATCGCGGCTCTTAGACTTCTCAAAGACTTTCCATTCGACTGGGCACACGATGGTTCTCCACTGCCTAATGTGAAAAGATTACTAAACTTACGATACAATTTTAATACATAATGGTTAGAATTTAAACATTAATCATAAAGTAGATTACTTACAAAGTCATCCTTCAGTTTATTTGTGTTTCTTCTCCCCATTCTATGGGTAGACTTGAAACCTTTCCTCCGATTTTCAGCATTTCTCGTTGAGATGTCCTATACAAAGATAATAATTTTAATTAAAGAATCTCAAATAATTTATGTATAAAATGCACATATATATGGTACATACCGCATGTTCTTCTTACATCCAAATATAAACCATCGCCCTCCATTGTTCAGCGGGTACATTTGGAGGACAATTTGCCAAAAGAGTTTCTAATGGAAGCTCCGGGTCGAAGTACTTTAAAATATAAAGAAAATTACTTACATACTTAAATGATGAAAAATAAAGTTATTTTACTCACTCGGGCCTTCAGACGACCTCGATGTTTACGCAACAACTTCGCACCATTTCCTAAAATCAGAGCATCAGTGGTCGGGTCACGATCTCAAGAAAAACTAGACTGCAAACAAAACGAAGCTAACAAAAATAAGTTTATATACTGAAGAAAAACTTTGATTTGTTATTATTATAAATACCTCCAAATCATGAAGAATGACATCTTTTATTGACTGCTCCATTAAACGCCAGTCTGTAATGTGGAGAGGAACCCTGCCTCTGCACACCTGTCCCAAGTAACTCTGAAAAACAGCTGAGTTCTCCCCCACTGCATCGCCTCCAACTATCCGCACCCTGAGTGTCTCACCAGGACGAAGTCGGTCCAACACTCGGCACTGTGATGGGCCTCTACGTCTACCTGAGCTACTCGATCCGTCAGGATCGGAAGTCTCAGGATCAAAAGCAATATGTAAGATAATAGTGGTCTTGTATTAATTATTAGATTTTTTAGTTATTATTTCTTATAAGTATATATGTCTTTCTTATCTAGGTCGATATGTGCAAACTTGTGACGTGAACGCCCACTACGGAAAGTGACGGTCAATTTTAACCTGGTCTAATCTCTCTCGAGGATGCATTTGTACATGTTATGGGTCGCGAGCATCATGGACATGTGCGTTGTACTAGTCGTGGAACCACTATTAGTAGTTGATTCAAAGATGGAGGCTCCTCTTCTCAAGGTGATAATGATAATGTCCTTGTCGAAAAAATTAGAAGGCAACAAGAACAAATTGATGAAGAATTGGGGGCGAGCAATAAAAAAATGGAGGCAATGATGAGGATACTCATTTCGCAGGTGCCAAGTCAGAGTCAACATCCTCCTAACCCACCAGGCAATAACAATGATGATTAGCAAGGATATTTAGTTTTTAAATTTTAAAAACTTTGTTAAATAACATAATATTGCTATAGAGTATGCATTTTTAGTCACTCTTGCTCTTTGAAATTGGTTTGAGTCCATTTATCTTTTGGTATTTGAAATGATAGATATATTGTTGACATTTATGGGATCATGCAAATATGTGTCTATTTAGTAGTTATCTAAAATAGCAAGTGGTATTTATAATATAGTATGTATAAGAATGGCACGTAGAGTACATTATATTGTGAATGACGTGATATCTATGATTTTTGTCCTTTTTTTTAAATTCAGGTTAGTGACAATTCCATGTTGGACACTAATATGTGGAGGCACTAAAACAATTTATGATGCTTCAATTTGTGTCTCTAATTTCTAAAAAAACTACTAATTTTACATTCGTGAACTGGGTTGCGATGCATTCGAGATTAGTTACACATATCACTAAAGAGCTATTAGAGACAATTCATTAGATGTCTCTAAAATTAACTTCTTGTATCGGTTTTTCAGGTGTCACCAATATTTAAAAAAGAGTCTCTACAATACATGGTTATGATTGCTATGACATTCTATAATGACGGGTTAAGATCATCACTAAAGACACTTTTTGTAATAGTTTATTGGGCATCGCTAAAGCTAAAAAAAAGTCGCAAATGATATTTGTTTGTGACCATATTGACATTGAATTACGACAGGTCATGACCGTCACTAAATCTAAGCTTTAGTAACAAATTTTTGGGCATCACTAAAGTTTAAAAAAGTCTCTAAAGATATTTTCTTGCGACGAGAATGACCTTCGATTGTGACGGGTTAAAATTGTCGCTAATGTTGTATAATTTGGTGATGGTTGAGTTCAATTATCGTTATTACTATTTTGTGGCATGGCATTACGCTACAGTGGTGCGACGATCGCATAACTATCGCTATAGGGTATTAGTGACAATAATATAAGCTTTTGCGACGGTTTATGACTATCGTAAAAGCATGATCCTATTGTAGTGTTTGTTTAGAGAAATACATGACAAACAACAACCTTGAGTGATTGCTTCATGACATGAAAACCCGAATTTGTCGTGTAATAGTTGTTGGACAACTTTTACATGAAAAACCAAACTTGTTTGCTTGGTATGACTGAAGATTTAGGGGTTATTAAAATGTTTTAAGGTGCCTAAATTGCTAAGTGTATATTATATAATATCGTGTCGATCATCAATCGAGTGATCGATAAAATCGTAAGTAGGTTGATCCAATTGTATTGTTCTGAATCGATATGGTGAAGTTGTCTAGACCGGGTATGCTGGCTTGGTTCTTTAATCAATGCCTTGCATGTCAAAGAAATGCTTTCTCCTAAAACTCGAGCATCTGCTTGGATCCATTTTCGAGGAAAGGTAATATGAGTACATCAATTTATACTCCAATTACTAAAATAAGAATAATACATACTTGTGAGAGCTAATACATTGTTGGTTGCAATAGATTTTTAATTAATTTAATGTTATTGAATTAATTTACTCCAATTAAAATAAACAATCTATCATTAATGGGATTACAATTTCCTTGGAAGAATTAATCATAATAATGTGAATGATTAATTAAATTTTGAATGGTATATAGAGAATCATAAGATGGCATCCATGGTTTCCCTTAAGGCAAAAGGTTTCATTTCCATGGATTGTACATTAGAGATGCATATGTGAAGTCATAGCTTTGTTGTACACAGACACATGGATTGGGGCTCGTTGCTTCTCATAGGAGACGTGCCATATATGTACTGACCCCAAAATTTTTCCTCATATAATTGAGGCAATATTTGATTGTGCATGATGTGGGCTAATCTTGTTGAAGGTTGATTAAATTAACAACGAATCAGTATCACCATAGGGGAGGTGGGCTCGGGTGTTAAAGACCAAATTAGAAAATGCAGGTTGGACTTGCAACACAGAAAGAGTTCCTATTTCCTTCACCCGAATTGGATTTTCTCTTATTATTAGCATGTGACAAAGGTGGAAGGGAGATCCCAGATCTTACTAGAAATATAGTAGTAAGTATATCTCTTGCTTCGAAAGTTGTATAAGGGAATAAACTTTCAAAGTATTAAAAATCAAGACAACTTCGATTTAAAATTCCTTAATCAAAGATATTTATACGCATAAATATTTTTTTGTATATATTCTAATAAGTGCATCTTAATCTCAAATGAAATCCATGAACCCTCTTGGCAAGCTTCTAGAGGTTAACCGGCTGATCAGGCTGAATTATTCAGACTGGCTCAGAAATTTGGAGCTTATTCTCTCTGTGGAGTGCATCGGTTATGTGCTGACCAAGAACACGCATATGAACCCTAAGTCGATGGAATAGTTAAAATTTAATGAAATTTTAATAAGGGCTAGTTGTTAGTTCTATGTTATATTATGGGGTCTCGGTCTAATGTTAATCGGAAACAACATATGGACATTAAGAATGCCCATGATAGAATGATGAATCAAAAAGAAATGTTCCATGATGTGAACTACATAAAGCACAATCGAAAGCATGTATCCTGAAAGAGTTTGGTCCACAAGGGAAGAAGAAAAGTCAAAGAGTTGACTCATCCTCATAAGCTTGCACATATCTAACATCCAATAAAATAGATATCTGTCATCACTGCTAAAGGCCAGGGCAATAGAAGATAAACTGTCTAATTTACCTGAAAATCATAGAAAAGGGTAATACTCTAGCATATATACATTCTACTTTCATTGTTTAAACCAATTTTCTCATATGATGAGACGGTAGTTGGGTTATTGATTCCGGTGCTTCTATTCATGTATGCAACATGTTGCATCTGTCTCGGGAAACGAGGAAGCTTGAGTATGGAGAGATAGTCATCTAGATTGCATCTGATGCAACTGTTGCAACAATCACTGTTGGGATTTGCACACTATCTTTACCTAGTGGGAGAGTCATATTACTTTGAGAGTGTCTCTACGTACCTAAGGTTACAAGGAACTTATTATCTATATCTAAATTAGTTGGAAATGGCTATGAGTTCCAGTTTTGCAATAATGTTGTCATAAGTAGTTATGATAAACATACTAGAGATGGTGTTCTAACTTCCGACGGACTCTTTAAAGTGTGCATTGATAAATGTGTCATGAGTGTTACATTTTTTTACTAATAATAATAATATTAATAAACTCAAGCAATCAAAAGAGGATAATAATCATTTAACCATGATTTGGCATCAAAGGCTTAGCCATTTATCTATTGGTAGGATCAATAGAATGGTAAAAGATGGACCTTTAAATTTCCTTAAAATCCGTAGTTTACCTACATGTGAGCATTGTATTCGAGATAAAGTGACAAGAGCACCCTTCCAAAATATGATACAAGAAGTGAAGGTATATAGACCTAATACATACCGATGTACGTGGTACCTAAGTATTGTGACTCAAACTGGATATTGATATTATTTAGAATTTATTGATGACCATTTAAGATATGAGGTTATCTTCAATTACGTTACAAATCCGAAACCTTTTAAAAGTTCAAAGTGATTATGGTTTTGGTTGAGTACTAAACTGATGGGAAGATTAAATGGATTCGATATGACAGAGGTGGCGCTAACCTCTCAGATGAATTCAAGGAATACCTCAGGGAGACAGGAATTATTTCCAATCTCACTCCTCTTGGAACTCATGAACAAAATTATTTGTTAAAAGACGTAACATGACTATCATGGACATGGTCCTTTCAATGATGAGTAAAGCATATTTATCTTTTAGTTTCTAGGATATGCAGTAGAGACTACAATACATACACACACCTACTAAGATTCCTAGGAAGTCTGTACCCAAGACACCTTATGAGCTTTGGTTTGGAACCAAGCTCAGTGTTAGACACTTGAGGATTTGGGGTTGCTTGGTCTATGCCAAGAATGTGAAAGCAAATTAGAATCTTGCAATAAAGAGTGATACTTCACTGGGTATATTAAAGACCATATTGGATACCAACTTTACGACCATGAGACTCAAAATATTTTCATCTCTAGAGATGTGAAATTCTTAGAGGATGATTTCTTTAAAACTCAAGATAAAAATAAAGAAAAGGAATTCATAAAATCCTTCGAGGATATTGTGATTATGTTAGCCATGCAAGCTAAGCGCGAATCATTTTTACAATAAAATGTTATTATAATACTTTATACGATATAAAAATTTATTATTTATTTCACTCTTTGTCTGAGATTAAATGATTGAGTGCACTTATAAGGTCCCTTAATACAACTAGGGTTATGTACCATGGCCATCTTAATAATCATACAGCTATTGATATAATGCCTCGAATCATAGAGGTCGGTGCTTGGATGATATCTTAAGAGTTAGATTGAGGACTTATCAAGCACCATCAAATGATTATTAGGAAATGATCCCCAATCTAAGAAGGCGATGGAAATCCCTCTCTAAAGGATGATATCTAGCTGCCCTCTTGATGCATGTCTTGTACATAGGAATAGAGATTCGGATGTGTCAGATAAGTTAGGTCAAAGAGATTACTTAACAAGATTGACATAACCAAGACCTATGTCGTATGTTGTCAAGATATAGGCATGCATACAGATGTATTACTATATGTCTAAGTATGTACATTAGGCAGACCATTAGGTTGATGATCTAATCTAGGTCTATACACCAGTGAGCTTGTACGCATACAAGGGAATATGAGTAATAGGATCTTTCAAAGGGATCATACAGGATCACTACTAAATTGGAAGACATGAGATCACTAATACAGTATTGGGACCGATCAAATTCTATGCATGATCTTCTTTCTTTGGAAGCAAGACAAGAATTTGTAGGTATGATATACGTTTTTGGAAAGCATATGATCGATACCAACTCCCAATGACCAATGTGAAACTTAATGACAAAAACATGAAGAAAATAGTTCAAATATGATGTAAAACTTTAGTTTTATTCTAGGTCTTCCAGTATGTACAATGTACGCACATTAGGAATACTCAAGAGTGATGTCATTGTAAACGATTATATAACCATGATATTTTCATTTCGAGGGAGTGATGAAACATGTTTGGATTTTAGTGAATCCTCTTAGTAGATTAGTAATCCGATCTTAGTCCAAATGTTGGACATTGATCTGAATGTGATTCAGATGCAATTATAAGATTATATTTATAGTTTAATTTAATCAAACATGTATGAGAGGTTCCTAAAAATAGATTTGACATATGATCTCAATATCCAAGTTACTATACATGAAATGTATAGTCGTCATGTCCTTATCTCCAAGTATCCACAGAGAAAGCACATTATTCTTGAAAGAGTTCAAGAATAATTCTATTATTGATAATGTATCCGAGCATTGGGAAATTGATGAATAATGATATACTATCATGAATAATATAAATATGATTCATATTATTAGGATGTATGAGAATAGTCATCTAAGATAATTAAATGTGATTTAATTAGCAAAGATATGATTAATGTGAATTTCACTATCCATAATAGTTAAGAATATTATAAATATGATTTGTAGTATATTGTAGAGATTTAATTGTAAATAATATTTATGAATTGAATGTTGATGTGAATTGGATTCACATTGTATAATTAATTGTAAATGCAATTTACATTGTATATTGGTGGTTGAATATGATTCATAATTTTCAATGGTATGATTGAAGTTATCATAAAAGGATTTGGAATTATTTTGATGAGTATATTTACAATAAAGTTATTGTATATATGTAATATTTGATTAAATATGAGATCTCACCAAAATTAGAATGAGAGAGCCTTCTTACCATAATAGGTAGGGACGATGACCTTGAGTCCTAATTCTTGGTGGTCATCTACCTATGTATTGAAGGAAGCTTGCCCTCTTTCCAAGCAATTCCATTTTTTTGCTTTAATTAAAATTAAATTATATTAATGAATATTCAATAAATTTATTTTAAGTTAATTTATTGTTGTTGCAAATTTATGCAATTAAATCATGGCCATTGATTTGAATTAGGAGTGCATGTCCCCCATCCAATTTGATATAAAAGAAAAGCTAAATCTATCTCTTTCTCTTACAACAAAAGAAAGCAACCAATCTCTCTCTAATTCTAATACACATCTATATAGTCTATCTCTCAATATTGTATCCCTCCACTATATTGTTATTGAGAGCATCACTATCGTCGCATCGTCATTGTATTGCCGGATTGCCTCCTCATGGATATCTACCTTCTTCGGTGATGCATTGTTGTGATGAAGGCCACGAATTTTGTGAGAATAAATCAGGAGGTTCTACACCTGGATCTTCAACGTGGATTGTGGGAATCACGTATCTCATCCACGCACCCGCAAGTGCATTCTTCATCGGATGGGACTTGAGACATGAGGTATTTTCATTTAGGGACACATGATCGCAAACACGCTTCAAGAGGTAATCCTATGACTCATTTGTGATCTTCATGAAACTATTTGAGAATGTTTCTCATATCATGTGGTTTTTATCTTTATTAAGTTTTTATAATTTCTGCTGCCCCGAGCAGTTAGTACGAGTAGTCACTCTCGATTGCATGTGATGCGATCTTCATTCTTTAGTGATGTGCTAAGGCCTAAAACTTAGCCTTCATGTGGTATGAGAGATTTGGTCAAAGGTCTTGGATCTGATCCAAACCTTAAGGGAACAAGGTTTTCGATATAGGATGTGTGGGGACTCGTAGTTTATGCATAAGATGCATGTTTCAAATTGTTTTTCACTAAAATGAAAAGCATTTGTTTATGCAATGTATGGACAAATTGTTTGGATAGTAAAATATAATTAGAAATGACTAAATATGTCACCAAATAGTTTGCTAAATGCTTGCACTAAAGGTGCATTACTTAGGATTCAAAAAGGTCCCGCATTGAATTTTTTTCATATATTCATGGATCTATAATAAATTAATTATTTGGGTTGATGTTTTCTAGTTATGAAATAAATTATAAATACATTATTAAGTAGAGAATTAAATCATCAAAGTACTCGAATTTATTTTGCACCGTTCTGACTCCATTTACCATAGATATTTCATATTTAGCGGAGATGGGTTAGATGATGATTGGATCATCACAATTACTTTCTTAATGTGTTTGTCATTCACGTTCAATCAAGGAATTATGAATTTACCACTACTAAATTTATGGTTAATATTTATGGGAATATTTTATTAAACATCAATCACCATTGAATGGTTGTTTCATGACAAAACCCTAGTTTAACATACAATAGTTGTCAGTCAACTTTTACATGCAAAATCAAAAACATGTTTACTTGATATGACTAGAAATTTAGAATCTTTAAAAATATTTTAAGATGCTTAAGATTTCTAAGTGTATACTACATATGTATCATGTTAGTCATCAATTGGCATTTGGCCAATAAAACTTCTTAGTACGATTGATTTTGTACCAATTGCTTGTCTTGAATTGATTCAGTGATGGCGTCTAGGTTGTGGATATGCAAATGGTTTATTTAATTAGCACCTGCATCACAGCGGAAGCGCTCTCTGTTAGTATTATCTGCCCGACCTTGCTTGATCCATTTTCAGGATGGGTAGCATGAGAAGTCTTTGCGTACTTTAAACAACTAATTGGAATAATACAACTGTACAATATGAGGGTGTATACTACATAGTAATATCCAATAAACCTTAATTGTTTATTGGTTTAATTGGATTATTAAATAATTTAATATGATTAAATTAGATAGATCCAATTAAAATAAACATCTATTATAAATAAAGCTATAATTCACTTGGAAGAATTAATCATAATAAATATGATTCATAATGATTAATTAAAACTTTTAATGAGATATAGAGGAACATATAAATGACATCCATGATCTCCTGTCAACGCAAAGAGTTCCGTCGAGATGGATTGTATGCTGGAGACATAATGAGCGACCCGAGCGACTAAGGAAAGAAGGTATCAATGGTCGTTACGACCTCAACCTCTCGGATCAGGCTCAATAAGAAAATTGAAGACCGCCAAAATAAAAATCAATCAACTTAAATAGCGGTCTCGCTATTTTATTTTACCTGATATAGCTAACATGATCGAACACAAGGAGCACGGTATGGTAAACCTACGAAGTAGTCAGGATTCAAAAATAAAAATAAATAAACTATTTTTGGTGGATTTTTAATTTTTTTAAATATTTTTATGATTTTTAAAATTAAGAAAAGGAATAAAGGGCAATGAAAAAGACACAAGCAAGCAATTATTTAACATACCAAAAGTAATCAGAAAATCAAAATAAAAATAATTTTGGTTTTTATAAATATTCAAGTGTTTTTGGTATTTTTCTTGGATTATTCTGAATTTTAGTTAATTTTATAAAAATGAAACAAGGCTAAAAATGTAAAATAATGCGCTGCCAGATTTAAAGGCTATTAAAAATACTTATATAGCTATAAAATTCAAGAAATAATTTTATTATAAACTAAAAATAAAAATCTAACTACGGAATCTGAAAATGCATTTTTTTAATTTTTGGAATTTTAATAGTTTTTCTAATATTTTTAGTGTTTTTTCGATTTTTAGGGTTTTTATGATCCAAATACAATGAAAAATGGATAAAATGAAAAACACACTAAAATAAATAAACAATGATTTTTCTTAGATTATTTAGAGGATTTTTTAATATTTTTAGTTGATTTTTAGAACTAGAAAAAAGCAATTTTTAGGGTTTTTGAATTATTAAAAATAGCAAACAAAAATAAAATGAGCCCGAAAATTTAAAGAAATTCCTACAACATGGCAAGGGCCATGTGTCAAAATTTCATAATTTTTGGACTAAAATTGCTTTTTATTCCAACAATCAAAGAGACATAGCACACAGGGACCTAGATGCAAAGAAATTAACTTCTAGGGACTAAATGATAACACGCGTCAAAAGTCCAGGGGCCTACTACAATTTTCTCACAATTTCAACATATGTCCAAAACAGTCATGCATAGGGGTATAAATGCAAATATCAAAACTAAAAATTCAATCCATAACATCCTAGAAAACTTAGGACCATACATGCAAATATCCCATCTATACACGTGACGATGCACGTGTAGCCATACAGGAAGGACTAAACTATAAATATCAATAACTACAGGGGTACAGATGCAAAAAGTCCATAGTGTACTGATGAATACTCATTCATCACTCTTTATTCTTATATTTTAGCTACAAAAACCTTTGCAAATGCATGTATATAGTTGTAAATAGAAATAATTACCAAAAGCATGCATTATGTAAAAACCTATAATTAGCATGTTTTTGTGCAAAAAATAAAAGAATAAAGATTAAAAAGAAAAAGAGGGAAATATTTAGAATAAATATTGAGCAACCCTAACCCAAGGGAGGGCTCAGCATGGGCCCGACCGCATAAAAGCCAAGGTAGTGGGAGATAGGGGCTCATGCGTGTAAATATATATGTAAATAAAATAAAAGTATTTTCCTCACAAAAATAGGCTTGTAAATATTTGTATATATTTATAAGTATAAAAACAAGATAAAAATAGAAAAATTAAAAAGAAAGCAAAATATCATTCATGTACATGATCACCTTGTATATAGACCACCACATCTATATTTATTTAGCTTTATAAATAAATAAAATTAATTTCCAAAATTTTTGTAAATATTTTATATCATATAATGTAAATAAATAAAATAAAAACAATTAAAACAAAAACAAAATAAAAATAACAAAATTAAAAACACAAAAATATATTGTAAATAAACCATGTATATAAATGTACATATGTATTTATTTCACCTATGTATATAAATAATAAAAATAAAATAAAAAATATCTTTTTATTCCTTATTTTATGATATAAATAAATAAAATATAAAATGGGAATAGAATTGTATAAAATAACAAATTAAAATTCAAAATTAAAATCTATATATTGTATATATACCTATATATAACCCTACTATGTACATACCTTATTTTACTTTGAAAAATTAATTAAAAATCACTAAAAAATAGAAAAAAATAAAACAAAAATATTTTATGTTTTGACTTTTCCTAAATTCGGCCGTTTTCTATTTTAAATTTAATTATCAAATCTTTTCCACGTGGCTTTCACCCATTGGCCCTGGGGATTGTTGACCGCCCGGTCAACTCCCCCCCCCCAGGACCACTTCCCACGGGTTAGGTGCCCGACCCAAATTTCTCCCTAATTTCGCACCTAAACCCGATACCCTATCACCTAAACCCCAGGTCCGAATCTTCATGGTACATCCGAGACCCTCGCCGGAGCCTCCACCTCGGGATCCGCGCACTCCATTCCCTACTGCGCCTGTCTTCCCGGACCCTCCACCATTTATAATCCATCTCCGCCACCTCCATTATCATCTTTGGCCATTCTTTTCCACCCCCCAGTGAGCTCCATTGCATCGGCGAGAGTGACAGCTCGTCCCCCGTGGTGTCGAAGCGACGAGGGAGTGCGAGACCACTAATACAGCACATATCACCGCCGTGCTCTGCCCTGAGCTGGAGCTCGAGCCTCGGACGTCGGCGCTCCGTGAGGTGAAGACCCAGAGCTGCGCAAGCTCGCCCACAGCCTATTCAGCCACCCAGGTAGACCCTTAGCTCTTTCTTTTTTGCTAATTTTAGATTTCCCCCATTTTGCTCCGCCGACGTGTTTCGCCGATTCCGACCACCCCATAGCTCCATTCAATCATCGGAATCCAACGTCACCTCCGCCTTCCTCCCGCGCACCTTCTTCATACCTCCATCCAAACCAGCTCGCACAGGAGCTGGGGCCCGAGCTCCTCCGTCTACCCCCCTCGCCGGAGCTCGCCCATATCGCACCACCGACCACCTTCACCCCGCCTAACGGGGTCGAGGCAGTGTGCCCTCGACCCGCGAGCTGTTTTGGTCGATTTTGCAGGTTCATCCAAGCCAACTGAGGGCTTGGACCATTGGGTCCAGCAACTACAGCTCCGCCGACCTTGCCGGAGCTCCCTAGAGCTCGGCTGGGTCATCGGAGACCCCATCCGACGCGGAGGCTCATGCCGAACCTTTTCCGATCATCAGCGCCCCGCGAGGAGGCTCGGAGCGAGCGCACTGGGCCGGCGAAAGTCGCCGGCCACCTGTTCTTCGAGGATCTCCATCGACCGTCCGATCAGCCTCCAGCTCCAGTTTTCATATGGGCCGTCCATTCCAGGAGCAGCAGCCACCGTCAGATCATTGGAGGATTGATCCACGCGTCGGTCCAGCGAGGTTTAGCCACCGAGAGCCCTCCACCGTTCGATCCCCAACGTGGCGTAGCCTCAACCGTCCGATCACTGCGAGGACCTCAGCGTTGGAGTGCCACACGATCCAGACCATCCGATTCTCCACGTGGCGTCCATCCAGCGGCCCGCATTAATAAAGGGTAATTTACCCTTAGGCCCCCTCTTTTATTTTATTTAGAATTTAGTCTTGTAAATACATAGTGTAGTTGTTTAGTTTTTGGTACTTTTGCATAGAGAACCTTGCGCTTGATTTTATTTGCTGATATGCCTCTGTGTATGGGTGTGACACGTGCGTCGACACGTGATTTTTCTGGGCTTTTTGCATTCTATGCCTGTAGTTCTGAGATGTTAAGTAATGAATGAAAACTTTTGAGATATTGCATTTATACCCCTGTGCGTATTTTATTTGTGCATGTGCGCTTTTTATTGGGATATTTGCATACTACCCCCTAGACTTTTGGTAAATGTTACCAAATAGTCCTCGGAAGTAGTTTTTCTTACCTTTCGGTCCCTGAGTGCCCCAGGCACGTGCGACGTGCGTGACTTCTGGGTATTTTGCACCAGACCCCTCAGAACTTCGGGTATTTGCACTTAGGTCCCTATGCACAATACCCTCTTTATATTTTTGAATAAAATAGCAAATCACCTCCAAATTTAATGAAAATTGGATACATGGCTTCTGCCATGATGTAAAACTTTCTATAAATTTTGGAGACATTTTAGACACCGTTTGATATTTTTAAAATTTCAAAAACACGTATTTTCTTCACTGTCTGATTTGAAAAATCACAAAAAAATATTAAAATTCATCTAAAAATTACAAAAACATCAATTACTATTTGTCTTTGCTTGCTTGATTTTCTAGCAAATTTTGGCTATTTTTCATTATTTAAAACACCTAAAAATTGAAAAACACTTAAAATCTCATAAAAATTCTAATAAATAAACTAAAAACTCAAAAATAATAATTTAGGTGCCCAAATTTTCCTTGCTTTCTTATCTTTACAGGAAAATTACTCCAGGCTTATTTAGGGCTTCTAGATATTTTATCTAGGTCCCTTAAGCTCAGCTGGACAGTACCTACAGTTTAAGTCCTTGTTTCATTTTTAGAAAATTCAATAAACATCAGACAAATCCCAAAAATTCACTAAAAACAGTAAAAATTATAAAACACACAAAAATATTTTTATTTGAATTTTTGGTTGATTTTTAGTACATTTAATAAATTGTTGAAGTGTGTTGTTTAGTTGCTTTTATTATTTTCTTAATATCTCAAAAATCCAAAAAAAATATAAAAAGACTTAAAAACCACCAAAAATACTCCTTTCATTTTCTTTAATTCCTTTTTGACTACTTAGTAGGCCGCGAGGCCAATCCGTACTCCTTGTGTTCGACCCTGGTCGCTATACCAGGTTAAAATAATTGCAAGACTGCTACCGTGTTTGATTTGATTTTTATTTTTGATTGGTGGTCTATTTTTCTTGATTGATCGAGTCTGAGTAATTAAGGTCGCAACGACCATCTAGATACCTGATTGCCTTAGTCACTCGGGATTTTTCGGTCATCAGAATGGCGCCGTTGCCGGGGAGCACGGCTTAGTAGTTTTGTTTTTGCTTTATTTTTGTTTTCGCGGCTTTTCGCGGCTCTTTCAGAGTTCGCGGCTTTTCGCGGTTTTGTTTATATTTTATTTTTTCTTTATTTTGCTATATTTTGCATTTTTACATATATACCCTCATTTTCATTTCATTTATTTTTCTTATTATTATTTGATTATATTTATTGGTCTGACCGATCTGTTCTTTCTTGCAAGGGCCCGAGGACCGAGGCGACCGATTTAGAGAAGCCGACGCAACCGCGAGACTCGGAGGCGGCTCCCTTCTGTACGGAGCCGTAGGAGAGCGTGAGGGAGAGACTGAGTGGGAGAGGATTAGCATAGTTTTCAACTTTCATTTTATTTGATTATTATTGTAATAATACAGGGACTCAGAGACTTGGACTATGGACTTAAACTCTTAGCGGGTCTGTTTCGCTGAGCACCGGTGTGCTCGGGGGACCCTTAGGTGTTTTTGCGGCTTTTTCGCGGTTTTGATTTTTCGCTGCCTTTTCCGGTGTTTACGCGGTTTTTATCGAGCCCCTAGACTAAGGATTTTCTACTTGATTGTGCCTTAATTAGTAGGGTCCCCACACCTAATTGCTTGTCTGTTGTTATAGTGCGCTTAATTGGACTTACTAATAATTGATTAATAAAAATAACTGACTCATCTCCTTCGTAGCCTACGTGCCGTAGCCTGCCCCGCAAAGCGCTTTCTCCTACCCCCGATTTATCGGGTAGAGGAGGGGTAGGCTAAGACCGGACCTTTGGCTTGGAGGATCAGTGACCAGTTAGACGGTTCTTCGAGTAGACTTGCTCATCTAGGACTCGGTTTTCACCGTTGCATCATATAGGGTAGTTTATTTTCTGTCTTTAAATTTCTGCGCGGATCACTTGCATGTAGAGTGCTGGAGACAGGTACGCATTTCTATCTCTGCATGCATCATTGATTTCTTCACGCATCGGCTTTTTCATCTTCTCCCCCTTGTTTTTGACTAAATAACCAGGAGAACCGAAAATTCATTAGGCCTTTGTTTTTATTTGAAAAATACCTAAAATCAAAAACACTAAAATCGGGACTGCTAATCATACTTGACCTAAAAGACACTTCACTGAAAATCTATCTTGGGGAGAGTAACCCCCTCCTTGTTTGGTTTGGATGAGCGAGAGAGTGACCCGCACATTAGGATAGAGTCTCCGATCTTTCTTGACTGATTACCGGCTTTCAGTACGGGACAGTCAGTTGAGAAATATCTGGATACCGATTTACCTCACGTAATCGCTCTGATAGACTGGATGATCACCTAAAATAAAATTGACAAGATAATTGACCGATCCCTTCGGTCTTCAGCTCTGTGTGCGTAGGTGAATTGGGGGTTTGCTTGTTCATCTTGTTTTATTTCCAGATCCCTTCGATCTTTCATCATCTTCCTCCATCTATTTCTCACCCTCACCTCCCTTCATTCCTCTTTTCTTCTTCTCCCTTACCCCTGGATGATGGATCCCCCTCACTACGAGCCGACTCTTACGACTTCTTCTCTGTCTTCTGACCATCACTCCAGTCCACCTTCTAGGGAGGTCGGATCCCCGATCAACCTCCCGCTCCCTCCCTCCCTTTCATCTCACCACTCTGGGCATGTTGTGCGAGACGTCCGAGGATATCAGATAGAGCAGATGCGAGACCCGGACGATGTTGTTGCTGAGTTGAGAGCGCACTCCGTTGGTGACCAGAGAGAGCAGTGGAGATCAGCAGACATATCCTATTCCGGAGGGATGGAGGAGCAGATAGCACATGGAGCTCAGTCAGCTTCTACACTAGGTCCATTCGTCTTGGATTTGGATTACATTCAGCGACTACCGACATTTTCAGGAGAGGCGCACAAGGAGCCGTATCTTCACCTATCAGCATTTGAGGAGTTTTGTAGAGCACAGAGATATTCAGACATCACTGTAGAGGAGCTGATGAGTAGGACCTTCCCCTTCACGCTTCACGACAGAGCCATGAGATGGCACCAACGTTTGGGGAGGACATTCGAGACGTGGGGAGAGATACACCGAGAGTTTCTATAGAGATACTTCCCCCCACGTAGAGCAGAGTTTATGCGGTCTTTGATCACCGACTTCTCAGTAGACCCCAAGAGCCATTGCACGAGGCATGGCCGAGGTTTCTTGACCTCTTGAGGTGATTTCCTGACCACGGACATCCACTGACAGACTTGATAGAGATCTCCATGCGGGGGATGACCGCAGAGCAGATAGAATTGGTGATTACCACATGTGGCGGTTCACACCGCAGTTCCGACATTCACCTACTGGACACCATCACGAGTTTACTTTCACAGATATCTTCTTCGCGAGGTGCCATAGTCGGGACAACACATGCGGACGATGTAGTACCAGTGCGATGTGTCACTTTACATGATGATACAGTTTCTACACACCAGCCCGAGGATTTGGATGAGGCAGCACCATTGATAGAGGAGATGACTGCGATAGCAGAGGTTCGGACCCAGAGTCTACTTGAGTTCCCGTTGGCCTTCCAGTTGGAATTCGAGTCAGCACCAGAGTTCCCAGTTGACGAGTCGTGGATATCAAATCTTCTGATACTCCAGGAACCGGAGGAGCCCCAGCTTTTACAGCCATTGATTCAGCTACTTCAGTTTCCAGTCCCGGAGGAGTCAGTCTCCTTCTTGTAGAGACACTTCCTGGATGCAGACAGCTATCAGGACTTAGCCCAGCGGCCACAGCTCGATGAGGGACACCACTTGGAGAGTACAGACATAGAGAGTCCTGTCTTCGAGCCTTTTGTCCTCCACTTTGTTCAGACAGATACACTTCCTGAGGACCAGCTGACAGCTAGCATAGCCGCAGAGCGAGGATCAGCCACAAACACTTTGCCAGCTTCTGCGGTGTTGACTAGTACCTTCTCCTGCTTCCAGATTGCCGAGAGCTACACTTTTGATGATGATGCAGCCTGGTGCACCGAGTGGATGCTTGTTAGCAGTGCAGCTGCCCATCTAGATCCTGATCCTCTTCTTGTCACTTCTGATCTTGCATCTCTCTCCGAGGGTTATCTGCGGGAGAATGCTGCACTCGATGAGTACTCGGTTTCAGTCTCTGAGAGTGTTTCCGATCTGGCGGAACATGAAACCGAGTCTTTAGATTATTCTGATTCTGAGTTTTCTCACCTCGACGACCCTTGCGAGGATGAGCCCATTTTGGAGATATTCGATGATTTGCCTGATCTGATTCTATTTCATGCATCGGATATCAGTCTGCTTAGAGAGTCTCCTGATCTTGATTGTCCACACCTACTTGAGACACTGATTGACGTGGAGGATTCTATTATTGATCCATCCTTCTCCACGTTTGATTTCTCCGGCTCTATACTCTCACTCCAGTCTGACCTAGAGCCGCTGATTTCTTTTGTGCTACCGGATCCCGATCACTACTTTCCATATCACTGGCCGGTAGCAGACACCCACTTGATTGCATACCTGGGTGTCTTTGTTTACACTGTTGACTTCGTCGCTGTTCTCATACCAAGACTGCGACGACAGTACGGCATTCGCCTTACCGATGCCGTACTAAACCTTGATACTGCGTTGTCCTAGCCTTTGCGCCCAGCTAGGGGCGTAAAAACTAGCGCTTGTTGAGAGGCACCTCAACACTGTACTCTTTTGTATATACGTGTTTCGTCTTGTTTTGATCTTCTTTCTTTCGTTCTTGTTTTCACCCCAGGTCTCGCCTAGGATTATCTTTGCTATACTTAGGATATTGCTCATCCTAAGTATAGGGGGTGAAAACCCCGGGTTGTTCTTCGTTCTGTTCCATCACTTCTGTTGTTGCCTATACTTAAGGTTCTCCACCTTAAGTATAGGGGGAGTGATGCCCCTCCTTCTTGTATATATTCGTTCATTTTCTTCGTGTTTTGCTACCCCTGTTTGCTGCCTATACTTAGGGATATTTCACCCTATAGGGGGGGTAGACCCTGTACATTCTCCACTCGGTTCTCCCTTAGTATACAGCCTGCTATACTTAGGATTACTTGATCCTAAGTATAGGGGGAAGACCCGAGACCCTCTTGACTTTTCTATTTCATCTTTGTATATAGCCTTTCTTTCACTTTCCTATACCTAGCACGAGTTATGTCTTCTTCATCGCTCTTGACTCCGAGGACATCGTTCAAGCTAAGTATAGGGGGGTGTGTATATATTTCATATATACTTTAGCCATAACTCGTACTTTGTGTGAGTGGGTTAATAAATAAAATGGCTAAAAACCTAAAAAATCACAAAAATTAAAAATTTTTCATGTACATAAACTTCTTTTATTTGCACATAAATAGCTAGTGTACAAATTATTTTTGTAAAAATGATTTCAAAAATCTTTTGTGTAAATATTTTCTTATCAAAATTATGTATATAGTACAAATTTTTTCCAGAATGTTTTGGAAACCAAAAGTTTGCAAAAGTCTTGTGTAGATGTGTGTAAATATCTTTTTGCAAAACTTGCACTTCATGCATCATCCATTCATGATTTCAAAACATTTTCAAAAATTTTGCATGATTGTAAACTTTGTGTAAATAGCATCTTTTTGTACATATGTATATAGTTTTTCTGGATGATAGTTGATATTTAAACTAGCCTGGAATAAATTGAGAAATGGAGCCTGATTAAGATCTTAATCCACCTAACTTCTAAGAGGAACCTTATAGGGCTTAGGTTTAAGGCTTTTCAGGTCCATGGTGACTTAATTCTTTGAGTCCACTAGGCTATAATCACATGTCATCTCAATGTGCCTAAGTAGAGCACTTAACAACAACACATGACTCATATAGATTATGGCTTACTTGGACACCAGCACAATGCACCGAGCTCTCTACGGATGAGGTGGTAAGGAGGCAGTCTTCCTTGACTTGGGGTAGCATATGAGGGTAGTACTTCTAGGCGGAACCTCTCTTCTTATTTTAGTGAAGGAAGTGCGTCTCAACTTGGTCTGGTTGCCATGAGGTCTAACGACGGGAGTTGTGGGTTGCAATAAAGCTTCAAAAGAGGGATAGTCTACTGGCTCAAGAGGAAAAACTCCTTGTACATATGCTGCACATGTATATGTTGTATAGATGCACTTGAAAACAAAAATGCAAAAAGAAAATAACTCCAAAAAAGTGGTGGGTCTAATAGAAAATGATAATCCCACCGGAGTATGTATATAGAGTGCAATAAGCAAAGCTTGAGTTTCATGATCCACCTGATGTAGCTTGCAGCAGGGAGACTTGGCTACACTGGTCAAGCTCCCAAGGGTACTTGGCTACACTGGCCTTGACCCATTCTCTTCTTCCTCCTCTTCTTGAGCCGGTTGAACTTGGACATAGAAGGGAATACCCCACTCCTCGAGGAAAGAGTGGCCAGATTGAGGTCATAGAGTTACCTTGTTGGGGAGGGTTGTCAAGTTGCCATTTCTGAGGTGGAGAGCTTAGACCTCACATCCACAGGACGAGAAAAGATTCACGGTCTTCAGGGTTTGTGATTGATGACTTGTTCTGATCTGGAGCATTGAGGAGTCTTGGTTATAGATTAGTGGAACTTAGAGGCTATTGAGTTTTAGATTTAAGTCCAAATAAGGTTCCGACACATTAATAATCCAAAGATCTGATCGAGCTCCATACCTTAATTTAATGAAGGCAAGTTTAATAATCAACCTTGATCCATGTACATTCTCTTTTTCTTTATTTCTTTTCACTTCTTTTTCAAATAAGTGTTTGCTACGGGACTAGCAAAGTTAAGTATAGGGGGGTGATGAATACTCATTCATCACTCTTTATTCTTATATTTTAGCTACAAAAACCTTTGCAAATGCATGTATATAGTTGTAAATAGAAATAATTACCAAAAGCATGCATTGTGTAAAAACCTATAATTAGCATGTTTTTGTGCAAAAATAAAAGAATAAAGATTAAAAAGAAAAAGAGGGAAATATTTAGAATAAATATTGAGCAACCTAACCCAAGGGAGGGATCAGCATGGGCCTGACCGCATAAAAGCCAAAGTAGTGGGAGATAGGGGCTCATGTGTGTAAATATATATGTAAATAAAATAAAAGTATTTTCCTCACAAAAATAGGCTTGTAAATATTTGTATATATTTATAAGTATAAAAACAAGATAAAATAGAAAAATTAAAAAGAAAGCAAAAATATCATTCATGTACATGATCACCTTGTATATAGACCACCACATCTATATTTATTTAGCCTTATAAATAAATAAAATTAATTTCCAAAATTTTTGTAAATAATCTATATCATATAATGTAAAAAATAAAATAAAAACAATTAAAACAAAAACAAAATAAAAATAACAAAATTAAAAACACAAAAATGTATTGTAAATAAACCATGTATATAAATGTATATATGTATTTATTTCACCTATGTATATAAATAATAAAAATAAAATAAAAATATCTTTTTATTCCTTATTTTATGATATAAATAAATAAAATATAAAATGGGAATAAAATTGTATAAAAATAACAAATTAAAAATCAAAATTAAAAACCTATATATTGTATATATACATATATATAACCCTACTATGTAAATACCTTATTTACTTTGAAAAATTAATTAAAAATCACTAGAAAATAGAAAAAAATAAAACAAAAATATTTTATGTTTTGACTTTTCCTTATTTCGGCCGTTTTCTATTTTTAATTTAATTATCAAATCTTTTCCACGTGGCTTTCACCCATTGGCCCTGGGGATTGTTGACCGCCCGGTCAACTGCCCCCCCCCAGGACCACTTCCCACGGGTTAGGTGCCTGACCCGAATTTCTCCCTAATTTCGCACCTAAACCCGATACCCTATCACCTAAACCCCGGGTCCGAATCGTTCATGGTACATCCGAGACCCTCGCTGGAGCCTCCACCTCGGGATCCGTGCGCTCCATTGCCCTACCCGCGCCTGTCTTCCCGGACCCTCCACCATTTATAATCCCAGCTCCTCCACCTCCATTCTCATCTTTGGCCATTCGTTCCACCCCCCAGTGAGCTCCATTGCATCGGCGAGAGTGAAAGCTCGTCCCCCGTGGTGTCGAAGCGAGGAGGGAGTGCGCGACCACTGATCCGGCGCGTATCACCGCCGTGCTCCGCCCTGAGCTGGAGCTCGAGCCTCGGACGTCGGCGCTCCGTGAGGCGAAGACCCAGAGTTGCGCAAGCTCGCCCACAGCCAATTCAGCCACCCAGGTAGACCCTTAGCTCTTTCTTTTTCGCTAATTTTAGATTTCCCCCATTTCGCTCCGCCGACGTGTTTCGCCGATTCCGACCACCCCATAGCTCCATTCGATCATCGGAATCCATCGTCACCTCGGCCTTCCTCCCGCACACCTTCTCCATACCTCCATCCAGCCCAGCTCGCACAGGAGCTGGGGCTCGAGCTCCTCCGTCTACCCCCCTCGTCGGAGCTCTCCCATATCGCACCACCGACCACCTTCACCCCGCCTAACCGGGTCGAGGCAGTTTGCCCTCGACCCGCGAGCTGTTTGGTCGATTTTGCAGGTTCATCCAAGCCCATCTGAGGGCTTGGACCATTGGGTCCAGCAGCTACAGCTCCGCCGACCTTGCCGGTGCTCCCTAGAGCTCGGTTGGGTCATCGGAGACCCCCATCCGACGCGGAGGCTCACGCCGAACCTTTTCCGATCATCAGCGCCCCGCGAGGAGGCTCGGAGCGAGCGCACTAGGCCGGCGAAGTTCGCCGGCCACCTGTTCTTTGAGGATCTCCATCGACCGTCCGATCAGCCTCCAGCTCCAGTTTTCATCTGGGCCGTCCATTCCAGGAGCAGCAGCCACCGTCAGATCGTTGGAGGATTGATCCCAGCCGTCGGTCCAGCGAGGTTTAGCCACCAAGAGCCTCCACCGTTCGATCCCCCACGTGGCGTAGCCTCAGCCGTCTGATCACTGCGAGGACCTCAGCGTTGGAGTGCCACCCGATCCAGACCATCCCATTCTCCACGTGGCGTCCATCCAGCGGCCCGCATTAATAAAGGGTAATTTACCCTTAGGCCCCCTCTTTTATTTTATTTAGAATTTAGTCTTGTAAATACATAGTGTAGTTGTTTAGTTTTTGGTACTTTTGCATAGAGAACCTTGCGCTTGATTTTATTTGCTGATATGCCCCTGTGTATGGTGTGACACGTGCGTCGACACGTGATTTTTCTAGGCTTTTTGCATTCTATGCCCTGTAGTTCTGAGATGTTAAGTAATGAATGAAAACTTTTGAGATATTGCATTTATACCCCTATGCGTATTTTATTTGTGCATGTGCGCTTTTTATTGGGATATTTGCAGACTACCCCCTGGACTTTTGGTACCTGTTACCAAATAGTCCTCGGAAGTAGTTTTTCTTACCTTTGGGTCCCTGAGTGCCCCAGGCACGCGCGACGCGCGTGAATTCCTGGGTATTTTGCACCAGACCCCTCAGGACTTCGGGTATTTGCACTTAGGTCCCTGTGTACAGTACCCTCTTTATATTTTTGAATAAAATAGCAAATCACCTCCAAATTTAATGAAAATTGGATACATGGCTTCTGCCATGATGTAAAATTTTCTAAAAAATTTGGAGACATTTTAGACACCGTTTGATATTTTTAAAAATTCAAAAACATGTATTTTCTTCACTGTCTGATTTGAAAAATCACAAAAAAATATTAAAATTCATCTAAAAATTACAAAAGCATCAATTACTGTTTGTCATTGCTTGCTTGATTTTCTAGCCAATTTTGGCTATTTTTCATTATCTAAAACACCTAAAAATTGAAAAACACTTAAAATCTCATAAAAATTCAAATAAAAATAAATAAACTAAAAACCCAAAAATAATAATTTAGGTGCCCAAATTTTCCTTGCTTTCTTATCTTTACAGAAAATTACCTCCAGGCTTATTTGGGGCTTCTAGATATTTTATCTAGGTTCCTTAAACTCGGCTGGACAGTACCTACAGTTTCAGTCCTTGTTTCATTTTTAGAAAATTCAATAAACATCAGAAAAATCCCAAAAATTCACTAAAAACAGTAAAAATTATAAAACACACAAAAATATTTTTATTTGAATTTTTGGTTGATTTTTAGTACATTTAATAAATTGTTGAAGTGTGTTGTTTAGTTGCTTTTATTATTTTCTTAATATCTCAAAAATCCAAAAAAAAATATAAAAAGACTTAAAACCACGAAAAATACTCCTTTCATTTTCTTTTATTCCTTTTTGACTTCTTCGTAGGCCGCGAGGCCAATCCGTACTCCTTGTGTTCGACCCTGGTCGCTATACCAGGTTAAAATAATAGCAAGACCGCTACCGTGTTTGATTTGATTTTTATTTTTGATTGGTGGTCTATTTTTCTTGATTGATCGAGTCTGAGTGATTAAGGTCGCAACGACCATCTAGATACCTGATTGCCTTAGTCACTCGGGATTTTTCGATCATCATGTACTTTTTATTTAACAGACTAAATTGATACAGGAAAGAAATGCAGGGAAAGTGGCGCAAATTACCCAGCCGACTCGTGTGGGTCACTTGGTATGTCAGGGGTCGTCCTCTGAATGGCTGGCGACATGTGGCTCTGACGCTGACACCTGGCTGATCCAACGACCTGACGAAGGAGCGAACGTGGGGCATGCAGGGCTGTTAGATGTCACATCTAACGTCCTATCAGGCACAGGCAATGGTCGTCTCTGATCTGAACTGGCAGAGAGGCGAGATCCAACAGCCGAGGAGGGTCTTGGAAGATCTCCGCCTGGGCTAAGTTCACCGGATAACAAGCGGTGATCCGGCGCTCCGATGAACGATCACAATGCTCCTATGCGCCGGGTGGTGGGTTCGGATGAAGTCGCCACTGGTCGGATCTCCTGGACAGGGTGCGTGACCTGGGCGAGCTCCGGCAAAGTGGATGAAAGGCATCCCGGGGCGTATCTGCACATGCTCTGATCTGCAGATGAAAACTTCGACTGGGGGGAGACTCCGGTCGGGGGTATTTGGCCTAAAGATACGTGAAGCGATGTCGAATGGAGACGAGAGGTTCTGGCGAGGCGGCGGAGGGAACCTAAGCCAAATCTTCGCTCGGATAGCCAAGATTTGGGTGATCAGGATGGGGGAGAGTGATAACGGTGGACAGGTTAGTCGATCTAAGTGGGTGTATGTGACTGATGGAGCTCCGACCGTCGGGTCAGAGCTGGCGGAGCGGCGGGTGGAAGATCTGAAATAAAGGGAACTAGTATAGAAACGAGGTATAGCTGAAGGTTAGAGGTTAATCCTTAGATCCAAGGGGTGAGGTCGAGATGGGTTGTCGCCTCTACCATGTCGCGGAAGGTGGGGAGGCTCAAACGCGGTGGATCTCCGGCCACGTGTGGTGAGCGTCGGCTACAACAACCTTTTCCGACCACCAAAGACTCCAGCCGTATGCTGTCACCAAAAGGAAGGTTTCTAGGGTAGAAGGAAGGTTTGCGGCGCGAGGTACCACGCTGGGGAAAGGAGTGAAGCTTTTATAGGTCTTCCTAGGTGGCTGATAAGATCGGGTGTGGGCGCGCGAACTGAGGGCGATCCGCCACTGCCTAGGGATCCGCAAGGGTCGCAGATCCACCAGGAAGAAGCAGGCGGTGGAATCGGGGAATGAGAGAATCAAATTCGTTCCCAAGAATTTGGAGAAATAGGGCGTGCGAAACAGATCCGTGAAGAGAGGGTCCGGGAGTGAGAGTTGACCGAGGTCAACATCCCTCCTAGACCAATCAGAATTCAAAAAATAGAAAAGATTTGTAAAATAAAATAAAAATAGAAAATGATTTTATTTTGAAATGTTTTCAGAATAAAAAATGTTTATTATTTTCCAAACTATTTTTTAGCCATTTTTATTAATTTTTTTGAAAAATAAATTATGATATATAAAATATAATATATTATATACATTTATAAAATACCTAGGTATCTTATATAATTATTTTTATTTTCTTATTTTTGTAAAATACCCCAATTTTTTATTTTATTTATTTATGACATAAAATTTGGAGTGTAAAATAGTTTTTATTTCATTTTTATTGGCTATTTACAAGTGTAAAATAAATATGAGTATAATACATATATACATGTGTTATGTACAAGGGGCTAGAGAGAGAATTTTATTTTTGCTTTAATTTTATTTTTCTAATTTTTATTTTATTTTTAGAAATATATACAAGGTAATAAAAATAAGTTTTTATTTTTGTAAAAATAAAATATTTACATATATAAGAAGGAATATTCTCAAGGTATAGTGGTCATATCTCTCTCTACTTATTTTATTTGGCGATCAGGCCCATATTGAGCCCTCTCTTGGGATTAGGTCACTCAATATTTATTCTAAATATTTCCTTCTATTTCTTTATTCTTTTATTTTTGCACAAATACATGCTAATTATTGATATTTAACAAATGCATGCTTATGGATAATTTATTGTATTTACAACTATATGCATGATGTTTTGCCAAGATTTTTAGCTAAAATAAAAGAATAAAGAGTGATGAATGAGTATTCATCACCCCCTATACTTTACTTTTTATAGTCCCTTAGCAAACACTTATTTGAAAAAGAAGTGAAAAAGAGAAAGAAAAAGAAGAAGAAGAAGAAGAAGATGAACCAAGGTTGATTATTAAACTTGTCTTCATTGAATTGAAGTATGGAGCTCAGTCAGATCTTTGGATTATTAGTTTGTCAGAATCTTATTTAGACTGAGGTTTGAAACTCAACAGCCTCTAAGTTCCACTAATCTATGGTCAAGACTCCTCAACAATCCAGATCAGAATAAGTCGACATACACAGACTCTGATGACCATGAATCTTTTCCTGTATTGTGCAGGTGATATGTAGTTCCCCACCTCAGAAATTGCAAAGTGACATCCCCCCTCAACAAGGTAACTCTAATACCCTAGTCTGGCAACTCTTTCCTCGAGGAGCGAGGTATTCCCTTCTAAGTTCAAGTTCAACCGGCTCAAGAAGAGGAGGAAGAAGAGAATGGACCATGGCCAATGTAGACATGTATCCTTGGGAGCCTAACTAGTGTAGCTAAGTCTCCCTGTTGCGAGCTTCATGAGATGGGCATGGGTAACATAAGATTTACTTAATTTGACTATATACACTACAATGGGTATTTCATTTTCTATCAGACCCACCACTTTTTTGGAGTTCTTTTCTTTTTGCACATTTTTTATGTGCATATGTACAACATATCTACTTGGTGCAGTATATATACATAAGGAGTTTTTCCTCTTGAGCCACTAGACTATCCCTCTTTTGAAGCTTTATCGCAACCCACAACTCCTGTCTTTAGACCTCACTGCTACCAGACCAAGTTGAGACGCACTTCCTTCACTAAAAGAAGAAGAGAGGTTCCGCCTAGAAGTACTACCCTCATATGCTACCCCAAGTCAAAGAAGACTGCCTCCTCACCACCTCATCCGTAGAGAGCTAGGTGTAAAGTGTTGGTGCAAGTAAAGCCATTGTCTGTGAGAGTCATGTGTGTGTTGTTAAGTGTTCTACTTAGGCTCATCGAGATGACATATGATCATAGCCTAGTGGACTCAAAGAATTAAGTCACCATGGACCTGAAAAGTCAACCCTAAGCCCTCTAAGGTTCCTCTTATAATTAGGTGGATTAAGATCTTAACCAAGCTCCTTTTTTCAATTTAATTCTAGGCTAGTTTAATTGTCAACTATGATTCAGGAAAACTATACATGTATATACAAAGGTGCAATTTGTACAGATTTTTGAAAATATGCAAAATTTTTGAAAATGTTTGAAAACATGGATGTATGAGTGAATGCAAAAGTTTTGCAAAATATTTACACACATTTACACAAGGATTCTTGCAAACTTTTTATTTTTCAAACATTTTACAAAAATTTTGTACTATATACATAACTTTGATATCAAAATATTTAGAAAAATCTTTACACAAAACATTTTTACAAATATTTTTACAAAAATAATTTTGTAAGTAGCTATGTATGTGCAATAAAGAATTTTATGTAAAGGAAAAATTTTGAAAAATTTTAAATTTTTATGGATTTTTACAGGTTTTAGCCATTTTATTTATTAACGCATTCACACAAAGTACGAGTTATGGCTAAAGTATATATGAAATATATACGACCCCCCTATACTTAGCTCGAATGATGTCCTTAGAGTGAATCAAGAGTGATGAAGAAGACAAAACTCGTGCTTAGTATAGGAAAGTGAAAAGGAAAACCTATACTACAAAGATGAATGGAAGAAATATAATGGAGAAGAATCTCAGGGGTTTCCCCCTATACTTAGGATCATGTAATCCTAAGTACAGTAGGCTTTACACAAAGGGAAATCCGAGTGGCGAATGTGCAGGGTCTACCTCCCCTATACATAGGGTGAAATATCCCTAAGTATAGGCAACAAAACAAAGGTAGAAAAGTGTCAAAAGAAAATCAAAAGTCTCACACCCCCTATACTTAGGGTAAGGTACACTCGAAGTATAGAACAATCAAAGATGCAAATGGGGTGTTGGACAGAAGAATAGTGTGATATGGACATCTGGATCTATACAAGTTGGAAGACAGTGATAATCAGGCATGAGATGCAACAGATGTGAGTCAAGAGACCACATCTCATGCAAAATGAATAGGGGCAACGTCAATGACCAATGACTCATGATCTAGATATGGCTTGAGCCGCTGCCCGTTAACACGAAAGGTAGACTCAGATGACAACTCGGATATGTCGATGTTTCTGTTGTCATGTACCTTTCGGACAAGGTATGGTCCCTTCCACTTGCTCTGTAATTTCCCTGGAAATAAATGAAGCCTGGCATCGAACAACCATACTCTCTGTCCTGGATCAAACTGCTTGTGGTTGATATGAAAATCCTGCCACTCCTTCACCCTCTCCTTGTACTGTAGGTTTCTCAAAAAGGCTGCATCTTTAAGCTCCTCCAGGGCTGCCAACTCTGCCCTCCTCTGGTCTCCTACACTCACTGGATCCAAAAAAATCCGTGGCTGCCCAAAGTGACATATGTGTCAGCTCAACAGGTAAATGGCATGGCTTGCCATAGACGAGGCGAAAGGGAGATGTACCCAAAGGTATCTTGAAGGACGTCCTACATGCCCACAAGATCGAGTCCAAAAGCTTTGACCAATCCTTTCGATCAAGGCGGACGACCTTCTGCAGAATAGTCTTTATCTCCTTGTTTGACACTTAAGCAAGACCATTGGTCTGAGGATGATACGGTGTGGCTACTCGATGGTCTATGCTGAACTCGTTAGCAAGGGCCTTTACCTTTTCATTGACGAAATGAGACCCCCCGTCAGATATTAATACTCTATGCAACCCGAACCGTGAAATGATATTCTTACTCAAAAATTGGCATACAGTCCTAGTATATGCGGTTCGGGCATGGATGGCCTCAACCCAACGACGCACATAATCCACGACCAACGGAATGTACTCAAATCCATAACTCTTAGGGAGTGGACCCATGAAATCGATGCCCCATGCGTCAAAAACCTTACAGAAATGAATGGGCTGCATCGGCATCATATCACGCTATCCACAAGTGCCCATCCTCTGACAGTCAGTATACCTCTTCACGAATTCATCAAAATCCTTGAAGAGAGTAGGCCACCATAGGCCGGATTGGAGCACTTTCTGTGCCGTTCTCCTCCCAGAATGATGTCCTCCTGCCTCAAGCTTGTGGCAGTAAGTGAGGACACTATGGTGCTCGTCCTGAGGAATGCACCGACGCTGGACGCTATCCCCTCCTTCATGATAAAGAATGGGATCCTCCCAATGGTAGAACTTGGCCTTCGCGAGGAAGGTCTCAAGTCGCTGCCTGGGCCAACCTTGTGGAACTTTCTTGGCAACAAGATAGTTCACAATGTCGGTGTACCACTGATGAATACCCATTCATAACTCTTTATTCTTTTATTTTAGCTACAAAACCTTTGTCAAACACATGTATATTCTTGTAAATACAAGTAATTATCAAATTGCATGCATTGTGTAAACATGCATAATTAGCATGTTTTTGTGCATAAATAAAAGAATAAAGAAACAAAAGAAAAAAAGGGAAATATTTAGAATAAATATTGAGCGACCTAATCCCAAGGGAGGGCTCAGTATGGGCCTGACCGCATAAAAACCAAAGTAGAGGGAGATAATGAAGCTCATGTGTATATATATACCTGTAAATAAATAAATATAAATATTTTCCTCTAAATAAAAATAAGAATGGGTTGTATTTATTTGTAAATATTTGTATATATTTGTAAATACAAAATCAAAATAAAAATAGAAAAATAAAAAGAAAATATAAATTCCTTCACACTTGTGTGTTAACCATGTACATAGACTCACTTATATATTTATTTACCACTATAAATAAATAAATAAATTAAAATCTCATAAAAATCGTATATATTCTTTATTCCATAATATAAATAAATAAAATAAAAATTACAAAAAGTAAATAAAATAAAAAGAAATAAAAATAAAATCAATTCCTTCATTGTATATCCCATATATGTATATAAATAAACCTATTTTTTTTACCCTTGTAATTAAATAATAAAAATAAAATACAAATACAAAAATATTCCAAATTTTATCTTGTAAATAAATAAAATATAAAATTGGAATAATAATGTATAAAAATAAATAATTAAAAATCAAAATTAAAAATACAATATTGTATATACCTATGTATATAGTAATATATTATAAATACCAATTTTTTATTCCAAAAAAATAAATAAAAATTATAAAAAAATTTAAAATAAAAGAAACATTTTTCATATTTTAACTTCCAAATTCGGCCATTTATTATTTTAAATTAAATTTCCAAATCTTTTACACGTGGCCGCATCCCATTGGTCCACGGGGGATGTTGACCCCCCGATCAACTCCCCTCCTGGACCACAGAGTCCCGTATTCGAGTTTTCGACCCGACTTCTCGATATTTTCCACACTCGATCCGACCACTAAAACCCTATACCTCGGGTCCTATCTCTTCCTTGCAGATCCGACACCTTCGCCCGGGGTGGGTATGAGGGGTCCGAGCTCCGATTTGCTTGCCCGATCCTTATCTTCTCGGACCCCTAGACATATAAAGTCTCGTCTCCGGCAGTTGATTCACTCATCTCTGGTCCTCCCCCTCGACGCCAAGGAGTCCTCCACCTTGCTTGAGTGACAGCGGTGCGATTTGGAGTGGAAGTGAGGCTCGAGGCATTGGGAATCCTCTGATCCGGTGGCTTCACTGTCGTGCGCCGCCGCGAGCGTGCCCAGCCTCGGGAACCGACGCCCCTTGCAGGAAATGACCCCCGGAGCTCCCCGAGCTCCAGCACAGTCGACCTCCTCCGCCAGGTAGGTAGATTAGCTTGTAGCTTAGCGTAGAGTTTAGATTTTAGGTTATTATTTCCATAGCTCCGCCGCCTTCGCCCGTTGTCTCCGTCAAACCATTTGCCCATCCGACCGCACCACCACCTTCACTAGACTCCTCCTCACATTCTTCATTCAGCCACCCAACCCTAACTCGCCCCGGAGTAGGGACTTCGGTCCTCCTCCTCCGTCGCTCGTCGGAGGACTTCCACACCACCGCATCTTTCACCCATTCACCCTCTCACCAGGTCGAGGCACTTTGCCCTCGACCCGGGAGTTCGTCTGTGTGCTCTGCAGTTGAAAAGGGCCCATCTGAGGGTCTTGAGGTTCAGGCGCAGCAGCTCCAGGCCACCGCCGTCGCGGGGCCATTCTGGTGGTCGTCAGCCTCATCAGAGACCATCATCCGCTGCGATACTTCACGGCGGAGCTCTTCCGCATCTCAGCAGCAGCTGAGGAGGCACACAACGCGAGCTTTGGGCCGGCAAACATCACCGATGACCTGTTCTTGGTGCATCCTCCAGAGCCGTTCGATCTTCCTCGACGCTCTAGATTAGATCAGATCCGTCCACTTGAGGAGCAGCCATCATCGTCAGATCTTTGGAGGTTCGATCGTGACCGGCCATCCAGCGAGGGTTAGCCACGGCGTACTGCAGCCGTTGATCTTCCATGTGGCTAATCCTCCACCGTCAGATCAGAGCAGAGGCCCCTTCGTTTACCGCAGCGCACCGCCACAGTCAGATCAGCCACGTGGGAGACCCTCTACCATTCGATCCGAGCCGAGGACACTTCGTTGAGGCGCCACCACTCTAGAACACACGATCGTCCACTGGTGCGCATCCAGCCTTTCGCTTAAATAAAGGGTAAATTACCCTGTAGGCCCTTCTCTCTTCTGCATTTAATATTTAGTCCTGTAAATAGTTTTTGTAGTTCATTTTATTTGGTTATTTTGCATCGAGGACCTTACTGTTTTGAATATTTGCTATATATTCCCTGTCTTTAGTGTCCACGTGCTTCGGACACGTGCTTTAGTGGGTTATTTGCATTATTTCCCTTGTAGTTCTGGTTTGTTATTGTTTGAATCTTTTTAAATAGGAACGACGTTTTAGTCCTTCCAGGCCTGAGTCACGTGTGCCATGCGTGAGTCTTTGGGATTTTTTCATTTAAGGGCCTCAGCTTTCCTACCGTGTTACCAATTGGCCCCTGGAACTTAGTTCTATTACAGATAGGCCCTTGTCCACTATTTGCTTATTTTTTATTTTATAAAATACCAAATTCAACCCAAATTTGGTGAAAATTGGATAGCTGGCTCCTGCCACTGTGTAAACTTTTCCTAATTTTTGGGTACAAATTTTAGCCTTTTTATTATTTTTAAAAATCAAAAAACACCCCTTTTTCTGTCTGTCCAAATATTAAATTCACAAAAAAATATAAAACATCTTTAAAAATTATAAAAAAATCAGATTTTGTTTATCTTGTTGTGTTTGATTTTTTGACCAATTTTGGTCATTTTTGGACTTAATGAAATATAAAAATTGAAAAACTGTGAAAATCATATAAAAATTCTAAAAAATCAGAGAAAAATCAAAAAATTAAACTCAGTTCCTGATTGTTCCTTTTTGTTTCTATTTTATAGGAAAAATACCTCAGGCTTTGATAGGGACATTTGATATTTTATCATGGCCCTTGAAG
Organism: Ottelia alismoides; assembly: GCA_037367405.1. Lineage (NCBI taxonomy): Eukaryota > Viridiplantae > Streptophyta > Magnoliopsida > Alismatales > Hydrocharitaceae > Ottelia > Ottelia alismoides. The sequence goes on from JAZKJV010004093.1 coordinate 429,528, forward strand.
CTTGGTTGGACAGTGCTCATTGATTTTTGCCTTGTTTCATTTATAAAATTCTATAAAATTAGAAAAATATAAAAATTCACCAAAAATAGAAAAAATATAAAAGTTCTAAAAATATTTTTGTTTTATTTTTTGAACCTTTTTAGAGTAATTAAATACATGTGGAAATTTGCTTGTTTCATTGTTTTCTTATTTTCTTGATAATTAAAAATTCAAAAAAAAATAAAAATATTAAAAATCCACCAAATTTGCTTGTTTTTATTTTTTTTGACTACTTCGTAGGCCACAAGGCCATTCTACGCTCCCTGAGTCCGACCTTGGTCACTATAACAGGCTAATCCAATAGGCAGGGGCACTAGTTCTTTTCCTTGATTTTGTCTTGTTTTGGTGGTCTGCTCTTACATTTTTCTTGTTGAGTTGATTGATCTCTCGATCTGGGTCGCAATGACCCGAGAGCTTATTTTGACCTGATCCGGATTGATTGAGATTTTTGGCTCATCAGAATGGCACCGTTGCTGGGGAGCACGGCTTAGCAGTCAGTTTTTTCTTTTTATTTTGTTTTCTTTTTCGCGGCTTTTCGTGGCTCTTTCTAAGTCCGTGACTTTTCGTGGCTTTTTATTTTCTTTTATTTTTTCTTTATTTTATTTTATTTTATTTTATTTTTCTTTTTGTTTTTGCTTGTTTTTGCTTGTTTATTTTTCTTGTTATTTTTGCACATATACCATGTTTTCTCTCATTTATTTTATTTTGCTTTAGTTTATTGAGGCTTGACACACTCTTCTATTTTCTTGCGAGAGCCCGAGGACTGAGCGGCAAATTTCAAGGAGCCAGCACAACTGCGGTGATCGGAGGCGGCTCCCTTCTGCACGGAGCCACAGGAGAGCACGAGGAGGCAGCCGAGTGCGAGTTAGTTTTTTATTTCAGCACATTTGAACTATTATTGTAATAATACAGGGACAGCCGGACACTTAGACTTTCTTAGATACTTTAGGGGTCTGTTTCTCCGAGCACCGGTGTGCTTGGGGGACCCCTTAGTTTTCTTCGTGTTTTTTTGCGATTTTGTTTTCTTTACTGCCTTTTCCGGTTTCTCGCAGTTTTTCGAGCCCCTAGCCTTAGGACTTTCTACTTGATTGTGACATAATAATTAGGATCCAAGCACCCTAATATATATGCCTGCACCTATAGATCGGTAATTGGACCTATAATAAACAAATTAATAAAATAGTCGATCACTACCTTCGAGCCTACGCACCGCAGCCCACCCTGCCAAGCGTTGCTCCTGAAACCGATTTGTCGGAGGAGGGGTGGACCCGAGACCGGACTCTTTGGATTGGAGGCTGGTGATCGACTAGTTGTTCTTTCGAGTAGAATTGCTATTTAGGGACTCGGTTTCCGCCTGCACCATTTAGGTAGTTTATTTTCAGTCTTTAAATTCTGTGCGGATCATTTTGCATGTAGACTGCTGGAGTCAGGTACGCATCTCTTACTCTGCATGCATCATTGATTTCATCACGCATTGGCTTTTTTGACTTCTCCCCCCTGATTTTTGGACTTAATAACCAGGAGAACCGAAAAATTCATTAGGCGATTTCTTTTTATTTGAAAAATATCTAAAAAGAAAAATAATAAAATCGGGACTGCTAATCACACTTGATATAAAAGACACCGAATTGAAAATTTTGTCTTGGGGAGAGTAACCCCCCTCCTTGTTTGGTTTGGATGAGCGAGAGAGTCACACGTACCTTAGGATAGAGCCACATCCAATTTTTCTCGACTGATTACCGGCTTTCTATGTGGGACAGTCGGTTGAGAAAAATTTGGATTCCTATTCAGCTCACGTAATCGCTCTGAAAGACTGAATTATCACCTAAAATAAAATCGATAAGATAATTGACCGATCCTTTTCGGTCTTCAGCTCATGTGCGTAGGTAAATCGGGGGTTTGCCTTTTCATCTTATGTGATTTCCATATCCTTTATGCCTTCCCCCCATCTTCTTCTCTTCAGTCTTCTTCTTCTCCTTCACCCCTGGATGATGGATCCCCTACACTTCGAGCCGACTCTTGCGTCTTTTTCTTCACCATCTGACCATCAGTCCAGTCCACCTCCTAGGGAGGTCGGATCTCCGACCAACCTCCCGCTCCCTCCCTCCCATCCCGTTCACTACTCTGGGCATGTTGTGCTTGACGTCCGAGGATACCAGATAGAGCAGATGCGAGACCCGGATGATGCCATTGCTGAGTTGAGAGCTCACTCAGTTCTTGATCAGAGAGAGCAGTGGGGACTACCAGATAGATCCTATCCTAGATGGATGGAGGAGCAGAGATCACAGGGAGCTCAGCCATCTTCTACATTACATCCATTCATCTTGGATTTGTATTACATTCAACAACCGCCGACACTTGCAGGAAAGGCGCACGAGGAGCTTTATCTTCACCTATCTGCATTCGAGGAGTTTTACAGAGCACAGAGATACTCAGATATCACTGCAGAGGAGCTGATGAGGAGGACCTTCCCATTCACGCTTCAGGAGAGAGCCATGAGATGGCACAGATGATTGGGAAGGACATTCGATACGTGGAGAAATCTACGCCGAGAGTTCTTACAGAGATACTTCCCCCAGCGTAGAGCAGAGTTTATGCGGTCTTTGATCACCGACTATTCAGTAGACCCCCAGGAGCCACTACATGAGGCATGGTCGAGGTTTCTTGACCTCTTTAGGAGATTTCCCGATCAAGGACTTCCACTGACAGACTTGATAGAGATCTCCATGCGGGGGATGACCGCAGACAGCTAGCACTGGTGATTACCACACGTGGCGGTTCACACCGCAATTCCGACATTCACTTACTGGATACCATCTCGCGGCTACTTTCACAGAGTTCTTCTTCACGAGATGCCATAGTCGGGACAACACATGCGGACGAGGCAGTACCAGTGCGGTGTGTCGCAGTACATGAGGATCCAGTTTCTACACACCAGCTCGAGGACTTAGAGCATACAGCACCACAGAGTACAGAGGAGATGACTGCGGCAGCAGAGGTTCGAACCCATAGTCTTCTCGAGCTCCCGTTGGTTTTCCAACGGGAGGTCGAGTCAGCCCTAGAGTTTCAGTAGACGAGTCTTGGATATCAGATCTTCTGATACTCCAAGAGCCGGAGGAGCCCCCGCTACTACAGCCATTGACTGAGCTGCTTCAGTTTCCAGTCCCGGAGGAGTCATCTTCCTTTCTGCAGAGATACTTCTCGGATACCGACAGCTACCATGACTCAGCCCAACAGCCACAATTCGATATGGGACACCACTTTGAGAGTACAGACACAGAGAGTCCCGTATTCGAGCCTTTTGTCCTCCACTCTGACGAGATAGACACCTTTGCTGAGGACCAGTTGGCAGCCAGCATAGCCGTAGAGCGAGGATCAGCCGCAACACTTTGCCAGCATCCGCGGTGTTGACGAGTACCTTCTCCTGCTTCCAGATTGTCGAGACCTACACTTCAGATGATGATGCAGCCTGGTGCACCGATCAGATACTTGACAGCACTGCAGATGCCCTTCTAGATCCTGATCCTCTCATATTCACTTCTGATCTTGCATCTCTCCCCGAGGGTTATCTGTGGGAGGATGCCGCACGCGATGAGTACTCTGTTTCACCTTCTGAGAGTGTCTCCGATCTGGCGGAGCACGAAATCGAGTCTTTAGATCCTTCTAATTCTGAGTCTTCTCACCTCGACGACCCTCGCGAGGATGAGCCCATCCTGGAGATATTCGATGATCTGCCTGATTTGCTTCTATTTCATTCATCGGATATCAGTCTTCTTAGAGAGTCTCCTGATCTTGACTGCCCACACTTCTTTGAGACATTGATTGACGTGGAGGATTCTATTACTGATCCATCCTTCTCCACGTTTGATTTCTTCGGCTCCACACTTTCACTCCAATCTGATCCAGAGCCAACGATATCTTTTGTGCTCCCGGATCCCGATCACTTACATCCACATCATTGGCCGGTAGCAGACACCCGCTTGATTGCATACCTGGGTGTCATTCTTTACACTTTGGAGTTCATCGCTATTCTCATACCGATACTGCGACGACAATACGACATTCGACTTACCGATGCCATCCTGAACCTAGATACTGCATTGTCCTAGCCTTTGCGCTCAGCTAGGGGCGAAAAATCTAGCGCTTGTTGAGAGGCACCTCAACATTGTACTCTTTTGTATATATGTGTTTTATCTTAGTTTGATCTTTCCTTCTTCCGTTCTTGTTTTCACCCCAGGTCTTGCCTAGGATTATCTTTGATATACTTAGGATATTCCTCATCCTAAGTATAGGGGGGTGGAAACACCGGGTTGTTCTTCCATTCTGTTCCATCACTTCTGTTGTTTCCTATAGCTACCCCTGTTTTGCTGCCTATACTTAGGGATATTTTACCCTAAGTATAGGGGGATAGACCCTGTACATTCTCCACTCGGTTTCCCCTTTGTGTACAGCCTGCTATACTTAGGATTATTTGATCCTAAGTATAGGGGGAAAAGCCGAGACTCTCTTGATTTTGATTCATTCATTCATTCATCTTTGTATATAGCCTTCCTTTTCACTTCCCTATACTAAGCACGAGTTATGTCTTCTTCATCGCTCTTGACTCTGAGGACATCGTTCGAGCTAAGCATAGGGGGGGTGTATATATTTCATATATACTGTAGCCATAACTCGTACTTTGTGTGAGTGTGTAAATAAATAAAAATGGCTAAACATCCAAAATCCATAAAAATTAAAAAATATTCCCTGTAAATAAACCTTCATTTATTTGCACATACATAGCTATTGTATAAAACTATTTTTGTAAAAATGTTTTCAAAAACTTTTTGTGTAAAGTTTGTGTAAATATGTATATCAAAATTATGTATATAGTACAAAATTTTTCCAAAATGTTTTGAAAATCAAATGTTTGCAAAAAGCTTGTGTAAACGTGTGTAAATATTTTGCAAAACTTGCATTCATGCATTCATCCATGATTTCAAAACATTTTTCAAAAATTTTGCATGTTTGTAAATATTGTGTAAATAACATCTTTGTATATACTTGTATATAGTTTTTCCTGGATTATAGTTGACATTTAAACTAGCCTAGAAATTAGATTGGGAAATGGAGCTTGATTAAGATCTTAATCCACCTAATTCTAACAAGAACCTTATAGGGCTTAGGGTTAAGGCTTTTCAGGTCCATGGTGACTTAATTCTTTGAGTCCACTAGGCTATGATCACATGTCCTCTCAATGAGCCTAAGTAGAACACTTAACAACACACACATGACTCATATAGACAATGGCTTTACTTGGACCCGCACTTAGCACCGAGCTCTCTACGGATGAGGTGGTGAGGAGGCAGTCTACCTTGACTTGGGGTAGCATATGAGGGTAGTACTTCTAGGCGGAACCTCTCTTCTTCTTTTAGTGAAGGAAGTGCATCTCAACTTGGTATGGTTGCCTTGAAGTCTAACGACAGGAGTTGTGGGTTGCAATAATGCTTCAAAAGAGGGATAGTCTACTGGCTCAAGAGGAAAAACTCCTTATGTATATATGCTGCACATGTATATGTTGTATAGATGCACTTGAAAAAAAAATGCAAAAAGAAAATAACTCCAAAAAAGTGGTGGGTCTGATAGAAAATAATAATCCCACCTGAGTATGTATATAGTGCAAAAAAGAAAAGCTTGAGATTCATGTCCCACCTTATGTAGCTTGCAGTAGGGAGACTTAGCTACACTGGTTGAGCTCCCAAGGATACATGGCTACACTGACCATGGTCCATTCTCTTCTTCCCCCTCTTCTTGAGCCAGTTGAACTTGAACTTAGAAGGGAATACCCCGCTCCTCGAGGAAAGAGTAGCCAGATTGAGGTCATAGAGTTACCTTGTTGGGGAGGGTTGTCAAGTTGCCACTTCTGAGGTGGAGAGCTTATATATCACTTACACAGTACAAGGAAAGATTCATAGTCTTCAGGGTTTGTGTATGATGACTTGTTCTGATCTAGATTATTGACGAGTCTTAATTATAGATTAGTGGAACTTAGAGGCTGTTGAGTTTTAAACCTAAGTCTAAATAAGGTTCCGACACATCAATAATCCAAAGATCTGATTGAGCTCCATAATTCAATTTAATGAAGGCAAGTTTAATTATCAGCATTAATCCATGTATATTCTCCTCTTTTTCTTTTTCTTTTTCTTTTTCACTTCTTTTTCAAATAAATGTTTGCTAAGGGACAAGCAAAGTTAAGTATAGGGGGGTGATGAATACCCATTCATCACTCTTTATTCTTTTATTTTAGCTACAAAACCTTTGCCAAACACATGTATATTCTTGTAAATACAAATAATTATTAAATTGCATGCATTGTGTAAATAAGCATAATTAGCATGTTTTGGTGCATAAATAAAATAATAAAGAAACAAAAGAAAAACAGGGAAATATTTAGAATAAATATTGAGCGACTTAATCCCAAGGGAGTGCTCAGTATGGGCCTGACCGCATAAAAACCAAAGTAAAGGGAGATAAGGAAGCTCATGTGTATATATACCTATAAATAAATAAATAAAAATATTTTCCTCTAAAAAAAATAAAAATGGGTTGTATTTATTTGTAAATATTTGTATATATTTGTAAATACAAAATCAAAATAAAAATAGAAAAATAAAAAGAAAATAAAAATTCCTTCACACTTGTGTGTTCACCATGTAAATAGACTCACTTATATATTTATTTACCGCTATAAATAAATAAATTAAAATCTCATAAAAATTGTATATATTCTTTATTCCATAATGTAAATAAATAAAATAAAAATTACAAAAATAAAAATAAAATAAAAAGAAATAAAAATAAAATCAATTCCATCATTGTATATATACCATATATGTATATAAATAAACCTATTTATTTAACCCTTGTAATTAAATAATAAAAATAAAAAAAATAAAATATTCCAAATTTTATCTTGTAAATAAATAAAATATAAAATTGGAATAAAAATGTATAAAAATAAATAATTAAAAATCAAAATTAAAAATACAATATTGTATATACCTATGTATATAGTACTATATTATAAATACCTATTTTTTATTCCAAAAAAAATAAATAAAAATGACAAAAAAATAATTTAAAATAAAAGAAACATTTTTCATATTTTAAGTTTTTCCAAATTCGGCCATTTATTTTTTTAAATTGAATTTCCAAATCTTTTACACGTGGCCGCATCCCATTGGTCCAGGGGGATGTTGACCCCCCGGTCAACTCCCCCCTGGACCACAGAGTCCCGGATCCGAGTTTTCGACCCGACTTCTTGATATTTTCCACACTCGATCCGATCACTAAAACCCTATACCCCGGGTCCTATCTCTTCCTTGCAGATCCGACACCTTCGCCCGGGGTGGGTATGAGGGGTCCGAGCTCCGATTTGCTTGCCCAATCCTTGTCTTCTCGGACCCCTAGACATATAAAGTCTCGCCTCCGGCAGCTGATTCACTCATCTCTAGTCCTCCCCCTCGACGCCAAGGAGCTCCTCCACCTCGCCTGAGTGACAACGGTGCGAATTGGAGTGGAAGTGAGGCTCGAGGCATTGGGAATCCTCTGATCCGGTGGCTTCGTCGCCGTGCACCGCCGCGAGCGCGCCCAGCCTCAGGAACCGACGCCCCCATGCAGGAAATGACCCTCGGAGCTCCTCGAGCTCCAGCACAGTCGACCTCCTCTGCCAGGTAGGTAGATTAGCTTGTAGCTTAGCGTAGAGTTTAGATTTTAGGTTATTGTTTCCGTAGCTCCGCCGCCTTTGCCCGTCGTCTCCGTCCAGCCATTTGCCCATCCGAACGCACCACCACCTTCACTAGACTCCTCCGCACATTCTTCATTCAGCCACCCAACCCTGACTCGCCCCGGAGCAGGGACTTCGGTCCTCCTCCTCCGCCGCTCGTCGGAGGACCTCCACACCGCCACATCTTTCACCCATTCACCCTCTCACTGGGTCGAGGCACTTTGCCCTTGACCTAGGAGTTCGTCTGTGTGCAATGCAGGTTGAAAAAGGCCCATCTGAGGGGCTTGAGGTTCAGGCGCAGCAGCTCCAGGCCACCGCCGTCGCGGGGCCATTCTGGTGGTCGTCAGCCTCATCGGAGACCATCATCCGCTGCGGGACTTCACGGCGGAGCTCTTCCGCATCTTAGCAGCAGCTGAGGAGGCACACAGCGCGAGCTTTGGGCCGGCGAACATCGCCGGCGACCTATTTATGGTGCATCCTCCAGAGCCGTTCGATCTTCCTCGACGCTTCAGATTAGATCAGATCCATCCACTTGAGGAGCAGCCATCACCGTTAGATCTTTGGAGGTTCGATCGTGACCATCCATCCAACGAGGGTTAGCCGCGGCGTACTGCAACCGTTGATCTTCCACGTGGCTAATCCTCCACAGTCAGATCAGAGTAGAGGCCCCTTCGTTTACCTGCAACGCACCGCCACCGTCAGATCAGCTACGTGGGAGACACTCTGTCGTTCGATCCGAGCCGAGGACACTGCGTTGAGGCGCCACTACTCCAGACCGCACGATCGTCCACGTGGCGCCCTTCTCTCTTCTGCATTTAATATTTAGTCCTGTAAATAGTTTTTTTAGTTCATTTTATTTTGGTTATTTTGCATCAAGGACCTTGTTGTTTTGAATATTTGCTATCTAGTCCCTGTCTGTAGTGTCCACGTGCTTCGACACGTGCTTTAGTGGGTTATTTGCATTATTTCCCTTGTAGTTCTAGTTTGTTATTATTTGAATCTTTTTAAATAGGAATGATGTTTTAGTCCTTCCAGGCCTGAGTCACGTGTGTCGTGCGTGAGTCTTTGGGATTTTTGTATTTAAGGGCCTCAACTTTCCTATCGTGTTACCTATTGGCCCCTGGAACTTATTTCTATTACAGATAGGTCCTTGTGCATTGTTTTCTTATTTTTTATTTTAATAAAATATCAAATTCAACTCAAATTTGGTGAAAATTGGATACGTGGCTCCTGCCACTGTGTAAAATTTTCCCTAATTTTTAAGTATAATTTTTTAGCCTTTTTATTATTTTTAAAAATTCAAAAACACCCCTTTTTCTGTCTGTCTAGATATGAAATTCACAAAAAATTATAAAAGCATCCTTAAAAATTATAAAAAAAACAAATTTTGTTTATTTTGTTGTGTTTGATTTTCTGACCAATTTTGGTCATTTTTGGACTTAAAGAAAATAAAAAATTGAAAAACTTTGAAGATCTTATAAAAATTCTAATAAATCACAGAAAAATCAAAAATTAATAAACTAAGTCCCTGATTGTTCCTTTTTGTTTCTATTTTATAGGAAAAATACCTTCAGGATTTGATAGGACATTTGATATTTTATCTTGGCCCTTGAAGCTTGGCTAGACAGTGCTCATTGATTTTTGCCTTGTTTCATTTTTATAAAATTCTATAAAAATCAAAAAATTATCAACAATTCACCAAAAACAGTTAAAAATATAAAAATTCTAAAAATATTTTTGTTTGATTTTTTGAACCTTTTTAGAGTAATTAAATAGTTGTGGAAAGTTGCTTGTTTCATTGTTTTTCTTATTTTCTTGATAATTAAAAATTCAAAAAAATATAAAAATATTAAAATCCACCAAAAATTGCTTGTTTTTATTTTATTTATTTTTCAACTACTTCGTAGGCCACAAGGCCAATCCGCGCTCCCTGAGTCCGACCCTGGTCGCTATACCAGGCTAATCCAATAGCCAGGGCCACTAGTTCTTTTCCTTGATTTTTGTCTTGTTTTGGTGGTCTGCTCTTACATTTTTCTTGTTGAGTCGATTGATCTCTCGATCCGGGTTGCAACGACCTGAGAGCTTATTTTGACCTTATCCGGATTGATTGAGATTTTCGGCTCATCAACCACGGGAGAGAGGTGATAGCAAGGATCGCCTCATCTGGTAAGGTCTCAGAAATAGACTCAATTTGCCCAGAATCCTCAAGATGCTCTAATCAAGAGAGATGATTTGCCACCACATTCTTGACTCTAGGCTTATCCTTATTCTCTATATCAAACTCCTAGAATAGAAGGATCTATCTGGTCAATCTAGCTTTGGCATCCTTCTTGGCCATGAGGTACCTGATGGCGGTATGATCAGTAAATATGGTCACCTTAGATCCAATGATGTATGATCTAAACTTATCTAGGGCAAACACTACGGCTAGCATCTCCTTCTCAGTGATGGTGTAGTTCCGTTGAGTGGCATCCAAAGTATGGCTAGCATAGTGTATGGAAAATGGCAATCCATCCCTCCTCTGTCCCAGCACGGCCCCTACAGCAAAATCGGAGGCATGCGCCATGATCTCGAATGGGAGAGACCAATCAGGTGGCTGGAGGACAGGAGCCTCAACAACTAGACTCTTGAGAGTCTCAAATGACGCTAGACACTTATCATCCACAATGAACTTGGTGTTTTTCGTCAGCAATATAGTCAATGGCCGGGTGATCCTACTGAAATCATGAATGAATCGTCGGTAGAAACTGACATGACCCAGAAAAGACTGTAACTGTTGTAAGTTGGATGGTGGACTGAGTTTCCTAATGATATCCACCTTGGCCGGATCAACCTCCAAGCCCCTATTGGAGATGATATGGCCAAGCATCGTCCCTTGAGTCACCATGAAGTGACTCTTCTCCCAAGAAAGAACAAGATGGACCTCGATGCATCGCTGAAGGACGCGGTCTAGGCAGTCAAGACCAGCATCAAACCCATCGCCATAGACCGAAAAGTCATCCATGAAGACCTCCAAGCACTCATCCACCATGTCCGAAAACATGGACAACATGCACCTTTGGAATGTCGCCGGAGCGTTGCATAGACCAAAGGGCATCCTTCTGAAAGCATATGTCCCAAAAGGACAGGTGGATGTGGTCTTATCATGGTCTTCAGGCGCAATGGCCACCTGATTATATCTGGAGTACCCGTCCAGAAAGCAGTAATGACTCTTCCCGGCTATCCTCTCTATAATCTGATCAATACAAGGTAGCATGAAATGATCCTTCTTGGTGGCCTAGTTCAATCGTATGTAGTCCACACAGACCCTCCAAGAAGTGGTTACTCAGGTAGCGATCTCCTCTCCAGACTCACTAACAACTGTAGTGATGCCCATCTTTTTGGGCACCACATGTAACAGACTGATCCATTTGGAGTCGGAGATAGGGTAGATAAAATCAGCGCTCCACCATTTCGAAATCTCCTTCATGACAACCTCTCGAAGATTCGGGTTCAACCGCCACTGGAACTCACGCGACGACTTCATGTCCTCTTCGAGATAGATATGGTGGGAGCATAGTGCCAAACTTATCCCCTGGAGATCGCTATGCTCCATCCTATCATCTTGCGATTCTTTTCAAGAACCCCCATCAGACGGGATTCTTGCTCTCCAGTCAAATCTGGTGAGATAATGACTGGGTGCATCTCATGCTCGCCCGCAAGGAACCTATACTTCATCGATGATGGCAAGGGCTTCAGCTTTGGACAATGGGTGCTAGCGGATCTGGCCTCTGAAATGTCTTAGTGAATGTAACCAAATCTGCATGGGAGAATGACAACCCTCACTGAAAATCAGAATCTGGTGAAGACTACTCTGCTGGTATGTCTCTGCTCTGCATGGGATCATCCTCCACCCTAGCTCCTAGATCTGTGGACATCAGACAAGGAATCATATCATCAAACTCTGCCCAATTTATGTCTTCCTCCGAGGGATCTGAATCTGAATCACAAAAATCAACTGCCTTTCAATCGAGAACACGATCTACTGCCTCAATTGTATCATGTACAAGGAATGTGCTCTCCAAGCTCTCCTATACTGGCATCTGTACATCAGCAGGATCTGAAGGTGAGAGGATGGCTCGCAAAACTGGGTCTGCCCAAACTACCTCATCGTCTATGATCACAAAATCACAATCCTGGTGGATGTCTCACTCTGCCTCTATCATTTGCTCTGAATTTGTAGGCGGGTCCAAGCAAGCTGAATCTCTATCTCTATTCTCCTCGATCGTCTCTATTTCTATACTCTCGCCCTCGACATGAAAGTATACCTTCCTACTATCATGATGAGACACTACCTTGGCTGTGGCCATGAACGGGCATCCTAGAATGACGGGGGTATCAGTCATGGACTCAGGGATCTCCATGTCCAACACAACGAAGTCCACGGGGAATTTCAGGCCCTGAATTGTGACGACAACATCCTTCAGCGACCCTTTCGGCCTCTTGACAGATCGATCAGCAAACTGAAGAACCTTCCTACTCTGTCGTAGAGGGCCAAACACGAATCGGTCGAGTAAGGCTGCCGGAAGTAGGTTTATGGAAGAACCTCTATCTAATAGAGTCCGATCAAACCTCTGCTCATGAATATGGCATCTGACATAGGAAGCTCCTGCATCTGGCCTCTTGGCTGGCAAACAGTGCTATATGGTGAAGCAAGTGGCGCGAGTGAGCACATGGATCTCTGACTGGTGGTTCCTCCTCTTCCTACGAATAGTAGTCCTGTCTCTGAGGTTCCTCTGGAAAGGGGGGGTGTTCTCCAAGGCCACCTGCAGAGTCAGCTGTATATGAAATATGTCCATCACCTGTTGGCTGAACTCTAACTGGTGTGATTTTTTTGGATTTTCTTTTTTAGGCCCCTTAGCCAAGCGGAGTGCTTGGGGAAAGGGGATTGATGGGCCCTTCTCAGATGAAGGGCTTCGATCGAGTCTATGCTGTTGTGGCAAAGTAGAATCCATACATAAATCATCAATCAACACAGATGGACTCACAAATGACAAACCCTTTCCTTTATTCTCAAAGCAGTCCTGAGATACGTGAATAGCAGGAAATGCAACAGGAGAAGAACTGGTGGCCCCAATACCACCTGTGGCATCTGGACTCGCTGCATCAGTATCACGCTCTGGCTCATCATCTCTGGTGGCATCAGCACCACCTCCTCCATCTGGTGAAGTGACGGCCTCAGTACCATCAACTAGATCAACATCCTTGGTGGCGTCAGCACCATCGTCATCATCATCATCACGAGCGGCATCAACATTGTTCTTCTCCTCATCTGGCACTCTTGAAGCTATATGGGGTCGTCGCTCAGACGAGGCACCGTCGGCTGGCATCCTACCACTCCTAAGTGTAACAAAGTCAGCATCAAAAGTGTATGCAGTAATATCACCAAGTGAATCAGTAGGAGTGGTAACCTCTGTAAACTCTACCTGCTCAAACTTACTCTTGAGGTTGTTCGGATTCGGCTCGATATATGCAGGGATGGCGGCCTTTCCTTTGATGATCTATCTCATCTCCTGTCAGAACTCATCCATCTCCCGTAGGAAGGTAGCCTGCGGGTCAAAGATGAGGCCGGCTAAATCATCTAAGGCAGGGTTCTCATAGGCAAGCCCATGAGAGCCTGACGAGTGGCCTCTCTGGAAGTGAGGCTGCTACTGCTGGGAGTGAGAGGGATACTTGAGCTGAGAGTGATACTGCTGAGGTTGCTGCTGCCTTTAAGACTGTCCCTGTTGATAGGGACGAGGACCATGCTGCTGGTAAGAGTGCTGTGGACGTGGCTGCTGCTGGTGTGGTGGGAACTGGGCTGCTGGTGCTTCTCTCGCTGCTGGCCGTACTGGCCACCCTGAATTGGAGGCCGCTGCTGGGAACTAGTACCTCCGATCGACCAACGGAATCCGGGATGGTCTTGTCGGATCCTAAGCTGAGGTCGGTCATACCATATCCCATTGAAATCCATCAACTGCTCCTACTCGTAGGTGGGTGGGGGGAGTACTGCCAGGGGATGGTTTGGCTTATACACCACCATCTGACTATCCTGAGATGGTGGCGGCTGAACGTACTGCTGCTGCGGCTGCTGGAACGGTTCCGCCTGAACATGGTGAACCTGTCGGTACTAGGCGGAGGGCTGGGTCGAGCTGCTGCTATTGCCGGTGTCTGCCCGTGACTTTAGACGGGGCTGAGAAGCCGTCTGTGCCTCCTAGAGACACATGATCTGGGTCTTCAGGTCACTCAGCGTTTGTGCAATATGGTTGATTTGTATCATGTCCTTGCACTTTATCTTTTCTATCAACTCGATCTAGTCCAGCTTCTCGCTGATGATCCCCATGTCAACGGTTGTCGACTCTGCCTATGCTGCTACCGCTGATGATGTAGAAGGACCGATGTCGAACTGTGCTATCCTCTGATAGGACACAACCTGTAGCGTGTGCTTCCCCTGAGTTTAGAGTCGGGTCTGGGACATCTCTGTATAGTTCTCCACCATCTCCTCATAGATGGCCCAGACCTGATCCTCATCCTTGGTGAAATACGAGCCCCCACAGGATGTGTTCACTAACCCCTGCAACTATGGTGTCAACCCGCAGAAAATGCTCTCGACAAGGTTGGGCTTCGATATGTCGTGATGGGGGCACCAGTCTGTAAGATCCCTGAATCGGTCCATGCCTCGTGAAATTGCTCATTGGGGAGCATGGAGAAATTGCTGATCAGGGTCCTAGCTGCATTGGTCTGGCCGAGTGGGTAATACTTGTTGAGATACTCGTTCCGGAGATGCTCCCATGTAGTGACGAATCTCCCGAAATGCTTCAGCCAGTTGGCTGCTCTGTCGACGAGGGAGAAAGGGAAGGCCATCATCATGATGGTGTCCTCGTCCACGAGGTGATCGTGGACAGTACTACATATCATCTCAAACTCCTGCATATGAAGGCTGGCTCCTCGATGGCGAGTCCGTGAAAACGAGGCAGGAGCTGGATCATCAGGGGTGGGAGCTTGAAATCTCCCAAAATAGCTGTCAACACTATCCATCTGTAGGTGAGAGTTGCACCAGGGTTATGCAACTCCCTCATTGGGCACGTGGCTGCTGCTGGCTGAACTAGCTGTGCGGGCTCCTCTCCCTCAGGAATATCTCCTCCACCGGGTCTTTGCTGCTCTCTGTCTGCTCTCATCTGCTCCATCTCCCGGCACGTATCTACCATGAAAGCTCTCTGATCCTGGATTTGTCGCTGCATCGTCTCAAGGGAGGCTAACAGGGTGTTGTTGACCGCACCCTAGTCCAGTACGTAAGTCTGCTCTCCTCAGTGACCATCGGTGTGCTCCTCGCTGCTGGCCATGGTCTCTGCAAAGGAAAAAGACCCAAACTCAAGTGCTGATAAATCAACAGACTGCTGCGGTATCTGCTCGGGAACCTCAGGACTGGTAGAAGGGTGGTCGAGGGGGAACATGGAGGAATCAAACTTGGGTTTGGAGAGCGGGACTCGACTCTCACGAACCAACCTAGATGAGCGGGCTGGAGTGCTCGAAAGCGGTGCAGCCATAGCCTGCCTAAGGGACCTCCGACCCATCATCTTGATCTGGCGAGTAAGGAGGATGAGATCTGAATAAGATTCGGTCTTTTATCTAGTCAATTTTATTAGATGACCAAATAGTCTTTCAGAGCGATTAAGCGAGCTATTGGGAATCCAACACCCCTAGGAGACTGTCCCGATCCATAGCTAGATCTTTCCCAGCCAGTACAAGTCACGGACCGTTTACCGGCTACCCGATCGACTCGCTCTTTTAAGGATATCACGGCCCGCTTTATCAGAGATCGGAGCGATCCTCACTGGAGAATGACTAACTTGAAATCAGTAGTCTGAAGAAGGGTCGGATGTGGCTCTAGCCTAGGGTCCGGGTAACTCTCTCGCTTATCCACACCATATAAGGAGGGGATTGCTCTCCCAAGACAAATATTTTTGGTGAAGTGTATTTTAAGATCAAGTTTGCTTAAACAGTCTCGATTTTATGGTTTTTGTTTTTAGGTCTTTTTCAAAACACACAACGCCTAACGAATTTTTCGGTTCTCCTGATTATTTATAAGTTTAAAAACAGGAGGAGAATACGAAAAAGCCGATGCACGACTAAACACGATGATGCATACTGAGTAAGAAATGTGTACCTTAACTCCAACACTCTACATGCAAAAT
This sequence comes from Ottelia alismoides, assembly GCA_037367405.1. Lineage (NCBI taxonomy): Eukaryota > Viridiplantae > Streptophyta > Magnoliopsida > Alismatales > Hydrocharitaceae > Ottelia > Ottelia alismoides. The sequence goes on from JAZKJV010004093.1 coordinate 445,545, forward strand.
GATCCGCATATAAATTTAAATGAAAGAAATAAAACTAATCTAAATGATGCAATGAGGAAATCATCCTTAAGCACATAGTTTCTACACGTGAAGCACAATAGCTAACAGGTCAACGAGAGGGGTCGGGGTGCGATCTCTGATGCCGATCGGTGTCCGCCACAACAGATCCTGCCAGCGCTGTATACGGCCTCTAGCGGCACGTGACCCCTCAAGTGACCAGGTTAGCTTTTTATTAGTGATTTAATTAATAATGTACAATTACGATCTATAGTCACAGAAATGTAATTAGGGTTGGGCCTTAATAATTACGTCACAAGACAATAGAAAAACCTAAAGCTAAAGCTAAAATCCTCGAGAATCAAAGATAATAAATTCGACAAAAGCAAAACCGACGAAAACCACGGTGAGGTCCCCTGAGCACACCGGTGCTCGGCGAAACAGACCCCGAAAATCACCATGTCTGATAGAGTCTCTGAGTGTCAATTCCTGTATTATTACAATAATAATAGTCTGAAATAAAACTAAACTAAGCCTAAGCTAAACTCCCCAGACTTCTGCTCTCCTCTCTCACGCTCTCCTATGGCTCTATGCAGAAAAGAGCTGCCTCCAAGTCTTGCGGTTGCGTCGGCTTTTTGAAGAAAGCTTCCCTCGATCGTCGGGCCCTCGTAAGAAAATCAAACAAAAATGTGTCAGTCCACGATTATTATAATAATTGAAAACAAAATAAAAGAAAATAAAAATAGATGCAAAAATAAAAACAAAAATAAAGAAAAGAAATAAAAACATAAATAAAAAAACAAAACAAAAATAAAAAGAAAACAAATAAAAGAAAAGAAAAAAAAGCGGAAAAAGAAAGAAAAGCCGTTGTGCTCCCCAACAACAGTGCCATTCTGATGAGCGACCCGAGCGACTAAGGTAAGAAGGTATCAATGGTCGCTGCGACCTCAACCTCTCGGATAGGGCTCAATCAAGAAAATCGAAGACCACCAAAATAAAAATCATTCAATCAACTCAAATAGCGGTCTCGCTATTTTATTTTACCTGGTATAGCTACCAGGGTCGAACACAAGGAGCACGGTATGGTAAACCTATGAAGTAGTCGGGATTCAAAAAAAGAAATAAACTATTTTTCATGGATTTGTATATTTTTTAAATTTTTTTATGACTTTTAAAATTAAGAAAAGGAATAAAGTGCAATGAAAAAGACACAATCAAGCAATTTTTTAATATACCAAAAAGATCAGAAAATCAAAATAAAAATATTTTTGGTTTTTATAAATATTCAAGTGTTTTTTTATATTTTTCTTGGATTTTTTTTATTTTTAGTTAATTTTCTAAAAAATGAAACAAGGCTAAAAATGCAAAACAATGTGCATCCAGAATCTAAAAGCTATTTAAAAATACTTTGCCTATAAAATTCGAGCAACAATTTTATTATAAACTAAAAATAAAAATCTAACTATAGAAACTGAAAATGCATTTTTTTGAATTTTTAGGAATTTTTAATGATTTTTCTAAATTTGTTAGTGTTTTTCAATTTTTAGGTTTTTTATAGATCCAAATACAGTAAAATTGGATAGAATCAAAAACACACTAAAATAAACAAACAATGGTTTTTTTAGATTTTTTAGAGGATTTTTAATATTTTTAGTTGATTTTTAAAACTGGACAGAAGCAATTTTTAGGGTTTTTGAATTATTCAAAATAGCAAACAAAACAAAATTAACCCAAAAATTTATAGAAACTCCTACACCATGGTAGGGGCCATGTATCGAAATTTCACAATTTTTGGACCAAAATTGTTATTTATTCCAACCAATGAAAGAGACACATAACACAGGGACCTAGATGCAAAGAAATTAACTTCTAGGGACTAAATGATAACATGTGTCAAAAGTCCAGGGCCCTACTGCAATTTTCGCACAATTTCAGCACATGTCCAAAACAGTCACGTACAGGGGTATAAATGCAAATATCAAAACTAAAAGTTCAATTCATAACATCCTAGAAAACTTAGGACCATACAAGCAAATATCCCATCTATACACGTGACGATGCACGTGCACCCATACAAGAAGGATTAAACTGTAAATATCAAAAACTGTAGGGGCACAGATGCAAAAAGTCCACAGTGTACTTTTTATTTAACAGACTAAATAGAAACATGAAAGAAATACAGAAAAAGTGGCACAAATTACCCAGCCGACTCACGTCACGTGGTATGCCAGGTGTCTTCCTTTGAATGGCTGGCGACGTGTGGCTCTGACGCTGACACTTGACTGATCCAACGGCCTGGTGAAGGAGAGAACGTGGGGCGTACGGGGTCGTTAGATGTTAGATCTAACGGTCTGTCAGGAACAGGCGATGGACGGCTCTGATCTGAACTAGCGAAGAGGCGAGATCCAACAGCTGAGGAGGGTCCAGGAAGAAATCCACCTGGGCGAAGTTCACCGGAGAACCGGCGGTGATACGGCGCTCCGATGAACGATCAAGCAGCAGGGCTCGACTCGCAACGCTCCTCCGCGTCGGGTGGCGGGGTCAGATGAAGTCGCCAACGGTCGGATCTCCTGGACGGGGTTCATGACCTAGGCGAGCTCAGTCGAAGTGGATGAAAGGCATCCCAGGGCGTATCTGCGCACACTCTGACTTGCAGATGAAAGCTTCGACTCGGAGGAAGACCCCGATCGGGGTTATTTGGCCTAAAGATAAGTGAACCGACGTGGAATGGAGACGGGAGGTTTTGGCAAGGCGGCGGAGGGAACCTAAGCCTAATCTTGGCTCAGATAGCCAAGATTTGGGTGATCAGAATGCAGGAGACTGATGACGGTGGACAGGGTAGTCGATCGAAGCGGGTGGACATGATTGATGGAGCTCCGACCATCGGGTAGGAGCTGGAGGAGCGGTAGTGGAAAATATGAAATAAAGGGAACTAGGATCGAAACGAGGTATACCTGAAGGTCCGAGGTTCATCCTTAGCTCCAGGGGGTGAGGTCAAGATGGGTTATCGCCTCTACCATGCTACGGAAGGCGGGGAGGCTTAAACGCGGCGGATCTCCAGCCACATGTGGCGAGCGTCAGCTACAACAACCTTTTCCGACCACCAAAGACTCCGGCTGAATGCTGTCACCAAAAGGAAGGCTTAGGGTAGAAGGAAGGTGTGTGGCGCGAGCGACCACGTTGCGGAAAGGAGTAAAGCTTTTATAGGTCTTCCCAGGTGGCTGATAAGATTGGGAGTGGGCACGCGAACCAAGGGCGATCTACCATAGCCCAGTGATCTGTGATGGTTGCAGATCCACCAGGAAGAAGTGGGCGGTGGAATCGGGGCATGAGAGAATCATATCCGTTCACAAGAATTCAGAGAAATCAGGCGCGTGAAAAGATCCACGAGGAGAGGGTCCGGTAGGGGGAGTTGATCGGTGTCAACATCCCTCCTAGACCAATCAGAATTCAGGAAATAGAAAAGATTTGTAAAATAAAATAAAAATAGAAAACAATTTTATTTTAAAATATTTTCAAAATAAAAAATGTTTATTATTTTCAAAATATTTTTTAGTGATTTTTATTTATTTTTTTGAAAAATAAATTATGATATATACAATATAATATATTATATACATGTATAAAATAACTAAGATATTTATATAATTATTTTTATTTTCTTATTTTTGTACAAATTCCCTAATTTTTTATTTTATTTATTTATAACATAAAATTTGGAATGTAAAATAAATTTTAATTTTTATTGGCTATTTACAAGTGTAAAATAAATACGAGTATAATACATATAAACATGTGTTATGTACGAGGGGCTAGAGAGAGAATTTTATTTTTGCTTTAATTTTATTTTTCTAATTTTTATTTTATTTTTAGAAATATATACAATGTAATAGAAAGACGTTTTTATTTTTGTAAAAATAAAATATCTCCATATATAAGAAGGAATATTCTCAAGGTATAGTGGTCCTATCTCTCTCTACTTATTTTATTTGACGATCAGGCCCATATTGGGCCCTCTCTTGGGATTAGGACACTCAATATTTATTCTAAATATTTCCTTGTTTTTCTTTATTCTTTATTCTTTTATTTTTGCACAAATACATGCTAATTATTGATATTTAACAAATGCATGTTTATGGATAATTTATTGTATTTACAACTATATGCATGATGTTTTGACAAGATTTTTAGCTAAAATAAAAGAATAAAGAGTGATGAATGAATATTCATCAAGACGCCTATGCGAAGTCTTAGCTCCGACAAACAAGCACACATGATTGCGATGTTTGCTTCTCGAAAAAGTAAGACCGTATACGTAGTGACCTCAATATTGCTCCTCATGTAATTGAGGCAGTATGAGATTGCATATAGTGAATTCTATTCATGCTGACAGTTAATTCAATTAACAGTGTGTCAACATCGCCTTATGGGTGGTGGGCGTGGGAGTTAAAGACTGAATTGGCAAGTGCAAGTTGGACTTGCAAAGCAGAATTGAATTCTCGCTTCTTTTTACACAAGTTGCAATTTCTCATATAATTGGGATGTAAAAAAAGATAAATGGATACATCAAATTATGTTAGAGATATAAAGATAAGTATATATCTTGCTTTGAAATTTTATTAAGGTAATGCACTTTTAAAGTTTAAAGGAAAGACGTATTTGATTAAAAATCCTTAATCAAAGAATTGAAATTTGAATATATAGTTATATATATGTTCTAATGTAGTGTTTTCTTACTATCAAATATGAAATTCATGAACGCGATAACATGGCTTTTAGAGGTCAACCAGTTGACCAGATCAAATTATTCAGACTGGCTCCATAATTTGGTACCTCTTCTTTTTGTGGAGCGCATCAGCTATGTGCTTAAGATCAAGCATACAAATCCTATAACATTGAAAGAACTTAAATACAATGACAAATATGATGAAGATCAACCATTTGTTAAGTGTTATATTCCAAGGTCTTTGTCTAATGTGCTTCAACACATGTAGACATGGATAAAGCCCGTGACATAATGTTGATTCTAAAAGAGATGTTTGGTGATGTAAACCGCACTCAGCATTACAATATCATGAAAGAAATTATTCATTACAATATATAGGAAGGGACGTCAGTTCAATAGCACGAAATAAAAATGTTATGTGATCTCTCGTAACTAGACAATCTTGGAGCACAAATGGATTCATACATACAGTCTGAATTCATTTTGCTGTCTTTGTCAAGTCTTTCAACAACTTTGTGTTATCATACTACATGAACAAGTTTAGCTTGACTAATTTTAAGATAATTTCTTCATTGAAGTCCATTGAGGAAGTCTTAAAGAAAGAGAATCCCTCTTTCCATGCAATGTTTGCATAGGTCAAAGGGAAGAGCAGATGCAAGCATGGAGCTTGGAAGGGTCCGGCCTAGAAGAAAAAGAAGAAGAGTCAAATGTTGGCTCATCCTCTCATGCTTATACATTGATAGCATCAAAGAAGGTCGATGTTTGTAATCACTGCCAGAATCCAGAGCATTGAACACGTCTCTCTAGAATACCTGAAAACTGCTAACAAAGGTAAATGCGCAACATGTATAAAATCTACTTTCATCATTGAAATCAATTTTCTCGTAGGATGAGAAGGTAGTGAGATCATTGATTCTAGTGCTTCGATTTTCTGTTCATGTATGAAGTTTGCATCTGTTTTAGGAAACTAGGAATATTATGAAGGGGAGATAATCATCCAGATAGGATCTGATGCAACTATTGCACTAATCACCGTCTGTACATGAGGACTAACATTATCTAGGGGGAGACGCCTTGTACTTAAAGAATGTCTTTATGTTCCAGATGTTATAAAGAACCTAATATATATGTATCTAAGTTAGTTACAAACGGATATTCATTCTCGATTCTGTGAGAAACTTGTCATAAATTGTTATGATAAATATACTACAGATGGTATTCTAACTTCTGGTGGACTCTATAAATCGTGCACTAATGAATGTATAATGAATGAAATACCCACTAATAAAACCCCTAAAAGAATCAGAGAGGACGAAAATCATTCGAATATGATTTGGCATCATAGGATTGGTCATTTATATGTTGATAGGATCAATAGATTGATAAAGGATGGAATCTTAGACTTTCTACATGTCTAAACTTCACCTACCTGTGAACATTGCATTCTAGGTAAAATGACCAGAGCACCCTTTTGTAACATGGTTACACAATGTGAGGGTATTCTTAACCTAGTACATCTGATGTATGTGGTTCCTTCGGTAATGCGACCCGAAATGAATATCAATATTATTAGGCATTTATTGATGACCATTCACATATGGGTTTATCTTCCTATTACATCATAAATCTGAAACCTTTGAAAAGTTTAAAGAATTCTTGGATTTGGTTGAAAACTAAATTGATAAAAAGATTAAACAGATTCGATCTAACCAAGGTGGCAAGTACCTCTCAAATGAATTTAAGGAGTACCTCAAAGGGAGAGGAATTGTATCCAATCTCACTCTTCTTGGAACTCCCCAACTAAATGGTGTTGTTTAAAGATGCAATAGGACCATCATGTATATTGTCCATTCAATGATGAGTAAAGCATATTTACCTCATTGTTTCTGGGGATATGCTGTAGAGACTGCAATATATATCCTAAACAAGATTCCTAGAAAATTTGTACCCAAAACCCCTCATGAGCTTTTGTTTTGGAACCAAATCCAGTGTTAAACACTTAATAATCCGGGGTCGCTTGGTCTATGCGAAGAACATGGATGTAAGTAAGCTAGAATCTCGCACTCAAGAGTACTACTTCATTGGGCTTGTAAAAGATGGTATTGTATACCAGCTTTACGACCTTGAGACCCAAAAGGTTCTCGTCTCTACAGATGTAAAATTCTTAGAGGATGACTTCCTTAAGAATCAAGATAAAAATGTAGTAAATGAACTCATAGAATCCCCTAAGAATATTGAGCTTCCTGAACCAGAAGTTGAAGATGTGAATTAATATAAAACACGCGTACCTCTTGGAAGGAGTTTGAGGGTGGTTATTCCTCCTGAAAGGTACAGATTCCATGTGTCTAGTGAAACTGACAATGATCCCTCTTCATTTAATGAAGCACTCGCAGATTATGACATGGCTAGATGGATGCTAGCAATGAAATCTGAAATAGACTCCATGTATGAGAATGATATATGGACACTAGAGGATCCACCTAATGGGGTAAAACCCATTGGGTTTAAATGGATCTTCAAGAGAAAGAGGGGACCAGATGGGAAGGTATAGACCTTCAAGCACAACTCATAGACAAGGGCTACACATGTAGAGAAGACATTGACTCGATGAGACATTCTCTCATGTGGCTATTGATGAGTCTCCATTTCATTACCTTTATTCTTTCATTTTGACCTTAAATCCCTAGTGATGCATGTAAATATCAATAATTTTCATAAAAAAACATTCATTTATTGATAGATAAACACTGCATAGATACATGTATTTATTTCCAAAATAAAATAATAAAGGAAGAAAATAAAAATGTAATGAAGTGTCAAAGACACTAAATGACCCTGACCCTGAGACCAAGTCATCATGATGATTTGGTCGATAAGGAATAAAGTAGGGGGAGATAGGGCAGAGAAACTGTACAAACTACATCTCAAAATCCTAATGTCAATAGATCAATAAATTTATGTTGGGACCTTTTTTATTCCTTATTATTTATACCTCAAATAAATAAACTTCGAACATGAAAGTTGTACATAAAATTACAAAGAAAAAATACAAAATTGGTTACACATTTAAATAATACAATGCACTTGGGACACTCAGAGCAAAAAGAAACAAAGAAAACTTCTAGACCTGTATCTCCTTTATACAAACTCAAAATTGACAAACTCACCTTTATTCTTCATAAAAATAAATTATCTATTTAATGAAGGTGGTTTCATTTAATTGAAAGTTGAGATGCAAAAGTTGGCTTTTATATCCTTATTATACTTTAGACCAGTATATAATATTCAATATATTTATTCTTTACATTTTTTTCATTTCTCATATTTTTCTATACTTGTAAATATTATTTTGAATTACAAATAAATAATAAACATAGATCAAAACCAATAAAAATTCATGAAATAATAAAGTATTATAATATAAAGGTAAACTATACATGTCATATACATGTACATAATTATTTAAGTAAATAAATAAATTCAGAAAAATATAATGAAATGTGTAAATATGTATATAAATAAGTTATAAATATAGAAAATGTGTAAATATAATAATAAATACTAAATACAAATGAAAATAAAATACACGAAAAAAAGTACATTTACCTATGTATACCCATGTAAATATTCACACCTAGTAAATTAGCTTGTAAAAATAATTAAAAATCCTAATAAAATACTACATAAAATAATGAAAAATTTTCATGTTATTACATAAAAATAATCAAATCATTAAACATTTTAAATCTAATTAATAAGGGGCTTTTTCTTTGGAATTTTCTGGTTGGTCCACGTGGACCAACCATAAAGCTACAACAGTTGACCCAGCGGGTCAACAGTCCTGGCCCCACACCCCCTTTATCAGAGTCATGTGAAGACTTTGATTTCTCCCTTTTTCCATGCCTTCTCCATGTTCCCTTCCTTCTCGAGCCCTCCACCACTCTATAAATCCATCTCCCCTACTCCACGCCCTCATCCTATCTCCCACCTAACTCCTCCACTAAACATGCCATCTCATCTCGAAGATCACCCCTTCACCTGTGCATAAATAAACCATGGTTGCCCCTCTTTTGAATTTTGATCATCATTTCATAGTCGTAACCCCAATAGGAGCTCTGAGGTCAAGGGCCTTGGTGACAACAATCCTTCCATTTCCTTGTCGATGTGGATAAGGTCGAGATTAGTGTGGTCTAGGTGGCACCGGAGTACCTCCGACAAAGACTCCCTTTTGCTCTAGGTACACCTATTTGAGATGTTTTCCTTTCATTTCATGGCGTAATTTTTTTCTTGTTTTGTACTATAATGTTAAATTTTAGTTGATAATCCCATCTTAGTTAATTTTGTAGAATTAATATTGCTGGAGCTCCAACTCCATCGCAAAATCATCGTGACCCCCTTGTGTTCGACCCGCATCTCCACTCCATTTGTGTTCCACATCACCTTCTCTGCATTTCCCCCTTGTTCTCACCTTGAATTCTGCATGAATCCGAGCCACCAAGCTCTTCCCTCTTCCCATTGTCAGCGCTCTCCTGTTATCTCATACTTGCTTGTATATAGCTTCAAGAGAGGGTCGAGCATGACCCTCTTGTTGTCCTCTTTCTTTTTGTGAAAGAATCAAAGCCATGCAGCCACTAGAGTAGGAATCAAAGTATATTTCAGAGACCCATGCCACTCAAGGCTCCACACTCCCTCTGATGGTGCCCGAACACAATTAGACCCTATTGTAGGTGCAGCAAAGTTCCAGGAAGAGAAGGAGACTATCGACGAGGTGATTGATGGACGGAGGATGACGAAATCCACGATCGAAGTTCGGGGAAGAAGACATTCTTCCCCATTCTTCTTCATTTTGTCAGAGTCGTGCCAGGTTATGTCATAGCCCTTGGATCAAAGTTGAAACGTCATCCTCTACTGCCGCATGATCAAGTTACATGGCACGATGAGGTCTGCTCGATCCAACGCCTTTAGGTGTAGAACTTGCAAAATACTCCACCACCTTTTTTTAATTAATAGTAGGTCCTATAAATATTAATGTATGCTTAAGGTTTTGTGTAAAAATTGCATCGGACCACATCTCTTCCTTGGTATATGCAAGTAGGTCATTACTAGCTCGTCTCACGTGGACCCCCGTGTGAGGTAGGTGTTTTATGCACATTAGCCTTCTCGGATTTTATTAAAGTATATAAAGATTGTAAACATGTGTTAAATTTTTGGGTTATTTCATGTAGACGCTCTGCTTTGATTATTATTGCAAATACGACCTATCATGTTGTTTTATTATTTTGTGTCTTTTTATTTTTCCTAATTATCTCATGTGCTTGTAAAATCTTGAGAAATTGTTGTATATGCTTAACATGATGCTTGTACATGTCCATGTTTTTATTTATCATTTTATTACATTTTCCCATTTATTAAAAATAGAATTGGAGATATTTATACCTCGTATAGATATAAAAATACAAAACATAACTTAAAAATTCCAAAACAATATATAATATATATTACTATATATTACTACTCTTGACCAAGAATCACAAAAATATAATAGAAAAACACTAAAAATTTAAAAACCCTCCTAACCTTATAAAATTATAAAAACTTCATAAAATCAAAAAAAATTGCTTTTTGTTGTATATTTATCTTTATATTATATAGTATATATTAAAAATTGTTTAAGGACTTTTGAAGATAGTAGCAATTTTTAAAACCCTAAAACATTCGACTTATTAATTTATTCCTTGTTTTTTTATATTTCAAAATTTAAAAATACATAATAAATAGCAAAAAAATACCTAAAAATAAGGAAATAAAGAAAAAATATCAAAAACAAAAATATTTTATTTTGAAAATTTTGAATATTTTTAGCCATATTTAAAAATATAAAATCATATATATATGTATATACTAGACGAGTCTCCATTTCATAACATTATTCTTTCATTTTGGCCTTTAAACCCTAGCTAAATGCATGTAAATATCATTATTTTGTAAGATTAACATTCATTTTTTATTGTATAAATATTATATAAAATACCGTGTTCAAATCCAAAATAAAGAAAATAAAGAAAAGATAAATAAATAAAATGACAAAGGTATTTTATGACCCTAAACCCCGAGACCAAGTTAAGAATTGATTTGATCGACAAGAAATAAAGTAGGAGGAGATAAGGGTGAAAAATATTTTAAATCCTCACTATATATTCTTCGATAAGTCCGTTTTGAGACATATTTTATTCTTTATTATTTATACATCAAATAAAGAATTTTTTTGCATGAATGTTGTAGATAAAAATGTATAGAAAAATATAAAATTGATTTCATACAAAAATAATATACATTGTACATTTTATACACAAAATAAAATCTCAAAACCCAAACTTCCCAAACCTGTATCTCCTAAATATGAACTCAAAATGCACCAAAATCACTTTAATTGTATATAACTTTTTTTAGCTATTTAATAATGGTTTCACTTAATTTGGAGTTAAGATGCAAAAGTTATGTTTAAAACCTCTATTGTACAATATACCTGAATAAAATATTCATTTTTTATTCTCTACATTTTTCATATTTGTATATTTTAATAATTTTTAAATTTTTTTTATAATTCATGTGCATATTTAGAATAAAATAAAACCATAGAAATATAATAAAATAAGAAATATACAAAAATACAAAGATGAATATATTATATGTATACCTATATATTCTATAACCTTAGTTATTTATATAAACAAATAACATAGGGAAAATAAAATAAAAATATATTTAGTGTATTAATATAAGTTATAAATATATAAAATATGTATATAAAATATAAAATATAAAATACAAACTAAAAATAAAATATACTAAACATAGATCAATATACTTGTAAATAAACTTGCAGAAAGTAACTTGTAATAATAAACCTATAAAAATAAATAAAAATCAGACTAAAATACTATAGAAAATAATGAACATTTTTTATGTTTTAAAAAAAATTAGTAAAATAAATTAGTATTTTATTTTGAATTTATTTTTAATTTGTCATTTTCCGAGTGACGTGGCCCAATCAGGTCACGCCCCCGTTGACACGAGTCAACTTTTGTGACCTGAGTCGTAACCCTGTTAGAACTTCGTTTGACCCCCTCTTCATAGTATTTTCTACAAAGCATCCTTTTAGGTTGATTCCTTCTTCACTTTTCTTCCTCGATCCTAGCCCTATGACGCCAGCTTGATGTTTTGGTCCAAGGACCCCTACATCGAGCTCTCCACCTCGATCTTCACCTCCCTATCGCCATTCCAATACATAAGCTCCACCTACTCTTACTTGAATTTTTGAAACCCTTTTGCTCCATTTTCTCTCCCCTTTTTACACTCCATAGCTAGAGCTTCGCGACAAGGAGTTCGCCCAACACTTAAGAGGATCGAGGAAGCAACATAGAAGTTGATTCCACATCTCTGGTGAACCCTGCCGTGAGGTACTCCATCTTGTGGGTTTCGGCCTGCTTGAGGCATTTTTCTCTGCATTTTAGGTAGGTTTTAGTCATAGTTTTATTTTCTATCGTTAGATTTAGGATTAATAAATTACATTAGCATAAAACCACTTTCGTAGTTCGTCGGAGCTCCACTCCAGCGAACATTTCCATTATGCCTCGACTATTTTTCGAACCGCCTAAACACCCCATTACACTCCTTTGATGCTTTGCCATCTCCAGACCACCTTCGCTCACATCCATCACTTACATACTGAGTAAAAGATGTCCTCCTTCGTCGCTCTCCTGAGACCTAATTGCCCCACCTCATTTCACTGCAATTCCACCCGCTAACGGGTCAAGGCAGTTTACCAAGGACCCAACTATATTTTTATGCAGATCCTGGAGGTTATATGCCTCATACGAGGCGATTTTACTGAAACTAGAGGTTCTTGGAGCATCATTCCTTCCCTGACCTCCACAGGCTAACCCGGAATTGCTTGGAACTTTTTGAGCCCTCCAGCACTGAAGGAGGCCCCCAGGAACGTTTTGAGCTGCTCTGGAGCAAGGAGGAGAACCAGAGGATCAAGCTCTAGCCGATCAAAGCTCGTAGGAACCAGGGTTCTTCCCTGTTCCTCCAAGCTATCTCAAACTCATCCGATAAGCGTCCTTCGCCCAAGTGTGCACCACCATCGGATCAGCGAGGCCTCAACTCTCAATCTTTGCTAGAGAATCTAATCCCACCTGTTGAGTCAAACTGTCATTGCGTCACTATATGCAGCCACGTGGATAAGTGCAATGCCTATGACTGCATAATCAATGCTTTAGGGGGTAAGTTACACATCATACCCCCATTTTTGTTTTTTTTCCATTCCAGTCCTATATTATTTAAGGAAAGTTTAATATTTTATGGTTTATTTGCGTGTGAAACCAGATATTTATTTTATATTGCATCTGGGTCCACGTTAGGTCACGTCTCGTGTCGTACCATGTGAGGTGGACATTTTGTAGAGAGGCCCCTACGGGTCTTTGTATTTCGATTTAGTACTTAAAATTTAAATATTAGTTGTAATATTGTAGGTAATTTGCAGAATCAACCTTGTATATAATTTTAATTGCATTTATACCATTTCTTGTCTATTTATTTTTGCACATATATTACATTTATTATAAATAGCACTCGTACTCCAAAAATTTTGCAAAAATAGGATTAAGTACTTGCTAGCATACACATTCATGCCACATAATCATTTATGCATTTTAGGCATTTTACCTATTTTCTAAAAATAAAAAATAACATGCAAATTCCCTATTTGAACTAAAAATCCTATGAAATTATAAAACCTTCTTAAAATATTTCAAAACAATTCTATCTATTTATTTTAGAATTTTGTGCCTCCAAATAAAAAAGCCCTAAAAATAGAAAAAAGAAAATGATACAAATAAAAAGCTCCAAAATCCTTATAAAGATTATAAAAACTCTACAAAAATTCAAAAAATAATTCTTTTTGTTTTATATTTTTATTTATATATATTAGAATATATTATAATTGTTTTAGAGAAATTTTGACACTTTTTGCTATTTTAATCTTCAAATCAATTCGGCCTAATTTTTTAATCCCTATTTTGGAATTTTTATACTTTAAAAGTACCTAAAAATTAGCAAAAATATCTGAAAAATAACAAATAGTAGAAAATTATATAAAATACAAAAACACTTTATTCTACATTTTTTTGTTATCTTTATAATTGTTTTACTCTATATTGTATTATATCTCCTTATATAGTTATATAAATTAATATATTATATATTAAAAAGAAACTGATATAAAAACTAGAAAATATAAAAATTTAAAATCTAAAAATATATATAAATAAAATCCATGAAAATACATAATGAAAAAAACACAAAAAAAGAAAATAAATAGATAAGAGAAAAGGTATTTTCGCACATTTATTACCCAATCTACCATTTGCTCCCTGTGTTTGACACTCTACACATACTTACACTTATACACACATTTGTAGAGTTATATTAAATTTTAACTCCACATTTTATTTTGCTTTGCATGATTTTTAATTGTGGGTTAATTGTTGAATTATTAGGTTCTCGTGAGAGGTTGCTTTGACAATTGTTGATCCGCCTTGTGGATTGACAAGTCCCTCACAAGTGTCAATTTTTCAAATGGCTTCGTTGTTAGGCAGCAAAGTCGTATAGATTGATTTTTGTGTCCTCTTGTCTATTTTTGTCATTTACTTATTTTTACTTTTATTTTATATTATTTGTGAACTATGTAACCCTCTTCCTTGTTTGACTTCATTGTGAGGGACAGCAGATCGACGACGTATTTTTTATGAGATTCGATGCATCCCTGAGACAAGGAGTCGGCTTTCTAACCTAGCAAATAGGAGAGAGCAATAAAGGAGGACTTGGTTGAATTTTGAAGACAATGTCATTTGTCTTTTAGATTACTTTATTTGTAATTTAAAGTGAGAGAGCGATACTTAATTATAATAATTTGGACTCTCAGCACACAACTACTTCACGAGGTCCATTACCCGAATTATTGTTTACTTGGGGGCCTCATCGACTTTTTCATGATATTCCTTCTTTCTTTTTCTTTGTTTCACATGTTTTAAGTTTTTCGACTTCCTTTTTATTTGTTTTGTGTGATTGATCCCTAGTTTAGGATTTTCTTATCTATAGATTAAGGTCCAAAGTCCTAATTAATTTGCATGTACCTATAGTTCGCTTTTGGATCTAGTTAAATTTAATTACTCTTCTCTTAGACTTGGAATCACGTGTCGCAAGAGGCCTTCATACAGTGCTTGTAGGACCCACTATAGTGGGCACTGAGGAGCCTCCAAGAACAGACCCTAGGTCTCTTTCTAGGTGATTAGCATTCTATTCTTCATGTTAATAGCATTTCCTATTTTAGGGTGATTTCATCAGATTGCATTGCATATAGTATATGTTTCAATTCTGCTTAGCACCCTTGCATGAAGAGAGTTGGAGGTAAGGTGATCATTTCTACTTAGCATCCATCATATTTTCGCTTCGCGTTGCTTTTCTAACTCTCTCGTTTTAATTTTGTCATCTAGGATACTAAACAAATTAACTCCTCCTTTGGTATGTGCTTCTTTATTACAAATACAAAAAAATGATAACCAAGAAAATTGGGACTGCTAAGCTTACTCAACCCTAAAAATCAAAAAGAAAAATTTTTATCTTGGGGAGACTAACTGATGATTCGCTAAATGTGTATGATAAAAAGTACTCATTATAGTACGGGCACATAGCGAACTACACATAACCAAGAGAACTATCTCTATGAAGAGTTTCTCAGCTTAAATTTTTAAACCTGGGAAGTCTGGGTCGAACACAAGGACACGAGAAATTTATGATTTATCATTAAGTGTTTAACATTTAAGATAGCGATTAGGAAGCTAATTGCTTTGAGTAGATGCAATACACAAAATGAATGCTATTTTTTAAATGTTTTTTTATGCAAATAGTTTTAATGAAGACAACAATGCATAATTATACATAATATAATCAGAGCTCCTAAATTTAGCAATGACTAATTCAATCTAATATAGAAATCCAAATTTAGAAGAGAATATGTCTCAATTCATAAAGTTACTCAAAGCTTCATTTATTACATTTTATGAGAACGATTCCAAACAATTAATTAATGATGCATTAATAAGGATTCAAGAGATTAGTCACTATATTAATGATCATAAACAATGAGTCAATCATTTTTTGAATTAATAATTTAAATAACGGACATGTATTAATTTTCATTCAAATAAAGAGTCACATGAATATAAATTGAGTTTTTAATTGTAGATGCATGAAAAAATTGTCAAATTAATAAATCATATATGGCGATAATGAATTCACGATTCATCGTCTTTATTCTTTTATTTTATCTTCATTTCTTTAGTCAAACACTTGTAAATACCTATTAATTTCTTAAAATATCATTATGCATGCATTTGTTAGATATGCATTTTTAACACTTTTTATACTCAAATAAAAGAATAAGAAGAAAAGAAAAATAAAAGAAAAATAAAAGATGTATTTATGAAATAAATGCATACTGACCCGAACCCCGAGAGAAGGTCAAGACTTGACCTGATAGACTAGGAATAAAGTAGGGGGAGATAGGGTCTTTAATTATAAAACCCAAAAATAATTTGTAAATTCCTTGTAAATTTATATAAAACTTACACTATTTTATTTGTATATAACTTTACCTCAAATTAAATATTTTTCTAAATAAAAGTTGTAAATAAAAATGTGTTATAAATAATAAAAATAATTACAAAGCAAAATAATGTACATATTACAAATAATGACACTCATAAAAAACCGCAAAAGCGATCATTGAAATACCAATTCCAGCTCAATATGAACTCAAATTGAATCAAACTCACTTCAATTGTACTCTAAATTCAATTATCTTTCAAATGGACGTAGTTTCATAATTTTTGGAGTTACGGTTGAAAAGTCGATTTTTTGGTGTGGTTTGTGCAGTTTCACCACTTATTCTATATATTTATTCATATTTATTTTTTATACATAATGTACATAATTGTAAATATTATCTTTATTATTAAAAATAAAATTTAAATTAAAAAAATAAAATTAAAAAAATTAATAAAAAATAACTTCCTTATTTGTGCATGCGTATATTGTACTATATGCATATAATACATGTATACAACTAATTTCCTTGCATAAAAATCACCAAAAATTTAAATATCTAATATTAAGTAATTAAATTAATTTAATTACGAAATTTGGATTTAATTATTTAATTTATCCGTTTATTTGATTTGAAAACATGCCTTGTATATACATATTTGATTCCATGCCTTAAATAATCACCATTAAGGTGGCTAATTAATTTCTATAAATTAAAATTTTTATTTATTTTATTTAATTCCAAATTTCATTATTTATTTATTTAGTTATTTGTTAATTTAATTCAACACTAAACACATTCCTTAATTGTACATCTTTCCTTTTTGATTTTTTTCTTCTCTTTTTGTTGGATCTCCTTTCCTTCATTATTCGTTAATCAATCTTTGGTGGAGAGGAGCCCGATCTCCGAGAGCTTCTCGTCGCAGAAGGGTGCCTAGCCTCCGAGCCGATGGGTAACAACGAGTCGGTCCTCCGCCTTGTCGAGGCGATCACGGTGTGTCTAATCCCGAGGTGAGATCCAATTTATTTTTTTTCGTCATTTTAGATTTAATTTTTGCATCGATGTCATGTTTAATTTTTTGATCTTCTCAAAAAATACCCATCACGCTTTGATCCGCTCCCGAATCTGATTTTTCATCTCATTATCCGATCTCCACATTTCACATTCTATTTAACGCAATCTTCAACCTTCGGTGACACACAGTGACCGGAGATCCGGGTCCATCTTCCATATCGCAGGATCCACACCCGTTCACGCATCCAATCTGGTCAAAAAAATAAAAAACAATAAAAATTTTCATTATATGTTTTCTTCTAACATATGTTTTACAGGACAATAAAAAATAAAAAAAATTATTATAGTTTTTCTCTAAATATATTTTACAGGAAAATAAAAAAAATAAAAAAATAAAAAATATTGTTAAAAGTTTCTATATAAATTCAAATAAAAAATATATAAAAAAGATTACATTTATGTTTAAAATTTTCAAAAATAAATAAATAAATAAATAAATCTCCAAGGACCTATGATGAGCGCTCTACCGACTAAGGTTAAGTCTCAGGAAATAAGATCAAGGTCGTTGCGACTCCAACCGACAATGCATGGCTCAATCAAGAAAAAAAATAGACCACCAACGAAATCAAACAATAATAAAAATGAGGTAAGAGGTCTTGCTAATTATTTAACCCGGTATAGCCACCGGGGTCAAACACAAGGAGCATGGATAAAACCTACGACGTAGTCAGGTAATCCATGAAATAAAAGAATTTTTTTGTGGTTTTTATTTTTTAATTTTTTTTATGATTTATTAAGAAAAGAAATAAAGATAAGGCAAAAATTGTGCTCAAACAATTATTTCAAGGCCTACAATTACTCAAAAATTCAAAACAAAAATATTTTTATATTTTTAAAATATTCAGATGTTTTTGGGAATTTTGTGGAGTTCTTCTGATTTTATATATTTTTCTAAAATGAAAGAAAGAGGAAAATTGCAAATAGTATGCAGCCGAGATGAAAAGGTACTTTAAAAATATCTAAAGTGCCTATAAAATCTTGGCAACAATTTTATGTGAAAATATAAAATAAAATCTACCTATAGAAATTGAAAATTCATTTTTTTTAATGAAGTTTTAATGATTTTTATGAAGTTTTTTATCTTTCCAATTTTTACGTGTTTCATATGAGGGAATGACATAAAAATCACAAAGAAATTACAACCAAACAAAAAATCAGACACGGGTTTTTTCAGAATTTTAAAGGTATTTTATTATGTTTTAATAGATTTTCCAAAATAAACATAGACACTTTTTAGGGTTTTTTATTTTTAGAAAATAACAAAACAAAATTAAATTAGGTCACAAAAATTAATATAAATATTACACAGTAGTAGGAGCTACGTGTAATTTTCGTAGAATTTTCGGAGATAATTTAATAATTATTTAATTAAAAACAAAGGACGTAGCAGATAGGGACCTATGTGTAAATATTGAAAAGTTTCAAGCCAAAATATAACAGTCAAAAAAAGTTCAGGGCTGAAATAGCAAAAAGTTCGAATCCCCACGTGGACAACACGTGAACCAGGCACTCAGGGGTATAAATGAAAATACACATAATTAAAATTCATTCAAGAATAATAATAAAGTCCAGGGCCTATAATGCAAATAACCCAGGGGGTCACATGTCAATCCACGTGACACACTAAAGGAAGGACCTAAATGCAAATACTAAAAAATATAAGATCTTGAATGCAATTTTTTAAAAATAAAAACAACTGATAAAAATATTTATAAGACTAAAAAGTAAATGAAAAACAAGAAAGGGCCCAAGTATAATTTACCATCTATTATTAGTAATCCAACAGTCGAAGGCGTCTCACTTATGATCGAACGGTTGAGACCTTATGATACCGGTTCGACGATGGAAGGTTGCGATACGATCCTCAGATGGATCCAATGGCTAAGACTTCCTCGATGATGGATGGACCAGATTAGACCTGGGGGAGACCTCAATCCGACGATGGAGACGACACCTAGAAGAACAACGATGAACTCGCCTCCGACGAGCTTCGATCGACCAATACACGCGGTAGGGGCGTCCTCCGGAGCTGCTGTGATGGAGGAAATACTACTGGAGTCCTTCCGCAGCTATGGGGTGGCTCCGATGAGGCCAAGACCGAGGAGAACGGCCTGGCAAAGCTTGAAGACCTAGAGTTGTTGTTCCTCTTCGAGTCGACCTCCAGATGAGATTCTTTTGCGCTTTTCCTGCATAGAGGAACCACGGGATCGATAGCAAAGTGCCTCAACTTGTCAAAGCACGAAATGGATGGTCGGTGCATCGTGGCGTAGCTCTCCGACGAAGCGATGGCGGAGGAGAGCCGGGAACTCATTCCTGGGAGGAACGAGGTGAATGGATGGGCGTAGAAGGTGCGGAGAGGGCTGGTGAAGGTGGTCAGGTCGTCTGATTGGCAAGATAATGCTCCGGCCTCAGTGACCGGAGCTCTGAAGTGGAGCTCTGCTCTGAAATGGAAACTCGAATCTAATGCTAAAAAGATGAAAAGTAGGTCACCTGATGGATGAGGTCGTCTGTGCTGGAGGTCAGGGACCTCCGGTGGTCATTGCCTCAATGGGTCGATGGTCCCAGAGGCTGGGCTCACCTTGTGGCGGAGCACGACGGAGTGTACGTCGGATCTAGGGCAACACGACTCGACACCTCACTGTGATGCTCTCCCTCACACGTTGTCACTCACGGAAGAAGGCGGAGGTCACCGGAGACGAGGGCAACGACCAAAGATGCAGAAGAAGAAGGTGATCCAGGATGTTTTATATGTTGCAGGGTCCGAGAAAGATGGAGCATGGGTGCGTGAACTAGGGACAGATCCCTAGAGATTTTGACGGGCGTGGATCATGGATCTTCGCTCAGTAATCGGAGCTGCAAATGGGAGGAAATGGCGATCGGATCGGGTCGAGAAAATTAGGCGAACAGTTGGTGAGACCGTGTCCGACCGAAAAGAAGTCCAGGGGGCAGTTGACCGAAGTCAACAATACTCACTGGACTAATATGGTGCAGCGGGGGAAAATAACAAAATAAACTACAGGACAAAATAGCAGGATAATTCAAAATAAATAGATTAAAAATAATAAATGAATTTATATTAAAAATGAATAAAACGAAAAATGTTTATTATTTTTCAAAGAATTTTTATGTTATTTTTATTTATTTTTAAGAAAAAAAATTTAGTCTATATAGAGTTTATTGTATTATATACATGTATATTATACCTATGTATTTTGTACAATTGTTTTTAATTTATTATTTTTCCACAAATACTCCAATTTTATATTTGATTTTTTTACAAGATAATTTTTGGAGTATAAAATATTTTTTGTTTTGATTTATTATTTATTTACGATATAAAATAAATAGGGAAGAACCTATATACATGTATTATATACAAGTGAGAGAGAATTTTTATTTTCTTTTTATTTTTAATTTTTCTTATTTTTTTTTATTTTTAGAAACATATACAAGGAAGTGAAAACATATTTTTATTTTTATTTTGACAAAAATAATTTATTTACACACATGATATATATACACAAGATAGAGTGGCCCTATCTATCTCTACTTATTTTATTTGGCGATCAGGCCAATGCATGGCCCTCTCTTGGGGTTTGGGTCACTCAGTATTTATTCTAAATACCTCATTCCTTTTTCTTATTCTTTATTCTTTTATTTTTCCACAAATACATGCTAATTATGTAATATTAACACATGCATGCATATTGCTAAGTTATTGTGATTACACCTATTTACATGATGCTTTGCCAAGATAATTGTCTAAAATAAAAGAATGAAGAGTGATGAAACCCCCTATACTTTTCCTTTGCTAGTCCCTTAGCAAACATTTATTTTAAAAAGAAGTGAAAAGAGAAAGAAAAGAAAAAGGAGGAGAATCAAGATTGATTATTAAACTTTTCTTCATTAAATTGAAGTATGGAGCTCAGTCAGACCTTTGGATTATTAGTTTTTCATAACCTTATTTGGACTTAGGTTTAAAACTCAATAGCCTCTAAGTTCCACTAATCTATGGTCAAGACTCCTCAATAATCCAGATCAGAACAAGTCTACATACACAAACTCTAATGACCATGAATCTTTTCTTGTACTGTGCAAGTGATATGTAGGTCCCCACCTCAGAAATGACAAAGTAATAGCCCCCCTCAACATGGTAACTATAATGACCTAGTCTAGCCACCCTTTTCTCGAGGAGCGAGATATTCCCTTCTAAGTTCAATTATAACCGGCTCAAGAAGAGGAGGAGGAAGAGAATGGACCATGGCCAGTGTAGCCATGTATCCCTAGGAGCCCAACCAGTGTAGCTAAGTCTCCCTAGTGCAAGCTTCATGAGATGAGAATGGGTAACATAAGCTTTGCATTATTTGGCTATATACACTCCGGTGGGTATTTCATTTTCTATCAGACCCACCACTTTTTTTGGAGTTTTTCTTTCTTTTGCATTTTTTATTTGATGTGCATATGTACAACATATCTACATGGTGCAACATATATACATAAGGAGTTTTTCCTCTTGAGCCAGTAGACTATCCCACTTTTGAAGCATTATTGCAACCCACAACTCGTCTTTAGACCTTAATGCTACCAGACCAAGTTGAGACGCACTTCCTTCACTAAAAGAAGACGAGAGGTTCCGCCTAGAAGTACTACCCTCGCATGCTACCCCAAGCCAAAGAAGACTGCCTCCTCACCACCTCATCCGTAGAGAGCTATGTGTAAGGTGTTGGTGCAAGTAATTCCATTGCCTTTGAGAGTCATGTGTGTATTGTTAAGTATTCTACTTAGGCTCATCACGATGACATGTGATCATAGCCTAGTGGACTCAAAGAATTAAGTCACTACAAGAACTTATAGTCTTAACTCTAAGCCCTATAAGGTTCCTCTTAGAATTAGGTGGATTAATGTCTTAACCAAGTTCCATTTTTCAATTTAATTCTAGGATAGTTTAGATGTCAACTGATGATTCAGAAAAACTGTACAAGTATATACAAAAATCTTTTTATGCAAATTTTTGAAAATGTGCAAATTTTTTGAAAAATGTTTGAATGAATGCATGGATGCAGAAGTTTTGCAAACTATTTACACACATTTACACAAGGGTTTTTGCAAACTTGTGTTTTTCAAATGTTTTACAAAAAATTTGTAATATATACATAATTTTGATATCAAAATATTTACAAGCATTTTACACCCAAAACATTTTTACAAACTTTTGTAGAAAAATAATTTTTATAAATAGCTATGTATGTGCAAGAAATAATTTAATGTACAAGAATTTTTTTTAAATTTTTTTTGATTTTTAGATAAAGGATTTTAGCCATTTTATATATTAACACACTCACACAAAGCACGAGTTATGGCTAAAGTATATATGAAATATATATGACACCCCCTATACTTAGCTCGAACGTTGTCCTCAGAGTGGATCTAGAGCGATGAAGAAGACATAACTCGTGCTTAGTATAGGGAAGTGAAAAGGAATGCTATAATACAACGACGAATCAAAGAATATAATGAAAGGATCTCGGTGTTTCACCCTATACTTAGGATCAAGTAATCCTAAGTATAGCAGACTGTACATAAAGGGAAATCCGAGTGACAGAATGTACAAGGTAAGCAATGACTCATCTTGTTTGCCCTTATACTTAGGGTAAAAGATCCCTAAGTATAGAAAAAAATATGAATAGTGTGGAGGACAAGTGTGGGAATAGCGGAAACAAAGACGTATATGTAAAAGATGGAAGGAACAACATTACTCCCCCTATACTTAAGGTAAAGGATCCTTAAGTATAGGCAACGACAAGAATAATGAAACAGAACAAAAAGGAATAACTCAGTGTCTACACCCCCTATACTATGGATAAGGTACATCCTAAATATATCAAAACTAATCCTAAACGAGAAATGGGGTGTAAGACAAAAATGGAAGAAACAAGGAACAAATCATGATGAAACACGTATATACAAAGTGAATAATGTTGAGGTGCCTCTCAACAAGCGCTAGGTTTTATGCCCCTAAATGGGCGCAAATGTTAGGATAATGCAGTGTCAAGGTTCAGGACGGCATCTATAAGGCGAATGTCGTACTGTCGTCGTAGTCTTGGTAGAAGAATAATGACGAGACCAATAATGTAAACGATGACACCCAAGTAGACAATCAGGCATATGTCTGCTATCGGGCCAAGATATGGGAAGATGAGATCGTAATCCGGTAGCACAAAAGAACTCATCGGCTCAAGATCAGATTTGAGTGGAATGGTAGAGCTAAAGAAGTCGAACGTGGAGAGATAAGGATCAGTCATGGAATCCTACATGTTAATCATCGTCTCAAAGAGATATGGGAGATCTAGATCAAGAGACTCACTAAAAGGACCAATATCCGATGCATATAATGAAGAAATATCAGAAACATCGTCGAATATCTCAAAGACCGGCTCATCCTCGCGAGGGTCTTTGAGGTGAGTCAACTCAGAAGACTCGATTTCGTGATTTGATGCATCGGATGCACTTTCAGAAAGTGAAACCGAGTATGCAGCATATGAGGCATTCTCCCGTATATAACCCTCGAGGAGTAATGCTATATCATCAGTGAGAAAGAAAGGATCAGAATCTAAATGGGAATCTGCGCTACTGGAAAGCACCCACTCTTCACACCAAAATGTCTCATCAACTGAAATCTACCTCTAAACAATCTGGAAACAGGAAATGGTACTGGTCAATAATGTGGAAGTTGTCGATGTGGCTAAAACTGAACCTCGATCTGTGGCAATGCTGGCTAACATTTGGTCCTCAAAGAATGTATCAATCTCATCGAACTGAAGGACACAAAGCTCAGCTATTGTACTATCTATATCTGTCATCTCAAAGTGGTGTCCCTCTTCAAGCTCCGGCTGATGGGCTGAATCATTATGTCCATCTGAATCAGAGAAGTACCTCTACACAGTAGAAGCTGAAAAAGCTAGGAACGGAAATTGAAACGGTTGGATTGACGACTGTAGTAGCGTGGGATCCTCCATCTCCTGGAATACCAGAATATCTGATATCCAAGACTCTTGAACTGAAAAGTATGGGACTGATTCGAACCTAGCTGGAAGACCAATAGGAACTCGATCAATCTCTGGGTCAGAACATCCACTGTGATAGTTATCTCATCCATCGTCTATATTGTAGCAGAATCCATGTCCTCGATCTGGGTGTAGTAGTTGTGTCCTCATAAAGTATGGAACACCTAACATGTACTGCATCACCCTCATTTGTTGTCCAGACTAATAAATCTCATGAAGATGGAATATATGAAAGTGCTCTCGAGATGGTCGTAAGTAAATCCATGTCGAGGTTGTGGTGTGAACCACCACACGAGGTAACTACCAGTGCAATCTGCTCAGCAATCATCCCCCTCATGGAGATCTCAACAAGGTTTATCATCGAAAATCCATGATCTGGAAATCTCCTCAAGAAGTCAAGGAACCTCAGCCACAAATCATGCAATGGCTCTTGGGGGTCTACTGAAAAATCCATGGTGAAAGACCGCATCATATCTGCTATATACTAGGGATAAAATATCTGTAGAAACTCTAAGAGTAACCCTCTCCATGTAGCGAACTTCCTTCCCAATCATCTGTGTCATCTCGTAGCTCTGTCCTGGAGTGAAAATGGGAAGTTCTTCAACATCAGCTCCTCAGAAGTGATATCTGAATATATGTGGGTCACACATAACTCCTCAAATGCAGACAGATGAAGATATGGCTCCTCGTGCACCTTCCATGAAAATTTAGGCAGTCTCTGAATGAACTCCAAATCTAAAATGAAGGTATTAAATGTAGAAGCTGACTGGGCTTCCTGATCGGTATGCTCATCCATCATCCTAGCATAGGAGGTATCTGAAACTTGCTTCTGCTCAATGTGATTGCCTATGGAGTGCACTCTCATCCCAGTAAAGAGATCGCCTGGGTCTCGCATCTGGTAAGTCTAATCTCTTAAAGCATCTAGCACAGCGTGCCCAAAAGAATGATGGGATAGAGAAGGAGAAAATGGAAGGTCGGTCGGAGTTCCGACCTCCCACGAGAGTGGACTGGAATGATGGTCCAGGGGTAGACAGGGAGAAGAAAAATGAAGGGAGGGTGGGAGGGAGAAAGATAGCTAGCTAGCGAGGAGCAAGAATTGGGAATAAGATAGATGGAGGGAAGGAAGGGGGATGGGATCTGGAGAACACACAAGATCAGGAAAAACACACCCCAATTCACCTACTCTACGCTGAGCTGATGACCGTAAAGGTTCGATCTTTTATCTAGTCGATTTTATTATGTGATAAATCATTCTATCAGAGCGATTAAGCGAGCTGGTATGAATCCAACACTATCAGGAGACTGGCCCGATCCCAAGGCTAGATCTTTCCTAGCCAGTACAAGTTGCGGACCGTTTATCAGCTAACCTATCAACTCGCTCTGTTAAGGATATCGCGGCCCGCTTTATCGGAAACCGGAGCGATCCTCACTGGAGAATGACTAACCCGAAACCAGTACTTTGAAAAGAGGTCAGATATGGCTATAGCCTAGTGTGCGGGTCACTCTCTCGCTCATCCAAACCTGACAATGAGGTGATTGCTCTCCCAAGATATTTTTTTTCAATGAGGTGTCTTTTAAGGTCAAGTGTGTTTAGCAGTCCCAATTTTATGGTTTTTATTTTTTTAGATATTTTCCAATACAAACAATGCCTAACAAATTTTCTGATTCTCATTATTATTTTAAGTCCAAAAATAGGGGTAGAAGTCGAAAAAGCCAACGCGCGGTCAAACACTATGATGCATGCAAAGTCGAAAATGCGTACCTGATGCCAGCACTCTACATGCAGGGTGATCCACGCATAAAATAAAAACATAATTAAAACTACCTATATGATGCAAGGAGAAAACGGCCTTAGACAGAAAATTTCTACTCGAGAAGAACCGTAGCTAATAGGTCAACAAGAGAGGTCGGAATCTGGTCTTTGATGCCAAAAGGTGTCCTCCACAACAGATCATGCCAGCGCTGTAAACGGCCTCTAGCGGCACGTGACCTCTCAGGTGACCAAATTAGCTTTTTCTTTGTGAATTAATTAATTAGGTCCACTTAGCGACCTATAGGTGTAGGCAAATAATTAGTGCTGAGGCCTTAATTAATTATGTTACATTTAAGGTAAATTCCTAAGTCCAGGAGCCAAAATCTTTGAGAATAAAAATAAAAGAAAATTCGAGAAAATCAAAACCGGCGTAAAAACCGCAGTGAGGTCCCCCGAGCACATCGGTGCTCGACGAAACAGACCCCGATAATAGGCCAAGTCCAAGTGTTTGAGTCATGTATTATTACAATAATAATGGAATAAAAATGAAATAAAGACTGCAAGTCCCCTAGTCTTATGCTCCTCCTCTCGTACTCTATCATGTGGCTCGATGTAGAAACGAGCCGCCTCCACTTTGCTCGGGTGCTCCGGTGCTCCTAAGATAGCCACCCTCGCTCATCGGGCCCTTGCAAGAAAGAGAGAAACAGAAACTTGTCAGATCATAGTTAAAATCAAAAATAAAAATAAAAAATAAAATAAAAATGAAGAAAAAGAAATAAAACAAAAATAAAAAGCAAATAAAGAAAAAGAGAAAAACAAATAAAATGTAAAAGAAAATAAAAACAAAATCTAAACGGAAAACAGACTACTAAGCCGTGCTCCCAGGCAACGGCGCCATTCTGATGAGCGCTCTGCCGACTAGGGTTAAGTCTTTGAAAATCAGATCAAGGTCGTTGCGACCCCAACCGACGAAGTGTGGCTCAATCAAGAAAAAAATAGACCGCCAATGAAATCAAACAACAGTAAAAATGAGTCAAGCGGTCTTGCTAATTATTTAACCTGGTATAGCCACCAGGGTCGAACACAAGGAGCATGGAATGAAACCTACGAAGTAGCTAGGTAATCCAAGAAATGAAGGAATTTTTGGTGGTTTTTAATTTTTAATTTTTTATTCAAAACAAAAATATTTTTATGTTTTTAAAATATTCAGATGTTTTTGGAAATTTTATGGGGTTTTCCTAATTTTATATATTTTTCTAAAAATAAAAGAAAGAGGAAAATTGCAAACAATGTGCAGTTGAGATGAAAAGGAACTTTAAATATATCTAAAACCTATAAAATCTTGGCAACAATTTTATGTAAAAATATAAAATAAAATCTATCTAAAGAAACTGAAATTTCATTTTTTATTTTTAATGCTTTTTTATTAATTTTTATGAAGTTTTTAGTCTTTTTCAATTTTTAGGCATTTTATAAAAGGGAATGACATAAAAATCACACAGAAATTACAACCAAACAAAACAAGCACACATGATTTTTTCAGAATTTTTAAAGGTATTTTTTATATTTTTAATTGATTATCTAAAATAAACAAAGACACTTTTTAGGGTTTTTTATTTTTAGAAAATAGCAAACAAAATTAAATTAGGTCACAAAGATACTATAAATATTACACAATAGCAGGAGCTACGTATAATTTTTGTAGAACTTTCGGAGCTAATTTTAATAATTATTTAATTTAAAATAAATGACACAACTAACAGGGACCTATGTGCAAATATTGGAAAGTTTCAAGACAAAATATAACAGTCAGAAAAAGTTCAGGGCTGAAATAGTAAAAAGTCCAAATCCACACGTTGACAGCACATGAACCAGGCACTCAGGGGTATAAATGCAAATACGCATAATAAAATTTCATTCAAGAACAATAATAAAGTCCAGGGCCTGTAATGCAAATAGCCCAGGGGGTCACGTGTCAATCCACGTGATACACTAAAGGAAGGACCTAAATGCAAGTACTGAAAATACAAGGTCCTGAATGCAATTTGTCTAAAATAATAACAACTTGTAAAAATATTTACAGGACTAAAAAGTAAATGAAATACAAGAAAGGGCCTAAGTGTAATTTACCCTCTATTATTAGCGATCCAACGGTTGAAGGCGTCTCCCTTATGATCAGATGGTTGAGATCTGACGATACCGATTCGACGATGAAAGGCTACGATACGATCCTCAGATGGATCCAACGGCTAAGACTTCCCCGATGATTGACGGACCAGATTACATTTGGGGGAGACCTTAATCCGACGGTGGAGACGACACCTGGAAGAACAATGACGAACTCGCCTCTGACGATCTTCGATCGTCCAATATGCAAGGCAGGGGCGTCCTCTGGTGCTGTTGTGATGGGGGAAATGCTACTGGAGTCCTTCCGCAAATGTGGGGTGGCTCTGATGAGGCCAAGATCGAGGAGAACGGCCTGGCGATGCTGGAAGACCTGGAGCTACTGTTCCTCTTCGAGTCGACCTCCGGATGAGGTTCTTAGGGGCTTTTTATGCACAGAGGAACCACAGGGTCGATGGCAAAGTGCATCGACCCGTCAAAGCATGAAATGGATGGTCGGTGTGTCATGGCGTAGCTCTCCGGCGAAGCAACGACGAAGGAGAGCCGGGAACTCGTTCCTGGGAGGAACGAGGTGAATGATGGGCGTAGAAGGTGGGGAGAGGGCTGGTGAATGTGGTTGGGTCGTGGGATTGGCAAGATAATGCTTCGGGCTCAGTGACTGGAGCTATGACGTGGAGCTCTGCTCTGAAATGGAAACTCGAATCTAATGCTAAAAAGATGAAAACTAGGTCACCTGATAGACAAGGTCGTCTGTGCTGGAGATCAGGGACCTCCGGGGGTCATTGCCTCAATGAGTCGTCGGTCCCAGAGGTTGGGCTTGAAGGATGGGAAAATCCTCAAGCGCATCATGGAAGCATGATCGTCGTATCGAATACGACGAAGAACGACTAGTCGTACTAGTTGTTCGGTGCAACGGAATTTTAAATTTTTCATGTGATGAAACCACATGATCCAAGAACGATTCTCGGATCGTTTCATCTATAATCACAACAAGAATAATGCAATACCTCTTGAAGCAAGGTTGACCGAGTCTCTATGAAAAGAGACCTCCTGTCTCAAGTCCGATCGTCGGAGAAGAAGCTTGCGAGTGCGGAGACGAGTCGTGTTGTCCTCACAATCCAATGATTTGATCCAAGCACGGTGAACTCTTGATCTCGTCGTACGAGATCGAGCGTCTCCTTCGTGAGCGTAGCACTCCAAGAAGACAGAGAACCGCGGAACGTCGAAGCGGCGGCACAGTGGCATAGGCAACGACGAAGACCTCCTCTAGGGTTTTGGTGGTCGGCCACCAAATAGAGGGAGAGAGGGTTGACGTGTATGGAGAAAAGAGAGAGAGTGAGAGATGTGCTACCAATAGCATGTACAAGAGAGCATAGCATGCCTCTCTATTTATAGGGTTTTAGGATCCATGGATCTCAATCCATGGGATATATAAAATCAATGGAT
This sequence comes from Ottelia alismoides, assembly GCA_037367405.1. Taxonomy (NCBI): domain Eukaryota; kingdom Viridiplantae; phylum Streptophyta; class Magnoliopsida; order Alismatales; family Hydrocharitaceae; genus Ottelia; species Ottelia alismoides. The sequence continues at coordinate 475,397 of JAZKJV010004093.1, forward strand.
GTGATTGATTTATGTCAATCCAATGGTCAAGATTGTTGTTGGTAAAAACCAATAACTTATGATTTAATTTAGATTAAATATATTTGATAAATCAAATATACATTAATTCTAAAATTAAACCAATCAAATAAGGAGATGATTTCAATGGAGATCTTGTCTCCCCAAGTAATAGGGTGGACGGACACCAATTCCATATAGGACTTGGTAGCCGTCCCCCAATTACCAAGTGGGGGCAATCTCATGAAACTTCATGAGATTGCATATCTCCTTGAATTTCTCCATTATTTAATCCAATAACTTTTATTGGGATTTATTCTCCAAAATCAATCTTGCCATTGGAAAATTGTGAATCACATTCACAACCCAAAACAAAATATAATTTACATTTTAAATTAATTAGACAATGTGTATCCAATACACATTAATAATTAATCAACAAATATAAATTATAATTAGCTCTCTCTAATACATTATAAATCACATTTATAATATATTAATAATAATTGGATATTGCTATCCACATTATTCTTATCCATAATAATTAAATCACATTTAATTATATTGGATAATTACTCATACATCATGATAATTAAATCACATTTAATTATCAAATTCTCAATGTTTAAATCTTATGCAATTATTCTTGAACCCTTCAAGAATAATGATATTTCTCCTTAGATACTTGGAGATAAGGACAATGCGATTGTATTATTCAATGTACAGTGACTTGGATATTGAGATCACATCTCAAATCCAGATTCCATGGACCTCTCATAGATGCTTGATTAAATCAAGACCGTAAACCTAATATTCTCATTGCAACTGAATCTCATTCAGATCAATGTCCAATACATGGACTAAGATTAGGTCACTTCTCTACTGAGAGGAGTCACCAAAATCCAGACCTGTTTCATCACTCCCTCGGAATGGAAGCGTCATGGTTATACAATTGTTTATGATCAAATCACCCTCAGGTATTCCCAATACCTGTACATCCTGCATACTGGAAGACTCATGACCATCCTGAAGATATAGATCACTTTTACACGGTCATCTTCATGGTCTGATCACTAAGTTTCTCAATCTTGGTCGTTGGGATTTGGTATAGATCATATGCTTTCACAAAGCATATATCTCACCTACAAATTCATTTCATGCTTCTAAAGCATGACGACCACGCATGGAATTTGATCAGTCCCAATACCTCATGAGTGAGCTCATGTCTCCCAGTTCACAAGTGAACCTGTATGATCCCTTTGAGAGATCATATTACTTATATGCCCTTACATGCACACCAGCTCGCCGGTGTATAGACCTTGGTTAGGTCATCAACCTATTGGTCTGACAAGTGTACATACTTAGACATATAGCAATACATATGTCTCTAGTCAGAGGATGTTTGCCTATAATGTGACAGTATTCATCATAGTTCTTTGGTTATCTCGATCTCGTTAAGTCAACCCATTGACTCAACGAATATGATACCTCCGAATCACTATTCTCATGCAGAGGACCTTCATCAAGAGGTCGATCAGATATCAGCCTAATGAGAAAAGGATTGTCATCTCCTACTCAAGTTGTAGATCATCACTTATCAATCATTTGATGATGCTAGATGAGTCCTCTATCTAACTCCTTAGATATGCATCCAAGCATCAACCTCTATGATTCAATCAATGAATCAACAGCTGTATGATTATCAAGTTGGCCATAGTACGTAACCCATATTGTACAGAGGGACCTTATAGTGCATTCATTCAATCAATTTCAGAAAGGGAGTGAAACATAATCAATAACTTTTATTGATAAATCATTTAATACAATAACATTTATTGCAGGAATGGTTCGCCTCGGGCTCACAAAGCTAACAATCTCCCACTAGCCCTCGAAACCATTCAGGAACTATCCTTAAACCCATATTCATTACATGCTGGTCAAAAACCTTTTGTGTCAGAGGTTTGGTAAGAGGATCAGCAACGTTGTCAGTAGAGGCCACCTTGGTGATGATGATGTCACCACGCTTTTGAATCTCCCAAATGATGTGGTATTTCCTTTCTACGTGCTTGCTCTTCTGATGCCATCTGGGTTCCTTCACCTGGGCAATGGCTCCGGTGTTATCACAGAGTAGTGGGATGGGAGTATAAGAGGAAACTACGCCAAGCTCCAGCACAAACTTGCGCAACCACACCGCCTCCTTTGCAGCATCCGATGCGGCAATGTATTCGGCTTCTGTTGTTGAATCTGATGTAGTGTCATGCTTCTTGCTTCTCCAGCTCACAGTACCACCATTCAACCGGAATACAAACCCTAATGTCGACTTTCGATCATCAATATCCGATTGAAAGTCATAATCTGTATATCCCAAGACTTGGAGATCACCATCTCCATAGACCAAGATGTAATCTTGTGTCCGTCTTAGATATTTGAATATGTTCTTTACTGCATTCCAGTGTTGCTCTCCATAGCAAGATTGGTAACAACTAACCACTCCCACTGCATGGCAGATATCTGCCCTAGTACACATCATGGCATACATTAATCTTCCTACAGCCGATGCATAAGGGCATCCAGCCATGGATTTCTTTTCCTCAACAGTTTGTGGAGCCATTCCTTTAGACAAGTGGATACCATGTCTTAAGGGTAGGAATCCTTTCTTGGAACTATCCATACGGAATCGTTCTAGAATCTTCTTAATGTATCCATGTTGTGACAATCCCAATATCCTCTTCTCTCGGTTTTTGAACAACTTCAAACCTAAGACGTAAGAGGCTTCTCCAAGATCTTTCATCTCAAAGGTATGGGATAGCCAAATCTTCACACTGGTTATCATCCCTATATCATTCCCAATCATAAGGATGCCATCTACATAAAGCACGATGAACACGATGGCGCTCCCTAAGCTTCTTGTGCACACAAGGTTCATCAGGATTCTGCACAAAATCATAACTCTTTATGGTTTCATCAAATCTGATGTTCCACCTACGAGAAGCTTGCTTGATCCCATAGATGGATTTCTTCAGCGTGCATACTTTGCCATCCTCATTTATGAAGCCCTGGGGCTGCTCCATGTAGATATCCTCCTCGAGGTATCCATTGAGGAAAGCTGTCTTGATGTCCATATGCCAGATGTCGTAGTCAAGATATGCAGCTATAGCCAGCAGTGTCCTGATGGATTTAAGCATAGCCACAGGAGAGAATATCTCATCGTAGTTGATGCCTTCTCTCTGTGTGTAGCCCTTGGCTACGAGACGTGCCTTGAAAGTATCTACTTTCCCATCAGGTCCCCTCTTTCTCTTGAAGATCCATTTACACCCAATGGGTTTCACCCCTTTAGGTGGATCCTCTAGGGTCCATACACCATTCTTATGCATTGAGTCAATTTCTGACTTCATTGCTAGCATCCATCTATCTATGTCATGATCTGCGAGTGCTTCATCAAATGAAGTAGGATCATTGTCAGTTTCACTTGACACATGGAATCCATACCTTTCAGCTGGTGCAACCACCCTCGAACTCCTTCGAAGAGGTATGTGTATTTCATCTTTATTTACTTCTTCAGTTTCTGGTCTAGGAAGCTCAGAATCCTCAGAGGATTCTATGAATTCCTATACTTCACTTTTGTCTAGATCTTTAAGGAAATCATCCTCTAGAAATTTCACATCTCTAGAGATAAAATCTTTTGGGTCTCAGGATCATAGAGTTGATGTCCAATACCATCTCTAACATACCCAATGAAGTAACACTCATGAGTGCGAGATTCCAGCATGCTTGCGTCCACGTTCTTCGCATGAACCAAGCAACCCCAAACCCTCAAGTGATTAACACTAGGTTAGGTTCCATACCAGAGCTCATGAGGAGTCATAGGTATCGATTTGCTGGGAATCTTATTCAGGATATATATTGCAGTCTCTACTGCATATCCCCAAAAACTAAGTGGTAAATGTGCTTTACTCATCATTGAACAGACCATATCCATGATGGTCCTGTTGCGTCTTTCATCAACACCATTAAGTAGCGGAGTTCAAGGAGTAGTGAGATTGGAGACAATTCCATTCACTTTAAGGTATTCCTTGAATTCATCTGAGAGGTACTCGCCACCTCGATCAGACCGAATCCATTTAATCTTCCAATCGGTTTGGTTCTCAACCAAAGCCTTGAATTCTTTGAACTTTTCAAAGGTTTCAGATTTATAACGTAATAGGAAGACAAACCCGTATCGTGAATGGTCATTAATAAATGTCAAGTAATATCGATATCCATTTTGAGTCACGGTACTGAAGGGACCGCATACATCAGTATGTATTAGGTCAATAATACCTTCGCATCTTGTAACCTTGTTACGGAAAGGCATCCTGGTCATTTTACATCGAATACAATGTTCACAGGTAGGTAAATATTGAACCTGTAGAAAATCTAAAGGTCCATCCTTTATCAATCTATTGATCCTGTCAACAGATAAATGACCAAGCCTTTGATGCCAAATCATGTTTGAATGATTTTTATTATTCCTGGATCTTTTAGGGTTTTTATTAGTGGTTGTAACATTCATGACATGCTCATTAATGCACAATTCATAGAGTCCACCAGAAGTCAAAATACCATCTGCAATATATTTATCATAATGATTTATGACTAATTTATTACAGAATAGGAATGAATATCCACTTCTAACAAGCTTAGATACAGATATCAAATTCCTCCTGACTTCAGGTACATAAAGACACTCTTTAAGTACTAGGGCTCTACCACTAGATAATGACAGCCAACAAGTCCCGACGGCGACTGCGGCAACACTTGCATCGGATCCCATCTGGATGACTATCTCTCAACTTCAAGTTTTCTAGTTTCCTGAAACAAATGCAACAAATTGCATACATAAATAGAATCACTAGAATCAACAACCCAACTTCCTTCTCGTCCAATGAGAAAACTAGTTTCAATGATAAAAGTAAATTTCATACCTGTTGGGGCTTTACATTTGTCGACCGACTTCAGGTAATCCGGGCAATTACTCCTCCAGTTCCCCGACTTCTTGTAGTGGTGACAGATGCCGGTTTTCTTCGACGCCATTAGATTGGATGCATTGGAAGATGAGCCAACACCTTGTCCCTTCTTCTTTCTCTTCTGAGCCGGGCCCTTCCGAGAACTATGCTTCCGACCGCGCTTCCCTCTGACCTATGCAACCATTGCACTGCCAGCGGGACCATCTTTCTTCATCACGTCTTCTGCAGACTTTAATGCAGCTAGAAGCCCAGCATTTGTCAACTCCAGCGTGTTTATGTAGAATGACACTACAAAGTTATTGAAAGACTTGGGCAATGATAACAGAATGAAATCAGATTGCATGTCTGCATCCATGGTTGCCCCCAGAGTCTCCAGCTCCGATAAGTACCCAAACATTTTGAGTACATGTTCAGGGACCGAAGTCCCTTCCTGCATCTTGCAGCGAATGAGTTCTTTCATAACGTTGTACCGCTGGGTGCGGTTAATGTCACTAAACATATCTTTCAGATTTTGCATTATCTCCTAGCAAGTACTCATCTTCACATGTTGTTTCTAAAGAACATTGGAGAGAGAACCCAAGATGTAGCATCTAGCCAAGACATGATCTTCATCATACTTATCATTGTATGATTTTTCTTCCTTTTATGTAGGGTTTTCATGCTTGTCTTTTGAGAGCACATAACTTATGCGCTCAGTCGAGAGTACAATCTCCAAATTACGGATCCAATCAGAGTAATTCGGTCCGATCAACTAGTTGACCTCCAGAAGCCTGCTTAGTGGGTTCATGGACTTCATTTTCTGAAATTAAGAATGCACTATGTTAAAACATATAATCATATATTAAATTTAATTTTATTTGATCAAGCATTTTAAATCAAATTAGTCTTGCTATGTCAACTATGAAAGTTTATTCCATTAATCACTTTCAAAGTAAGAGATATACTTACCTCTATATCTCAACCAAGAACTGGGATCTCCTCTTTATATTTGTCATATCCCAATAATATGAGAACCTATGACTCTAATAGAGAGAAGCGGGAACACATTCCGCCTTGCAAGTCCAACTTGCATTTCCCAATTCGGTCTATAATACCCGGGCCCACCACCCCTAAGGTGATGTTGACCCGTCATTAATTGAACCAACCGTCAACAAGAATACAACTCTCTATGCACAATCCAATATCGCCCCAATACAATGAGGACCCGATATTGGGGTCACTATGCATACGTCCTTACTCTTTCGAGAAGTGACGAGCCTGATCCAAATGGATCATATGCAGGAGCTGTCACCTCGGACAGGCGTCTCCTACATATAATATCTGGCGACGAAACCCTTCGCCTTGACGGGAGACCATGGATGTCACTTGTGTGATCCTCCATTTCATATTCAAATTTTAATTAATTATTATGAATCAAATTCATGTAATTAATTCTTCCAAGGGAATTAACAACTCTATTTATATCAGAGTATTTTAATTGGACATAATTAATTCGATCATATTAAATTAATTATCAATTCAATTCAATCAATCAAACTTGATTGTTTTGCTTGAATATATATATCGTATTATTCTCAAAGTACGTATTAATTTGAATTTTAATAATTAGAAAATACATCTTGATTTCTTCGGCATTATCAAGTCCCTAGCCGTTGTCATGGCCAGCACTGGTGAGAGTGGGACGGACCACATACGTTGCAACCCGCTATTCCAGTGATCTCCGACTAGATACCATATACGCCTCGGGAAAGGATAATGCCAAATAGATCAATTTGTACTTGAGATGATCATCGGTTCTTCAACCGAAATTATACCATATAGTAATAATCAAAATATTTTTGATTATAACAAAATTTGTTAGACAAATTCCCAATCCTATTCAAGCAATGAGTTTGATGATCGTGTTTCCAATTATGATCTAGATCAAATCTAATCAATTTATTGATTGAGGCCAAGTCAATTAAGGAAATAATCATCTTTCAACATTTCTCAAATATTTTCAATAATTATTTCTTGAAATTTACAATTAATTTCATTAATTGACAATCACATGGTTCTTGATTAGGACTGCAATTTCAGCAGTGACCCCTACTTACTAAAATTAACATATCTCAATCATTTTAAATCCAAATTAGACAAATCAATTTTCATAGATTGCTAATTTGATTTAGGACAGAACCCAAGTGATATTTTATGTATTTAGAGGCAAGTCTAAACAGTAATTAACTCTTTAATCATGTTAAGATTTGCAGTTCCCGCAACAGCGCATGCATGTTCATTAAAACAACCATATCTCGAGCAAACGGAATCCAAATTACATAAACTCAAATCCTTCTTATTTAATGGGGAACAAAATCCAATTGTTTAATTCATGTTTAAAAAATTTAAAGAGGGCCGAATTTATTCACTGAATAGAAGTGCCAAAATCAAATGCGATAAAAATTTCACGTCTTCCACGAACCCAAGTCGTCCTAGGTTTGTGGATGGTATCCAAAACCTTGAACCTAAGGCTCTGATACCACTAGAAGGATATGGGAAATACATCAAGCGCATCACGGAAGTGTGATCGTCATATTGAATACGGCGAAGAACGACTAGTCGTACTAGTTGTTCAGTGCAACGGAATTTAAAATTTTTCATGCGATGAAACCACATGATCCAAGAACGATTCTCTGATCGTTTCATCTATAACCACAACAAGTATAATGCAATACATCTTGAAGTATGGTTGATCGAGTCTCTATGAAAAGAGACCTCCTGTCTCAAGTCCGATCGTCGGAGAAGAAGCTTGCGAGCGCGGAGATGAGTCGCGTTGTCCTCGCAATCCAACAAGTTGATCCAAGCACGGTGAACTCCTGATCTCGTCGTACGAGATCGAGCGTCGCCTTCGTGAGTGTAGCACTCCAAGAAGACGGAGAACCGCAGAACGTCAAAGCGGTGGCGCGGTGACATAGGCGACGACGAAGACCTCCTCTAGGGTTTTGGTGGTCGGCCACCAAATAGAGGGAGAGAGGGTTGACGTGTATGGAGAAAAGAGAGAGAGATTTGCTACCAATAGCATGTACAAGAGAGCATAGCATGCCTCTCTATTTATAAGGTTTTAGGACCATTGATCTCAATTCATGGGACATATAAAATTAATGGATGAGATTGATTTATGTCAATCTAATGGTCGAGATTGTTGTTGGTAAAAACCAACAACTTATGATTTAATTTAGATAAAATATATTTAATAAATCAAATATACATTCATCCTAAAATTAAACCAATCAAATAAGGAGATGATTTCAATGGAGATCTTGTCTCCCCAAGTAATAGGGTGGACGGCCACCAATTCCATATACTTGGTAGCCGTCCCCCAATTACCAAGTGGGGGCAACCTCATGAAACTTCATGAGATTGCATATCTCCTTGAATTTCTCCATTATTTAATCCAACAACTTCAGTTGGGATTTTTTCTCCAAAAATAATTCATAATAAATTTTGGGAATATTACAATCTTGCCATTGAAAAATTGTGAATCACATTCACAACCCAAAACAAAATATAATTTACATTGTCAATTAATTAGACAATGTGTATCCAATACACATTAATAATTAATCAACAAATATAAATTATAACTAGCTCTCTCTAATGCATTATAAATCACATTTATAATATATTGTGAATAATTGGATATTGCTATCCACATTATTTTTATCCATAATAATAAATCACATTTAATTATATTGGATAATTCCTCAAACATCATGACAATTAAATCATATTTAATTATCAAATTCTCAATGCTTAGATTTTATGGAATTATTCTTGAACACTTCAAGAATAATGCTATTTCTCCTTAGATACATGGAGATAAGGACAGGGCGATTGTATTGTTCCACGTATATTGACTTGGATATTGACATCACATCTCAAATCCAGATCCCATGGACCTCTCATAGATGCTTGATTAAATCAAGACCGTAAACCTAATCTTCTCATTGCATTTGAATCTCATTCAGATCAATGTCCAGTACATGGACTAAGATTAGGTCACTTCTCCACTGAGAGGAGTCACTAAAATCCAGACTTGTTTCATCACTCCCTCGGAATGGAAGCGTCATGGTTATACAATCGTTTATGATCAAATCACCCTCAGGTATTCCCAATACATGTACATCCTGCATACTGGAAGACCCATGATCATCCTGAAGATATATATCACTTTTACACTGTCATCTTCATGGTCTGATCACTAAGTTTCTCAATCTTGATCCTTGGGATTCGGTATAGATCATATGCTTTCAGAAAGCATATATCTCACCTTCAAATTCATGTCATGCTTCTAAAGCATGATGACCATGCATGGAATTTGATCAGTCCCAATACCTCATGAGTGAGCTCATGTCTCCCGGTTCACAAGTGAACATGTATGATCCCTTTGAGAGATTGTATTAATTATATGCCCTTACATACACTCCAGCTCGTCGGTGTATAGACCTTGGTTAGGTCATCAACCTCTTGGTTTGCCAAGTGTACACACTTAGACATATAGAAATACATCTGTCTCTGGTCAGAGGATGTTTGCCTATAATGTGACAGTATTCATCGTAGGTCTTTGGTCATCTCGATCTCGTTAAGTCAACCCATTGACTCAACTAATCTGGTACCTCCGAATCACTATTCCCATGCAGAGGACCTGCATCAAGAGGTCGATCAGATATCAACCTAATGAGAAAAGGATTGCCATCTCCTACTCAGGTTGGAGATCATCACTTGTCAATCATTTGATGATGCTTGATGAGTCCTCTATCTAACTCCTTAGATATTCATCCAAGCATCAGCCTCTATCATTCAATCAAAGAATCAACAGCTGTATGATTATCAAGTTTGCCATAGTACATAACTGATATTGTACAGAGGGACCTTATAGTGCATTCATTCAATCAATTTCAGAAAGGGAATGAAACATAATCAATAACTTTTATTGATAAATCATTTATTACAATAACATTTATTGCAAGAATGGTTTGCCTCGGGCTCACATTGCTAATAGGGCTCACCTCATGGTGGAGCATGGCAGAGTGTATGCCGGATCTAGGGCTACACGACTCGACACCTCACTGCGACGCTCTCCCTCGCACACTGTCACTCATGGAAGAAGGCGGAGGTCACCGGAGATGAGGGCAGCGGCCAAAGATGCTGAAGAAGAAGGGGCTCTAGGAGGTTTTATATGCTGCAGGGTTCGAGAAAGATGCAGCATGGGTGCGTGAACCGAGGGACGGATCCTTACAGATTTCGATGGGAGTGGATCGTGGATCTTCCCTCAATAATCGGAGCTGCAAATGAGAGGAAATGGGATCGGATCGGGTCGAGAAAATTAGGCGAACAACATATGAGACCAGGTCCAATCGAAAAGAAGTCCAAGGGGAGTTGACCGAAGTCAACAATCCTCCTTGGACCAGTCAGATGTAGCGGGGGAAAACAATAAAATAAGCTACATGACAAAATAGCACGATAATTCAAAAATAAATAGATTAAAAATAATAAATAAATTTAAATTAAAAATGAATAAAGTGAAAATTGTTTATTATTTTTCAAAGAATTTTTCTATGATTTTATTTATTTTTATGAAAAATAAATTAGTCTATATATAGTATATTGTATTATATACAAGTAATTATACCTATGTATTTTGTACAATTATTTTTAATTTATTATTTTTGCACAAATACTCCAATTTTATATTTTTCTTATTTACAAGATAATTTTTGGAGTATAAAATATTTTTGTTTTATTTTTATTATTTATTTACAAGTATAAAATAAATAAGGAAGAAGACCTATATACATGTATTATATACAAGTGAGAGAGAGATTTTATTTTCTTTTTATTTTTATTTTTCATATTTTTTGTTTTATTTTTAAAAACATATACAAGGAAGTGAAAACATAGTTTTATTTTTAATTTGGCAAAAATATTTTATGTACACACATGATATATATACAAGGTAGAGTGGCCCTATCTGTCTCTACTTATTTTATTTGGCGATCAGGCCAATGCTTGGCCCTTTCTTTCCCTCCTTTTTTTATTCTTTATTCTTTTATTTTTACACAAATAAATGCTAATTATGTAATATTAACACATGCATGCATATTGCTAAGTTATTGTATTTACACTTATTTACATGATGTTTTGCCAAGATAATTAGCTAAAATAAAAGAATAAAGAGCGATGAATAGGGATTCATCAACCTCCACAACCGCCGTCCTCGTGCGAGGCTGCACGCTGCCGCCACCACATGGCCAGAGCTCAGCGCGAGCCTATACATCCTCCAACGCTCGGCTGCCCTTTCACCTGAAGCCGCCTCCACCAATGTCCCTCCATTGCACCTCCCCTGCACTCTCTAGTGGTCGTGCTTCCACGTCATTAACCCCAACGGTGCCGACCCCGCACCGCGAGCACCGCCTTTTCTGCCTTCATCTCAACCGACAGCCATGACCACCGCGAGACCGCACTGCGTGAGCCCCTCCTGCGTTGGCCGCGCACCGCCCTCCACTACAGATCGGTGCATCTCAGCCCATCGCCGGATCTCTGGCGTGAAACCCTCCCATCGTACACACGCGTGGGAGAGAAGAAGAAGGTGGCGGCAACCCTGCTCTTTTCCTCCCTTTTGGTTGATAACGAATAAGGAGAACAGAATAACCATAGGTGTGTGAAAAAAATTGGAGAAATTTCATTCTCTCCCCCAAAGGTTTCTGAAATTACGTAAACATCCCTAGCGGCTCCATATAGACCTATTTGGGGTAAACTGCAATCTGACCCCCAGAATTTCTGAATATTGTAGAAGAATCTCGCCAAAGCTAGAGACTATTACGTGCAGAGCATGCACTTCCTATGTAAATAGCACTTTTCATCCCTTATTTGTTACTTGTTACATTTCAATGCAAGAACAATAAATAATTGCATCTCAGTCCATGTATTTCCAAACAATTATTTTTTATAATCTTCTTATTGAAATTGACCTTTTTTATTTATCAATAAATTCTGGAAAAATCATGTTATGTTCATGTTGTGTTCCTCTTCGTTGTACATAAATTTTACAATATTTGCTATAGGATATTTTCACAAAACCAAAAATAGTGTCGTTTTCTCAATCTGAACTTTGGAAAATTATAAAAATTTGAATCTTACCCAAAAATTCCAAAAAATTAGATTAGATGTATCTTTATTTCATTTAATTTCTACTAATTTCATGCAATAAACATTTATAAAACTCCTAAAAATTGTAAAATATTGAAATCCTAAAAAATTCACACAAAATTGTATAAAAATCCAAAAATTCTAATTCCAGACTCTATTAGTAGATATTTGTCTATACTTTAGCATAAAATAGTTTCCAGGAGTTTTGGGGGTACTTAAATTAATTTTAAGTTGCAAATTACTCCATGTTGTGCACTGTTTTCATTTTTTGCCACCATTTGATTTTTAAATAATCAAAAAAACACATTAAAATTCTAATAAAAATACCAAAAACATTTTAAAACCTACAAAATGCAAAATTATTTTTTCTTGTTTTTTTTTGAGTATTTTTGATATAATTGAATAATACAAAAAGATTATGTATGCATATTGTGACTTGTGTGTTTATTTGAAAATAAAAAATTTTGAAAAATCAAAAAACTACTAAAAATTCCTTTATTTTCGAAATTTGACTATTGAGTTTTTCAATCGTGCTCCTTGTATTCGACCATGGTCGCTATACTAGGTAAATTAAATAGTAAAGACCTCTTACATTTCATTGATTGATTTTCTCTTAAGTGATTTAATACATTTTTTCTTGTTGAGTTAGCCGATTAATTGGGATCGCTATGACCAGTCATATTTTTGCATACTTAACCCTAGTTGATCGGTTGCTCATCAGCCGACATGTAGAAAATTCAACTACATTTAAACGAGACCATAATCACTTCATTTGGGTTAATATATAAAAAGTTCTTCAAGATGCAATACAGGAGCATAATTAAAATTAAAACATAGAGTTTTTATCACAAACATGTCCCAAATTGGACTTAAGTGCAATATATCAAACCCGGAGGAGCTAATATGCAATTACTACAAAGGCGGAAGGATAAAAAAGCCATTATCCAAATATTGAAAGCTTATCTGCAATTTCTCCAGAATGCATGTGCAGTTCACATGCTAAAGATGGGCTAAATTGTAATATTGAGAAGCTGGAAGGGCTTCTCTATAAAAAGCCCGAGTCATGTGCGAGGAACACGTGACTTATTTAAGGGTCGGATAATGGTTCAATGATGACATGACTTTCTCTAGTGGTTCAGCTCAGGCTCGGGTGTAACGAAGCTCTGGTCTGAAGAGGAGGCTCATATAGTGACATGACTGGATCACATATGTTAGATCTCACCCAATTCGAGCATATCCAATGGTGACTGCTCAATGGCGTGATTCTTTTCTTCCTCAATCTCTGCTGCAAGCGGTGGTGCTAAGCTTATGCTCCGATGACCATTCCTTTATTCTACTGCATCTCCTAATTATTCTTGGAGGTCTGGAGACCTTCATGATTCCATCGCAAAGGTGCTGAAACACAAATGAAGTGCTGGAGCATCAATGAAGAATGGCTTGGTGGAGAGTTGTTAGAAGTGCTCACTGATAAGGGAGGAGGATTTCTTTTCAACCATTGAAGTTCTTCCTTACCTGAAAGTTTCTAGGAAGAAGAAGATGAATCTTAGCTGAAAAGAAGCAAATTAGCTTAGATCCTTGCTTAACAAGCTGGGTAAAGATTGAGGCTCAATTGAGCCTCGATGGAGGTTGTAGCACATTAGGTATAACATGTATCTTGTCGGAGTATTTGTCTCTGTCAATGCTCTCTGACACTCTCACTCTCTGTCACAAAAGGAGGTTTGAGGCACATGGATATTCATTGGAGTTCCGGATGGAGGTTACTAAAGGTGGAAGAGTATTTTTGTGAATATGGAGCTTGCAGGAGGCTTGAGGAAGGAGGCAGTTTCAACTGCCCTTAACTGGCGATAGAGAGAGGGATAAGATGAGTTAAGGGGCTTACAAAGAAGAGGGAAGGTAGGGTTAGAAGTTGGCGTTGGAGTTGGTGGGGTGGTTGTTGGAGAATGCTAAGAAAAACCGACGAAGGCTAGGTGGTTAGACGGCAGTTGTGTGAAGGGGAAGATAGTAGGTTGAAGATCCAACAACCTCGATTTGGAGGTGGATTGAAGACTCAGATAGAATCTGATTGAAACAAATCACACGACTGGAATTGAGGTTCCTAGTGACGGTTGGGATTGGATCTCATCGGAAGAGCTAGAGATCAAGGTGCATGGTGAAATAAGGACTGGACACGTGGTGCACACAGATTGCACCACGTGGCCCAATGGGAATTAAAGAAAAAGGAAAAATCCAACAAAATAGGAAAAGAAATATATAGGAGGAGAATTCGAAAAAAAAATGTAAACATGAAAGTTGTAGACCTCAATGAGATCTACAACTTTCATGTAGAAGTCAACGAGAGAAGAGGTCATCTATACATAGATAAAAGTTAATTACATATTAAACCAATAAAAACATTTTTTATATTTTATTTTGTTATTTTTTGAATTTTTATTTTATATTTTATGTAGAATTAGTTATATAAAATATTTATCTAATTTGTATTTGACTTTTAATGAGAAATAACTATGTAAAATAATAGCACAACTATAGGGTTATATAATATATTAATTAGGGTCAATTATTTATAACACAATGATTATTAATTAGTGTTAGTTGTCAATGAATCTTGGTGGATAGCTTAAGATAAACATCTACTATTATAAAATAATTTAGATAAATCTGGGATTTATTCGTAATCCCCTTACTGTATTCGCATTTTATTTGCCACATACACACTAGGGATTAGTGCTCCAATTCTAGGCCTACCTATGTGTTTGTACAACTTTGTGTTTTCACCTAACTGTAAATTTTGAAAAGATAAAAAGACCTAACCTTCACGGTTATCATTGTATTGAGTAGTGAATTGAGTGGTTTGTTTTGTGAATAGTTGTGTTTGTTTGTATGCATGCTAGATCTACTATGCCCATTTGCGCCTTTTCTTTGCATATCTTGATTTGACTATAATGATCTCTCGATCAATTTCTTTTGTTTCGGAAATGGCCTAATAGAGCAATTTTTATCCGAACTTTAAGGATCCATCGTACCGTCCAGTCGGTTCTCCTCCATTTTTCTAGGAGAACTTTACTCCTGATTCTTCTTTTTGTACATATCCACCTAATCCATTATTTCAGTCATCGGATTTTGATTTTTACCCACCACCACAATCACATTTCCCACCATTCCACTAACCCAATACTGAGATGCTGGAGCCACCTCTCATGAAGACCACTCTTGAGCACTTGGACCAAATGATAAAGCACATGAAGGAGAGGATTGATGACCTCATTGTCATAAATAATTCACAATGTTGCTTCACCGTCTGATTATATGTGTCAATTTTAGGACACCCATGAGAGCGTGCAATAACCTAAAATACAAAAAATGAGAAATTTTTAAAATACAAAAAGATTTGTGGAGACACCTAGTTGAGTCAGTTTGTGAGGAGAGGGCACCCTTGCCAGACTACATGCCCACACACACACTCCCGAGCTCTCACCGTTGACCCCAAGGATTACATTGTACAGACTACTCTTAGTCATCCTTGTATAGATGATGATTCTAATCTCCTCCTTTATTTAGAGGAGATCCAAAATTTTAAAAAATGTTGACTGGACCTGAAGTGGTGGCAGCCATTCATGAAATTATTGAGGCCCCACTTCGCCAGGCTATGACCCAATTATATGTTCCTAAACACAGGAAAAGAAAGCGAAGGAGGAGATTTGAGCGACACATTTTGACCATGGCCATTGTCCATGTCATCGTCCACCATCCACTTTCTAGGAAGGGGAACAATGTTACTTCTCATGTAAAATGCACCATTTCTGACTATTCACGTGATCATAATCTCCTTGACGGCGGTGCCTCGATCAATATAATACCCTTCTCACTAGTACAATCACTTAATCTAGGGCCTCTCAAGAAGATCAGGATGATTTTCCAGTTTGCTGATGGATCAATAAAGAGGCTAAAGGGTATTCTAGGAAATGCCATCATCCAGATTCGGTGCATGAGCTTCATTTTTGACTTTGTTGCATTACTTGTGGAGACCTCCACCCTCACAGAGCATGCTTCGATCATCCTGGGACAACCTTTTATCACCTATGCGAGAATCATTATTGATAATGGATCTAGAGAGATTCATTTTCATTCTACCAATGAGAGCCTTGTGTTGATCACTGCACCCACTACTGATCAAAGATTCGCATCTGACAAGAGCATACTTGTGTTAGCCGACCCCGAAGACTATGACCTTGATGTTGATATCAAAGAGGTCTACTCTTTGATGGATGATAGTGAGACCCGAGAATTCCTTTTTGGTTAGGAAAACACAGAAAGAATAGACATTGGAGTTCCCACTTCCAATACGTGGTGATGTGTTGATGACATATGCGGTATTTATAACATAGACAATTTAGCGAAGGGCAGATTTAGTGGAAATTTTAAAGGACAAAATTGATCTTACTGCTTTCATAAAGGAAATTCGGCCCTTTCTGTGATAACCTAGATGAGACACCCCAGTCCGGACCGGACCACACTTCTTCCACTGACCGGTCTGTGCATTTTCATTTTGGGATTGCTGAGGATCTTCATCAGGTTGATTCTGATCGGTTTGTGTATGTTGATGACTCGATATTGTGCTGCACCTTGTCCCATTCCTCAAAGATCATGCAAGAAGGTTCTCTTTCTACCTTCTTAATTTCTTTACATTCATCTCTTTGTGTATTCGCTTTCACTGTATTTCCTTCCATCAACCATTTTTGTTCATCCACCTCATTTTATGTGTTCATCCACCTCATTCTGTGTGTTTGCCTAAACTTATGATGTACTTTTTCTTAATTATAGCAGGGGTGGATGAGTTGAGTGTTCTTTTTTCATTCTATTTCATCACTTCTATTGTTGCCTATACTTAGGGCTATCTTACCCTAAATATAGGGGGAGTTATGTGCACATTCATGATGAACCTCAGTTTCATCATCTTTATTTATTATAATTAACCCCCTTGCTTAAGGTTTTGTCAATAATTCTCTGTTAGTGTCTAATAATTAACAGAGTCCTTAATAAATTAAAAACCACAAAAAATGGCAAAATAAAAATCAGTGGTATTTTTAGACTCAAAAATACCCTCAAAAATATTTCGGGTCCTTGTTTGATTTCTTTTCGAGTTTTGGTCAACATGAAACTTGTAGATCTCATCAAGATCTACAACTTTCATGTTTTGAGTTTTCTCAAATTCGGCCAATAGGGCCCTCAAAAATCAAAAATACTCTTGCAATAATCTGATTGGGCCACGTGGCCCAATCTGGGTTAGCCACGTGGCCCCCTTCTCTTGTCTTTCTCCGCCGCCATCCTCCACCGTTGGATCTCTCATTTGATCCAACAGCCCAGGTCTCTCCACGAAGCCACCTTCTCTCAGCCGTTAGATCTTCCCCTGCGCTTCATCCTCACCACACATTAGCGCCGCGCCCACAGCTTGACACTTGGCGTGCTGTGGGTCCTTCGATCGCACCCTGGATCTCGCATCTTAGCCGCTCAACCCACTCATTATCCTCAGCCGTTCGATCACCTCCCACTCTCCATCTTTACCCTCCGTTAGCGCCGCGACCACATGACGCCACGTGGCAGCACCCGATCCCATCGATCGCATCGCCCAGATCTGATCCTGCCCGTCATCTCGCTTTTAGCCCTCCACCATTGGATCTCCAGATCCAACGGTCCCCACATCATCGTCAACCTCCGGCCTCCCACGATCTCCACTCGCACAGTCCTCATCCCCTTCCCATTTTCACAGCCACTCCCGTGGACCTCTTCCTTCGCCAACCGTTCCACGGTCCTCCCCAGTCATCCACGACCTTCGCGCACACCTCCACGTACCACGACCACCCGCCAGTCGTCCCACATCGATCTTCGAAACCCACGTCGTCAACCATCACCTCCGCCACTTCGCCCTTCAAATACACCTCCTCCGACCACTGTTCCCGAGGTCCGCCTTTACGCGGGGAGGGGCCCAGCCCTCCTCCGCCTCCCCGTGACAGGGGGAGGCGATAGGATAGAGCGAAGATGACCCAACCCCCGGTGAGACCCTCCGCCTCTGACGGCGGAGCTGCGGCACCTCGTGGCGACCGCCCGAGCTGCATCAGGTGGCTGAAGATGTTCAGCGAAGACCCGGAGCTCCATTTGAGCTCCAGCCCAAGCCTCCGCTCCGCCCCATCGCAGGTAAGCTCCTCCGATCTCCCTTTGCATTTTTTGTTTAATTTCGCTTAATTTTCTAGGCCTCTCCGGCCACCCTCTCGCTCCGATGACCCCTTCAATAGCTCCGCTGCACCTCCCCCTTCATCGCGCACTATTTCGACGGCCCCCTTCTCTTTCCTCCATATCTTTCCACAGCCGACCCATATCCTCCGCCACCCACGTCGGAGGAGCTCCGAGCTCCCCATGTTCTTCGCCTCCATGAGCTTCCACTTCATCCACGCACGCACACGATTATGCCTCGGCTATGAACCTAACGTGCAGGACATCAAGAGCTTCAATGACCGGAGCTTGATCGGAGCAAACTTCATCGACTTCGCGGTGGCCATCCGAGCTCCGACGAGCAACGCCAGAGGCCTCTGCATCTTCCCCGAGCTCCGGGCTTCCTCGACTGCCATCCAGCGAGCTCAGGGGAGGACCTCATCGTCAGGGAACCAGCGGCGGAGGAAAGCCACCTTCGCCGGAGCCCAGATAGCGCCGCCCGCCTTCGGCCGAAGAAGGAGGAGCAGTGACCGTTGGATGCTCCACCCTGGAGTTCATCCAACGGCCACTACGCAGCCACGTCGTCGTTCAGATCCTCCTCCAGAGGCCGTTGGATGATCGATGATCCAACGGCCTTCGAGCATCCACGTCGCCCCGAGGCACCGTTACCAGCAGCCCTTGGATAATCACGATCCAAGGGCCAACAGTCAGCCACGTGGCGCAACCTGAGCTCCCCCGAGCCTCAGCCACCGAGCCTCCAGGCCTGGGAATCCCGAACCTTCACGAGCCTGCACTGAGCCTCGGACTACCCGAGCCTAGCCGAAGCGCCTCCGAGCCTCTGCCGAATCCGAGCCTCCTTCCGAGCCTAAGTAGCACGTGCAGCGCACGTGCTATTTGGGAATTTTACAGAGACGCCCTTGAACTTCTCCATATTTGCAAAAAGGTCCCCGCGCGTTTGGTTAAATTACAGGGAAGGACTCGCGCCTTATTTTTATTGCATTTCAGTCCTTTCCAGGGACCTTTTTGTAGTTATCTTTTCATGTTTTATTTCATTTATGCCCCTGGTTTCTTTCGTGCATAACTTGAGCTACATAGCTCCAATCGAGTTGATTTCAGTTTCATTTTGAAGCTCTTCTCATCCTCTTCATTATAGCATGCTTAAACTTTAAATTTTACACCAAGATCAGTAGTGTATTATTCTAATATCTAAGTGTCCTGATTGGTATATTTGACATGCTTATTTGCTTAGTAAATATGGAAGGCTTCTTAATACCAACTTATTTTAACTCGCATTTTTTTTTCTATGGCTCAAGTGACTATCATTTCAGGGCATATCACTAGCTTTGCATGTGCATTCATTTGCACGATAAAAAAAATGTTTAAAAAAATGCATGTTTACTTTAATTGCATTGTCTTTGCATGGTTTGACCTATAGATCTTTAACTCAACACCTCATTAAATACACTTAAATCTGACTAATACGAGAGAGGCTCGAGTCCCTGAGTTCGACCTTGGTATCTTACCAAGTAAAAATAATTTTTCGATCACCTCATTTCGATTCATGGCATATATTTAAATGAGGTGATCGCTTTGACGACCCGAAACCGGCCCGACTACGATGATGATTCTGAGTGCTAAAAACACTCTATTAAAGGGCCGATTTTTGCGGTTCGTCAAATGGCGCCGTTGCCGGGGACACGGCTCATTTCTTCTATTTTTTGGATTTTTGTGTGTTTAATTTAGTGTTTCTTTTTATAGGTCAAATGATCATATATTTTGCATATAAAATTTTTCTTCCTTATTTGATATCTAACGATTGTTTCTGTGGCAGGGCCCTTGATGGATCAAGGAGGCGAGGAGCAGGACGTTCCCCGCTGTAAGGAGCCGCAGGAGCATGCTTGGAGCAAAGGAGGAAGAAAAGAAAAAAAATGTCTCGCATTGTTGTTGCATTTTATTTTTAATAAACTCGTCTTTTACAGCGGTCTTCGATCGAAGACTCGCGATTGTAATCGGACGAATGTGGTTGTGTGGGGATCGTCCCCACTTGAGTGTCGACCTAGGACTTAGGCACACGGCTCTCCGAGCTCAATTTTCATATTTTCTTGTGCTTGATCGTAGGTAGGACACACTTAAAATATAGACGCACTTAATCTCGCATCACTTAGTTAAAATGAATGAAGATCAAACACCGCTAATAGATGCATGATTAGGTGCGGTTTTTTCGACTTGCATACATGTTTGATTTGATTTTCAAAACGGCCCCAGATTTTTCGCGGCTTTTATCGTCAAATCACTGCATGATTTCTCGCTTAGCCTAGATCGCGTTTTTCTTCATCGAATACATGTTTTTCTCGGCTTTCATTCTTTCTAGATTGATCACCTAGGATAAATGGAAAATGGAATGAACGGTAGACGATGATTTTTTGATTGATGTGCTAACCATAATTCAGTGATAACCTAAAATAAAATTGGGACTGTTAATTGCAAGTCAACCAAAAATGGAGTAAAATTCGGTTTTGGGAGAGCAATACCCTCGCTTACGCAATGATTTCCACTTCACATCTTTTCTTTGCGTAAAAATCAAATGTTTTATCACCAATAAAACAGACAAGATAATTAACCAACCTTGGTTGGTTTAATGTGTGAGTTGGTGAAATTAAGGGTTTGCTTGCTTGATTGAGCCGTATATTTTGCGACACACAACCCCAAAACTGTAGTCACTCCATTCCATCTCCGAAGATTCAGCCACTCACTTGTATATTCATCCCGCTTCTTCGTTCACCTTGGGTCTCTTCTATCATCAATCTCCATCTTTATACTTAGGCTAATCTCAGCCTAAGTATAGGGGGGACCCAAGTCCCTGTGATTTCTCTACTCATCTTTTCTTGCCTTTATACTTAGGTTATTTCTAACCTAAGTATATGGGGAGCCCCTCTTAGCTCCCGTATATTCTTCTATATTTAAATGGACCTATGTACTTGTAACATCTAGTGCTATGAGGACATAGCAAAGTTTAAGTATAGGGGGGTATACCGTATATACCGTATATTTACTTTAGCTATAAATCTGAAATTTTGAAAAATTAAAAAATTTTTGGCTAAGGTAAAAATTCATTGGACTAAGAAAACTCAAAGGATTTTCGCGGTTTTTCGATATTATGTTACACTATTTTATAGAAATATTTTCGAAAATGATTTTTGAAAATGTTTTGAAAATTTTTATTTTGTGTGACATGGGTTTTGAAAAAAATCGCCATCTCTTTTCAAGGAAAGTTGAGTCTAACTTGTGTTTTAACTCTCTTATTAAAATCCATAAAAATCAGAAAACCCCTAAAAACCTTTAGGAGCTATTAGTAACTACTAAGCCCAATTAAGAAAGCCGCGTTCAGTGAGGGTTCGCCCTTAGCAGATTGGATGGTTTAGAGGATATCGCGTAAGGCCCCGTCCTCAAGCAACGGGCTTCGGCCTGTACTTACATCCATACTGGCTGAATTGTGGTTACTTAATTGAGTTTAGGCAGTTGTTATATCTCTTGAAGTTCAAAAAAAAAAGTGTCTTGTGTTTGAATGAAGAAGTTGGATTAGTCCTCTACATTTTCACTTTCACCCGGGATCTGATTTGGTCAAGAAGACAGCTTTTAGAAGTCTTTGAGATTTTTAGGTTAACCAGCCTTAGCCATCAGGGTCTTAGACTTAATCATCCACATTCCCCTAAGTTTCTAGATTTGCATGCTATATTCCATGCTTAGTCTCAGACATAAAGAATATGATCAGCACATCACATGCACGACTGCGGTTCTCGATGAGATGAGTTGATTTTTCACCTGAGGGATTGGGATGAGGAAGTCGAATTTGGATTTGATCTAATGATGCTCGAGGATGGGATAAAATCTTTGGAGGCTTCATGAAACCTGAGTGTCAGCAATATTAGCCAGTATGAGAACTTGATTCTTATACTAATCTCTTGACATTAACCTAAGTTCCTGGGTGTGAAAAATAAATAAAAAACGTTGATCAGTGTGCGCCAACTCTTGGTAAAAGCAGAGGAGCTAGCCACAAATTTTACAAGTCAATGAAATTTAAAGAAAAGCTCTCATTCCACCAAGTAAAATATCAAAGAGCTTCCACCAAAGGCGAGCGCTCCCAAACTTTTCAAAGTGTCAACTTGGACCACCGCTATTAGGACCAGGAGTCGGGCTTGCACCAAAAAAGTGCTCTGCATCGTAAATGCTACAAGTCTGGGTGTCGAAGGTACGATAGGTACTCAAAAGAGACACACCCCGGTGTACTCCCAGGAAAACAAGTGCAGACGGCTCCAACTTCTCTTGACGGACGCACTGATCAACACAAAAAAAAATGT
Source organism: Ottelia alismoides (assembly GCA_037367405.1). NCBI lineage: Eukaryota > Viridiplantae > Streptophyta > Magnoliopsida > Alismatales > Hydrocharitaceae > Ottelia > Ottelia alismoides. Next base: position 498,153 of record JAZKJV010004093.1, read on the forward strand.
GTTGCGTAAAAGGCACTACAGAGAATCCTTGTTCCAATGAGAGGGAGAGAAGAATTGGCACAATCCCATGCCCTCCATTTTATGGCCTATCATCCACATTTTCTAAGTCTGACAACTAAAGAGACGGTGGACTGAATGCAAGATTTGATTTATTCCCTAGTGCTGAGGATTGGGTCCTTAGGAGATTTTCTCGGACCAAGATTTTGGGTGAAGACTTGACTCTACTCTCGAAATTGCAGTCAACACTAAACTCATATCCTTTAGTTTATATGTACATCAGAGAGAGTCTAGAGAAATAGAGGAATTGGAAGCCTCTTGATTAAGGTTGGGTTGAACTCTAAAATTTTGGATCTCTGAAGCCGAGTCAACTTGATCAGATTGGATCCTGTATTCACATGCACAAGGGGGTTAATCCAACTTAGTCATTCTTTTTGATGCTCGAGGACGAGCATAGTTTAAGTATAGGGGGGTGATGAACCTCAGTTTCATCATCTTTATTTATTATAATTAACCCCCTTGCTTAAGGTTTTGTCAATAATTCCCTGTTAGTGTCTAATAATTAACAGAGTCCTTAATAAATTAAAAACCACAAAAAATGGCAAAATAAAAATCAGTGGTATTTTTAGACTCAAAAATACCCTCAAAAATATTTCGGGTCCTTGTTTGATTTCTTTTCGAGTTTTGGTCAACATGAAACTTGTAGATCTCATCAAGATCTACAACTTTCATGTTTTGAGTTTTCTCAAATTCGGCCAATAGGGCCCTCAAAAATCAAAAATACTCTTGCAATAATCTGATTGGGCCACGTGGCCCAATCTGGGTTAGCCACGTGGCCCCCTTCTCTTGTCTTTCTCCGCCGCCATCCTCCACCGTTGGATCTCTCATTTGATCCAACAGCCCAGGTCTCTCCACGAAGCCACCTTCTCTCAGCCGTTAGATCTTCCCCTGCGCTTCATCCTCACCACACATTAGCGCCGCGCCCACAGCTTGACACTTGGCGCGCTGTGGGTCCTTCGATCGCACCCTGGATCTCGCATCTTAGCCGCTCAACCCACTCATTATACTCAGCCGTTCGATCACCTCCCACTCTCCATCTTTACCCTCCGTTAGCGCCGCGACCACATGACGCCACGTGGCAGCACCCGATCCCATCGATCGCATCGCCCATATCTGATCCTGCCCGTCATCTCGCTTTTAGCCCTCCACCGTTGGATCTCCAGATCCAACGGTCCCCACATCATCGTCAACCTCCGGCCTCCCACGATCTCCACTCGCACAGTCCTCATCCCCTTCCCATTTTCACAGCCACTCCCGTGGACCTCTTCCTTCGCCAACCGTTCCACGGTCCTCCCCAGTCATCCACGACCTTCGCGCACACCTCCACGTACCACGACCACCCGCCAGTCGTCCCACATCGGTCTTCGAAACCCACGTCGTCAACCATCACCTCCGCCACTTCGCCCTTCAAATACACCTCCTCCGACCACTGTTCCCGAGGTCCGCCTTTACGCGGGGAGGGGCCCAGTCCTCCTCCGCCTCCCCGTGACAGGGGGAGGCGATAGGATAGAGCGAAGACGACCCAACCCCCGGTGAGACCCTCCGCCTCTGACGGCGGAGCTGCGGCGCCTCGTGGCGACCGCCCGAGCTGCATCAGGTGGCTGAAGATGTTCAGCGAAGACCCGGAGCTCCATTTGAGCTCCAGCCCAAGCCTCCGCTCCGCCCAATCGCAGGTAAGCTCCTCCGATCTCCCTTTGCATTTTTTGTTTAATTTCGCTTAATTTTCTAGGCCTCTCCGGCCACCCTCTCGCTCCGATGACCCCTTCAACAGCTCCGCTGCACCTCCCCCTTCATCGCGCACTATTCCGACGGCCCCCTTCTCTTTCCTCCATATCTTTCCACAGCCGACCCATATCCTCCGCCACTCACGGCGGAGGAGCTCCGAGCTCCCCATGTTCTTCGCCTCCATGAGCTTCCACTTCATCCACGCACGCACACGATTATGCCTCGGCTATGAACCTAACGTGCAGGACATCAAGAGCTTCAATGACCGGAGCTTGATCGGAGCAAACTTCATCGACTTCGCGGTGGCCATCCGAGCTCCGACGAGCAACGCCAGAGGCCTCTGCATCTTCCCCGAGCTCCGGGCTTCCTCGACTGCCATCCAGCGAGCTCAGGGGAGGACCTCATCGTCAGGGAACCAGCGGCGGAGGAAAGCCACCTTCGCCGGAGCCCAGATAGCGTCGCCCGCCTTCGGCCGAAGAAGGAGGAGCAGTGACCGTTGGATGCTCCGCCCTGGAGTTCATCCAACGGCCACTACGCAGCCACATCGTCGTTCAGATCCTCCTCCAGAGGCCGTTGGATGATCGATGATCCAACGGCCTTCGAGCATCCACGTCGCCCCGAGGCACCGTTACGAGCAGCCCTTGGATAATCACGATCCAAGGGCCAACAGTCAGCAACGTGGCGCAACCTGAGCTCCCCCGAGCCTCAGCCACCGAGCCTCCAGGCCTGGGAATCCCGAACCTTCACGAGCCTGCACTGAGCCTCGGACTACCCGAGCCTAGCCGAAGCGCCTCCGAGCCTCTGCCGAATCCGAGCCTCCTTCCGAGCCTAAGTAGCACGTGTAGCGCACGTGCTATTTGGGAATTTTGCAGAGACGCCCTTGAACTTCTCCATATTTGCAAAAAGGTCCCCGCGCGTTTGGTTAAATTACAGGGAAGGACTCGCGCCTTATTTTTATTGCATTTCAGTCCTTTCCAGGGACCTTTTTGTAGTTATCTTTTCATGTTTTATTTCATTTATGCCCCTGGTTTCTTTCGTGCATAACTTGAGCTACATAGCTCCAATCGAGTTGATTTCAGTTTCATTTTGAAGCTCTTCTCATCCTCTTCATTATAGCATGCTTAAACTTTAAATTTGACACCAAGATCAGTAGTGTATTATTCTAATATCTAAGTGTCCTGATTGGTATATTTGACATGCTTATTTGCTTAGTAAATATGGAAGGCTTCTTAATACCAACTTATTTTAACTCGCATTTTTTTTTCTATGGCTCAAGTGACTATCATTTCAGGGCATATCACTAGCTTTGCATGTGCATTCATTTGCACGATAAAAAAAATGTTTAAAAAAAATGCATGTTTACTTTAATTGCATTGTCTTTGCATGGTTTGACCTATAGATCTTTAACTCAACACCTCATTAAATACACTTAAATCTGACTAATACGAGAGAGGCTCGAGTCCCTGAGTTCGACCTTGGTATCTTACCAAGTAAAAATAATTTTTCGATCACCTCATTTCGATTCATGGCATATATTTAAATGAGGTGATCGCTTTGACGACCCGAAACCGGCCCGACTACGATGATGATTCTGAGTGCTAAAAACACTCTATTAAAGGGCCGATTTTTGCGGTTCGTCAATTCACCCACCATATTTTTCTTTCATTTTTATTGATCCCCTGCACTGTGTCCTCTCATGTTTATATTCTTGTCTATACTTATCTTACCCTAAGTATAGGAGGAGACAACCCAAGACGTGATTTGTTCAATCCCGCCCTCGACCCTCACTTCATGTAGAACACAACCCGCTATACTAAGGATTAGTTGATCCTAAGTGTAGGGGGGATGATCGACTTCTCTATCATCCTTCATTCTTTATTCATTCAGCTTTTCTATACTCTGTACAAGTTATGTCTCCTCCTTATGTCCCTGATCTAGAGTACATAACTCAACCTAATTATAGGGGTCGTATATACGTTGTATATACTTTAGCCATAACTCGTACTTTCATATTTTCAATAGTATGTCTAAAATACAATACTTTATTAAAATTCATGAAAATTCTTTATATATATATATATATATATATTGATTATTAAATTAGGTTAGAAAATATTTTGCTAAATATTTGAAAAATGATTTGAAAATCTTCTTGAAAAATCCTTTGAAAATCATTTGGAAAATTTTTCGTAAAATATTTTACACCACTGTAAAAATGTGTTATTTGTAAAAATTTATTGTCTTTGTGTGAAATAAAATGTTTTGAAAATCTATTTACAAATGGTTTGGAAAATGGTTGCAAAAATATTTTGAAAAATCTATACATAATGTTTGAATAATCTTTGTAAAATGGTTTTCAAATTTTGTAAATATTTTTAAAAGTTCTTTTTATTTTAAAAAAACTCTTTATAATTTTGCAAAATAAAAAATCCCATAAAATTTCAAAATTATAAAATGAATCACAAAAACATTTTCAGCATTATACAAAGCATTTGCTTTTTTCGGAACGATAATGACAATTGAACTAGTCTAAATAAAATCTGAAGATTGGATCTTAGTTGGACCTTAATCCACTTAATCACAGGTACATTATAGGAACTAGAATTAAGACGCTTCATGTCTACTATACTTCATTCTTTGAAATCGCGAGATTTGGTTCATTGTCGTTTTGACTACCTAAGTCGAGTATTTCGGAGCACACGCATGACCCTTGTCGATAATGACCTAGCTTGAACACCTATACCTTGCGCTTTTTCTTACCTCAGTTTAAGTGGTAGAGGGCTTGATTTGTTGGCATGAGACACAAGCCAATGGAAACATCGGAAGTCACACACTTGTGGCTATTGTACCCCAACCCAATCCAGTAGCGAAGAGGTCTAAACACAAAAATTGTGGGTTGAAATAATGCTTCAAAAGAGGGATGGTCCACTGGCTCAAGAAGAAAACATACTTATATAATGTTGTTGTATATAGTATTCAAAAAAATAAAAAAAAATTAAAACTCCAAAATAATGGATAGATTTGAATAAAAATAAAATGCCTGCCGGAGTATGTATGTAGATGTATAGTCCAATAAGTAAACTTGAGCTTCGAAGTCATATTCGTGTGAGCCTAAGCTAGGTGACTTGGCTACACTGGTCAAGCATCCTAGGATAGGTAGCTACACTAGCTACCATCCATTCTTCTCTCCATCTCCTCTTCTTGAGCTGGTTGTACTTGAACTTAGAAGGGAATACCTCTCTTATCTAGGAAAGAGTAGTTGGATTGGTGAATTAGGGTCACTGTGTTGGAGAAGACTAACTTTTACTGCATAGCTGAGGAGAACTACCTATCACACATTGTCCAAGATAGATTCATAATCATAAGGGTTTGCATATGACTTAACTTATTCTTGCCTGGCTATTGAGGAGACTTGAGCAAAGTTTTGTGATTCTCAATGGATGTTGTGTTTCAAATCCATTCCCAATAAGGTTTAGACCAAACCTAACTGTCCAAAGGTCCAACTTAGCTCCAAACTTTGATTTTGTTAGGACAAGTTTGAAAGCTAAAATCAATTCAAGTTCTTTCTTTTTCTTTTCTTTATTTTTCATTTTCTAAACTTATTGCATAAGTGTTTGCTAGGGACTAGCAAAGGCAAGTATGGGGGTGATGAATCTCCATTTCATTACTTTTATTCTTTCATTTTTGGCCTTTAAGCTCTAGCTAAATGAATGTAAATATCATTATTTTGTACAAATTAATATTCATTATTTATTGTATAAATATTGTATAAAATATTGTTTGAAGCCAAAATAAATAATAAAGAAAACAAAAGAAAAGGAAATTAAATGTCAGAGGTATTTTCTAATACTAAACTCCTAGACCAGGTCAAGATTTGATTTGGTCCGCAAAGAATAAAGTAGGGGGAGATAAGGGCAAAAAATATAACAAATCCTCACTATTTATTCTTCAATAAGTCCATTTTAGGACCTATTTTATTCTTTATTATTTGTACATCAAATAAAGTTTTTTTGTACATGAAAGTTGTAGATAAAAATGTATAGAAAAATACAAATATGATTTCATACAAAAATAATATACAGTGTACATTTTATACACCAAAAATTCCAAAACCCAAACTTCACATACCTGTATCTCCTAAATATGAACTTAAAATGCACCAAAATCACCTTTAATTGTATATAACTTTTTATTTGCTATTTAATGAAGTGGTCTCACTTAATTTGGAGTTAAGGTGCAAAAGTTAGGTTTTAGACCCCTATTGTATAATATACTTGAATAAAAATTTTATTTTATTTATTCTCTATATTTTAATAATTTTATATTTTTATAATTTTGAAAATATTATTTATAATACATGTACATGTTTAGAATTAAATAAAATAAAAATACAATAAAATAAAATAATATACAAAAATACATAGATGAATATATTCTACTTATATATATTTAATACCCTTATTTATTTAAGAAAACAAATAACATCAGAAAAATAAAATAAGAATATATTTGAGTGTATTAAAATAATTTATAAATATATAAAATATGTATATACAATAAAAATATAAATATAAACTAAAAATAAAATATACAAAACATAGGTCAAATTACTTATAAATATATTTGTAAAAAGTAACTCGTAAGAAATAAACTTGTAAAAATAAATAAAAATCAGATTAAAATACTCTATAAAAATAAAGATTTTTTATGTTTTAAAAAAACATAATAAAATCAATTACTATTTTATTTTCAATTATTTTCGAATTTATTTTCTGATTTGTCTTTTTGCTGTTGACATGGCCAAATAAGGTCACGCTCCCCCTCCCCCCGACTCAGATCAACTTCTCTAACATGAGTCGAAGCCCTGTCATAACTTCATTTTACCTCCTCTTCATCATTTTTTCTTGAAGGCTTCTTTCATACTTTTTGGTTGATTCCTTCTTCATTTTTATTCCTGGACCCTAGCCTTATCATGCCAGCTTGATTTTTTGGTCCAAGGACCCCTGCATCAAGCGCTCCACCTCGATCTTCACCTCCCAGTCGTCATCCCTGTACCAAAGCTCAACCTCCTCTTCCTTGAATTTTCTAATCCCTTTTGCTCCATTTTCTCTCCCCGTTTTGTACGTCATGGCTAGAGCTTCGTGATAGAAAGTTCGCCTAGCAGTTAGGAGGATCGAGGAAGCGACATAGAAGTCGATTCCACATCTCCAACGAACCTCGCCGTGAGATACTCCATCTTGCGGGTTCCAGCTTGCTTAAGGTTATTTTCTTTGAATTTTAGGTAGGTTTTAGTCAAAGTTTTCATTTCTTATCATTAGATTTTGGTTTAGTTAATTACATTAGCGTAGAAACCACTTTTGTAGTTCGTCGGAGCTCCACTCAGGCGAACATTTGCATTATATCTCGATTGTTTTTTGAAATGTGTAAACACCCCTTTAGACACCCATGACGCTTCACCATCTCCAAACCACCTTCGTTCACCTTGATCCCTTCCAGATTGAGTAATCGAGATCCTCCTCCGTCGCTCACTTGAGACCTTACTGCCCCACCTCATTTCACTGCCATTCCACCCACTAACGGGTCGAGGCAATTTGCCCTCGACCAGCATATTTTTTTGTGCAGAATCCTAGAGGTTATACACCTCATACGATTTGATTTTTATGAAACCAGATGTTCTTGGAGCATCATTCAATCCCTGACCTCTGTGGATTGCCCTAGCAGTGCTCGAAGCTTTTTGAGCCCTCCAGTTACTCAAGGAAACCCCCGAGAACATTTTGAAATGCTCTACATCAAGGAAGAGGATAAGAGGATCGAGCTCTAACTGAATGAAGCTTGGAGGAATAAGGGTTCTTCCCTGTTCCTCCAATTTATCTCCCAGCCGTCCAATTTGCCTCCTTTGCCCAGGTGTGCAACCACCATGGGATCAGTGAGGCCTCAATCTTCGATCTTTGCTAGAGAATCTAATCCAAGCTGTTGAGCCAAATCGTCATCGCATCAATAGATGTGGACACGTGGATAAGTGTAGCGCCTGCGATCGCACGATCAACACTTTAGGTGGTAATTTACACATCATACCCCCATTTTTTCTTTCCACTCCGATCATGTAATATTTAAGTAAGATTTAATATTTTGTTGTTTATTTGCATTATAAAACCCTATATTTATTTTATATTGTGTTTGGGTTTGTGCTAGGCCACCTCTCATGTCATACCGCGTGAGGTGGCTATTTGTCAGAGAGGCCCCTACAGGTCTTTGTACTTTGATTTAGTACATAAACTTTAAATATTATTTGAAATATTATAGGTAATTTGCAGAATTAACCTTGACTTTAATTTTAATTGCATTTATACCCTTTACAGTCCATTTTTATGCTTATATTTCATTTATTATAAATATGATCCGAGCACCAACAATTATGCAAAAATAGGATTAAGTGCCCGCTAGCATACACATTTAAGATACATAATCATCTTTGAACTTTAGGCATTTTACCTATTTTTAAAAAAAAATAGCATGGAAAATCTATATTTGAATTAAAAATCTCATAAAAATTATAAAAACTTCTTGAAAATTCTAAAAGAATTCTATTATTTATTTTATTATGCCTTCAAACCAAATACCTAAAATAGAAAAAAATGATAAAAATTTAAAAAACTCTAAAATCCTTAAAAAATTATGAAAACTCTACAAAATATTCTAAAATATTTATTTCAATTTTATATTTTTATTTATATATATAAGAATATATTAAAATTTATTTAGAGATATTTTGACACTTTTTGCTATTTTTAATCTTCAAATAAATTCGGGCTATTTATTTAATCCCTGCTTCAGAATTTTTAACTTTAAAAATACCTAAAATTAGCAAAAATATAAAAAAAATCACAAAACATAGGAAAATTATATAAAATGTAAAAACATTTTATTCTACATTTTTTGGTAATCTTTATTATTATTTTACCCTATATTGTGTTATATCTCCTTATATAGTTACATAAATTTGTATATTATATATTAAAATTAAAAAGAATATAAAAAAAGAAATAATAAAAAGGAAAAAATATAACTAAAAATGTATATAATTAAAACCCATAAAAAATACATATAAAAATCCACACAAAAATAAAATAAATAGACAAGAGAAAAGGCATTTTTACGCATTTATTACCCTATCTACCGTTTGCTCCATATGTTCGACACTCTGCACATACTGACACCTATACACTCATTTGTAGAGTTATAATAAACTTTGAATCTACGTTTTATTTTCCTTTGCTTGATTTTTAATTGTGGGTTAAATGTTGGATTATTCAATTCTCATGAGAGGTCACTTCGGTGATTGTTGATCCGCCCTGTGGATTGACAAGACCCTCACAAGTTCCGAGTTTTCAATACCTATTAATACTTATATAGCATTTATTATTATTATTATTATTATTAATTGTAACTTATAATATATGTATATTTAAAACTTTTTAGAAAATAAAAAGGATTGTAGTTGTATATATTTTGACTTCTTTTTATATACTTCTATTTATTATATATATTTTATCTTATATCTCTTATTATTATATATAGATATATAAGTATATATTATATATTAAAAAAAGAAATTCAAATTAGCAAAATTAAAAAGAAACTAAATTTTATAATTTAAAAATAACAAAAAATATATATAGTACATTAAAATACATAAAAAATAATTATAATTAAAAATCCACAAAAATAAAAAAAAAAGCTAAAAAGTAAAAAAATATTTGTTATTGATTTTTTATAACTTATCTGTGTTTTTGCCCTCAGTAGTTTGTCCCCTACACTTACTATCTATACACATCTTCATGTAGGGTATAATAAATTTTACCATGCATTCATTTATTGTTTTATCATATACTGTTTGTTGATTGTTTGCTCGAGACAGGGCTTGCTTAAGCAACTGCGTAGAAGAGGAGATGTTGGAGGTGAAGTTTCAAGGAGCTCTGTCGCCTTGCATTGCCATCACCTGCTTTGTAGAGCTCTGGGAAGACCGCTCTATCGAGCGAAGACAATAAAGTCACACACTATGCACTCCCAGGTATATCCTCCATTCTTTCTCTTTTAATTTCTCGATCTATGAGCCCCAATTAGTTCAACTAAGAACGTAATTAGACTCAACTAATCATACACTCATTCATACCCTTCATCTTCTTTACAAATCGATTCAAATCACCTAAATTCGCTCTCCCTCTTTCTTCCAGTTTCACTCTTATTACATTTCCTTGAAACACACTTTATAATCTACAAATTTCATCTCCTTTGCCGATTCAATCATGAATTGAGCAACAAACATTCACTTGTAGGTTCTCAAGAACATCTGGAGTGTCAAATCTCACTTTTAGAAAGGGGGAAGAACTTCTAAGAACACCAGTGAAGGGGTGGAAAAAATGCAACATAAACCCAAGGAAGTTCCAGAAATTCAAGGCCGCTCTAGTTTCCAGAAATTACATTTAGGTTCCTACGTAGGGACCTAAATGTAATAAAATTTGTTTTTCTTTCATTTCAGTCCTTGGACAGTGACCTTTTTTAACAGACTTTTATATTGTTTTCTTGCACTTCTACCCCCTTACTATAGAGCAATTTTGGACATCCTTTTTACATTATTTTTCCTCGATTTTTCTGGGGCAGTTACACAACTATCCTAGCGAGATTTCTTGATATTTTTCACATTTTTTCATTGCATATTTTTCTCATTTTGTTTTTCTCAATTTGTATTTGTTTTGAATTTATTTTCTTGCCTTTTTCAATAAGAAGTAAAATCACAACATTTTCTCTTTCTCTCAACAACTACAATATAGGTATTCTGCCTCCTCGAGTTCAACCTAGGGAAACTTACTTGGATTAATAACTAGTTTAAGAAAAAAATAGGATAGCTGACTCTTTACTTCTTCCTTTCTCTCCTTCTCCTATTTTATCTGAATTTTTGTTTGATCGATCAAATTATGATCTCTGCAGTTCTTCTACACCGACAATACTTTTATCGATTAACCGCGGGCCAGAATTTGGTTTACCACTTACCTGGAGATTTAAGAACACGGGGCAGAGGACTATGGCTTAGACTGAGCACATGTAGGTGCTCCAATTTTTGCTCTCCATGGGCTTGGTTAGGGCCAGAACATGGCCTACCATGGCCAAGAGTCAACACTAGGGCTGGCGGTCATCGTCGCATCCTAATTGGTCCCCTCTCTGTCACAGAAGGAGGAGGGGCACTAGGCCTCAACCCGCATAAGGGTGGATGATGGAGGAGGAGGATGGAGGCAGCATGTTTAAAGAGGAATAGGTGGAGGTACAGGTGGTGGAAGTCGTGGCTTCGTGGGCTCGTGTTGACCAGAAGAAGAGGGAAGGCTAGGTGGCGTGCGAGGATGGTGGGAATTAGGGATTGGATCTAGTCTGGTTAGGGGAACGAGGGTGATGTCGAGAAGGTTAAGGAAATGGGAAGGGGGTGAGTGGTTACAAGCAGAGAACATGGAAGACAGAGACGGTCGAAGGTGATCCAATGGTTGGGGTTAGGGCACGGTGGAGCAGCCCTGATCGAATTGATCAGGTCACATCAAAGGGCTATGAGCGATGTGGTTGTGGCCATTGGATCTAGTGATCCAATGATCGCAGAAAGGGCGGGAGCGGGCACTCCAGACGAGATCCGGAGGGCAAATCAAAGGGTGGAGGATTAAAGGGGACGAGCGGCTGAGATGAAGGCGCCAAAAGGTGATCTGATGGTGTGGAAGGAAGGAGGGTGGCGCAAGAGGAACCGGGTCGCGTGGCTCAACCAGAAGGAGTCACATGGCCCAATGAGATTTATTTAAAAATAAAAATAAAATAAATAGAAAAAAGAAATAGAAAACAAACGTATAAGAAAAACTCAAAACATGAAAGTAGTAGATCTTTAGGAGATCTACAAGTTTCATGTTGACCAAAAACAAAAATAAGTCAAATAAAGGGAGAAATATTTTTGGGAGCATCTTTAAGGGATAAAAACACTACAATTTTAGTTTTAAATATATTTTTTGTATTTTTAGTTTATTTTTGAAAACCAAAATATATACACTATTAAATCTAATTTTTATTGAAATTTTTAAGCTAGGGGATTAATATATGGAAATTCGCATGATGAATCTGAGGTCCATCAGCTTCCTCCTCTATTCTTTGGCATAGTAGAGGATGCAGACATGGTATCAAGGATTCTCATGAAAAAGTACACGATATAGGTTACGAAGGAAGTTGGAAGTATGGGATGCTCTTCTGATAGTACTCACTCTCCTATAGGTCTAGCCTCTAAGGACATGTTATAAATTTTCCTACAAAACAAAAGAAAAATGAAAAGATGAAAATAACCGAACTTTTACGGCTTCACATTATGTGAGTTTGTGAATCCTATGCTTTGGTGTTTGTTTGGATCTAGATTTTAAGTCAAAGATCAGTTCCGCGCACTTACGCCCTTTTTCCATCATTTGCTTTTTATTTCATTTTTGCCTTACTCATTATGAGCCTTCCACATAACTTCCCTTCACTTACTCACATTGTTATCACCGTATTCCATTCATTACTCCTATTCTCTCAAGATGTCGATTCATGTATGGTTTAGTTTGGACCCCGTTGACACCTACATCAATTCCATGCATCCATCATCTCCAATAATTCGAGGCGATTCCCTATAACATGGTTCGGACTTTACGAACTAATCTCCAAACTCCCCAACTTCATCCCATTCTTCAATAAATGGAGATCACTCTCGTCTTGACATTCTCCCTATGTGGATGGAGGTTGATTTCAGTTCATATCAAATGCTCCATTCACACATATCTAGAATTGACCCTAATTATAGATCCACCTTTTCATCTGGTGCCAATGATTGTCTCGAATACAACAAGTGCGAGTTATGGCATTCTGAGGTGGCAATTCTAAGCCAGGTGGTTTCAGTGGTGGGAGTATTAGTCGACCCTACCAAAATAGAGGCAGTGGTGCCATGGGAGCACCCCAAGATGGTTACAAAGATCCGCAATTTCCTTCGCCTCGTTGGGTACTATGGAAGATTTATCAGTGGGTTCTCCCAAGTGGCCCTACCCCTTAATCGGTTGATGTAGAAGGGCTTTCCATTTGTACGGAGTGACAAATAAGAGTTGAGCTGTCGTACACTCAATGAGAGGCTGAGTTCTACACCCATACTCACCATCCTTCCATTACCTTGAACTTCACGGTTTACACTGATGCTTCCAAGGAAGGGGTGGGCGTTGTGTTGATGCAGCGAGGGAAGATTGAGACTTACGCATCAAGACAACTGAAAAACCATGAGTGCAACTACCCCACTCATGACTTGGAGCCAGTGACTGTCGAACATGGTTTTTCATAGGTCTAATATGTCATCACAATGCGAACACAAAGTCATTATGGCGACCCACGAGAAACCCTAATTCGAACAATAATTAACCCACAATCAATGATTTATGAAATGCAAAGTGTATGGAGTTAAAATTTATTTTATTTAACTCTACAAAATATGTCTATAGATGCATGTATGTAGAGTGTCAAACACAAGGAGCAAATATGTGGTAGCAGTTTTTATTATTTTTAAATAAATAATGAATAAATAATAAAAGTATAGATGTATAATTTCTATTTTTTATCGATGAATTAATTATTTTTTTGTGTGTTTTTAATTAAATAAAATAATTCCTTTTCAGATTTTTAATTCTTTAATTTATAATTCTTAAGGTTTTAAAATAATTATAAAATACTCTAATAATTATTAATAATACAACTTAATATACATATATATATATAATACTATATATGGTAGTATAACTATACATATAGCTATAAATAATCAAAATTTGTAGAATAAAATGTTTTGTGTTTTTTATATTTTTACAGTTTTTGTGATTTTTGGGATGTTTCTACTATTTTTTGGATTTTTAAAATATGAAAAAGTCAAAAACAACAATGACTTTTTAAATGGATCGAATTTATTTGAGAGATAAAAATAGTAAAGGGCCTTAAATATTCTCCAAATCATTTTTAATATCTACTAATATATATAAATAAAAATATCATGCAAAAAACAATATTTCTAGAGTTTTGTGAATTTTTTATAATTCTTATCAAGATTTTGGAGCTTTTTTATTTTTTATGATTTATTTTTCTATTTTTAGGGATTTTGGTATGCAGATATAAAATATAATAATAAGTGATTAGTATTTTTTTGGAGTTTATAAACAATTTTATATTTTTTTTGAATTTTTATGCTATCAAGGAATGAACCATGCTCTTTTATTTTCTAATAAATAGGAAATATGCCTAAAATGCAAAATTGATTGTATATCATGAAAGATCAAGCAGGCATGCACATAATCATATTTTTGCAAAGCACGAAGTATATTGTTAGAAATTAGAAAACAAACACAAAAATATTTAAACTATAAAGGGCATATTTGCAATTAATTTAAAGACATGGATGAATGTGAAAATAACCCCAAAGTTTTGAACTAATACTCGAATTTTAAATATTAACCGACTAAAGGGTTTCTATGCAACTTTCCCAGCTCACTTGTGGGGCATGTGAGCTAAGCTAATCCAAAAAGTTCGATGGTTCACTTGTAATTGTTACAAAAAGTATTAAACTACTTTAAATAATTATAGGACCAAATGAAAAATAAACAAAAAGGGTGAAAATATGCAAATTACCCCCCACGTGTGCCCGATCGGGCGGTGTTGGATTGCTCACTTTACATGTGTCGTCCTCTCATCGCACCATGACTCTTCGGCTGTTATAGCTGAGATTAGATCTCCCATGGAGATCTGAAAGTGGATTCGTTGTAGATCGACGTCTCCTGTAAGGTTCGGAGCTCGAGCTGGATCAAACGCCATAAAAGTACCTTAGAAGAACAAGGATGAACTATGGAGTGAGGCTACTTCGATAGGCTCTATCATCCCCCTCCGGCCACTAAACACACTGTTGAGATGCCCGAGAGCAAGCTGGAGGTGTTCTGCGTTAGGTAGTGGCATCAAAAGTGTCTGAGCTCCATCAAGAGGGGCTTAGATGTCAACATTATCTAGTGGTGCTCTTGAAATACGGATGGGGCTCAGATCCCCCCTTGCAGACCTGTAAAAAGGCTCAAAAGAATGGTGGTGGATGAGTAAGTTAGTATGGGTGGTAATTGGGTGATTTGGACATGAGAGGGGGTGGAATGTTGCAACTCCGACGAAAGGTGATGGAGAGAGATGGTCGGATCAGATCTGTAGAGGATATGGTTGATATAGGTGCTGCGAAAGGTGAAGAAGAAGCAGGGGTAGCAAACAGTGGTGGTAAGTGGGTCGGAACAAGGCTGAATCACAGTCGAATGGTCATTGGAGTGAAGCTCCAATGAATTAGGAAGATGGGATTCTATGCTACGGGTTAATCAAACTTAAGTCTAAAGACATGAAATAAAATCTATGACTACATGCTATCTAAAAAGAAAGAAAAAGAGTACCTCAAGCGGTCAGAGATTGTGAGATGGACCTCACGATGGAGCACCGCTAGAGATGGCTAGGAATACCTCTACACTGCTCCTCCTCATTGTGAACCACAATGGAGAGATCATGTCACAAGCATCAAAACCATAATGGTGGTCTGAGGGGATAAGCTCGGATAAAAGGGAACCAACCTCAAAAATGGTGAAGATGAGGTGTTTATATACAGTGAGATGGAGTGATATCCGATCAGTGGTTGTGTGCAATGGATGAAGGAATAATGATGGAAGAAGGGTCGGCATGGATCATGAGAGATCAGAGATTAGAGTGATGGGAAAATTCAACGGTGAGGAGATATGGCAGATGCAAGAAAATGGGGAGAAGATGGGTGGTCGTATCGTCTGATAGAAATCAGGGGTGAAGAAGTACAGTTGACCTGCGGTCAAGTTTTAGGGCGTTTTGGTTGGTCCACGTGGACCAACCAGAAAAAGGGAATCGAAAATGTTTCATAAAATCATAAATAATTAATAAATGGATTAATTAAAGTTTGATTATAAAATAAAAATGTTTATTATTTTATGTAGTAATTCATTTATATTTTTATTTATTTTTCAGAGGTCATTTATTATATGCTACTATTTACATGTATCATCATAGATATATTTACCTATATATTGTGTATTTTATTTTTAGGATTTTTACCCCACAAACCTTATAAACTTGTTAAAATTCCACTACGACCTTTTACACAATGTAATTACAATATAGACCATGTAAATTACCCTAAGAACCCTCACGAGCTTGAAACAGATTAACCGCAGTGTTCATGGGGAATGAGTTAGCAAATTTACGGAGTCAAGGGGGAAATTATGTTGTTCAAAAGGTCGAGAAGGAAATTTACAAAGTTTATAGGGTTCTTGTGATAAAATTCCATTTATTTTCCTTTCATATTTAATATTTTATTATTTCATGTGCATATTTTATATATTTATAACTTATGTAAATATAAGTAATTATATTTTTATTGTATTTTTCTGATGGTATTTGTACACTTAAAGAAAAAAATGTATTTATGTATATGTAATTCACCTATTTATTATAATATACTATTTTATTTTGGTGTATTTTTATAGTTTTAGTTTATATAATTATGTACATGTACTATGAATAATATTTACAAAATTATAAAATATAAAATTACGAAAATTATGAAGAATAAATAAAATGAATGTTTTATTCATGTATATTATACAATAGGGGTCCAAAACCTAACATTTGCATCTTAACTCCAAATTAAACGAACCCACCTTCATTAAATAGATTATTAAAAGTTATATACAATTAAAGGTGATTTTGGTCCATTTTGAGTCCATATGGAGAAGATACAGGTTTGTGAAGTTTGGGATTTATGTTTTCATATTGAGTGTAGAAAGTGTACAATATATTATTTTAATGTGAAATAAATTTTGTATTTTTCTATGCAATTTTATCTACGACTTTCATGTACAAAGTTTATTGGCTTTTTTATAAATAATAAATATTAAAATGGGTCCCAAAAATGAATTATTGAAGAGTAAAAATGAGGGATTTTATTATTGTTTTTTACCCTTATCTCCTCCTATTTTATTCCATGTCGTCCAACTCAATTCTTGACTTGGTCTCAGGGTTTAGCTTTATAAAACACCTTCAGTATTTTATTTCTTTTTCTTTTGTTCCTTTATTCTTTTATTTTAGCATTAAACACAGTGTAATAGACATTATAAATGAATTAATAAATGAATATTATTTAGGACAAATTAATGCTATGTACATGCATTTAGTTAGGGATTTAAGGCCAAAATAGAAGAATAAAGATGATGAAATGGAAATTCATCACCCCCCTATACTTGTCTTTGCTAGTCCCTAACAATCACTTATGCCTATATGTGCAAAAAATAAAATAAAGAAAATAAAAAGAAATAAACTTGGATTCATTTTAACTCATAAACTTTTCCTCATAAAATCAAAGTTTAGAGCTCTATCGAACCTTTGGAAATTAGGTGTGGTTGGAACCTTATTAGGAAATAGATTTGAAACACAACAGCCTTTAAAATCCACAAAACACTGCTCAAGTTTCCTAAAATGCAAGGTCAGAACACTTCGACGTCATACGTAATCCCTTATGACTATGAGTATATCTTGCACAGTGTATGTGATATGTAGCTCTCCTCAGCTGAAATTATAAAAGTCGGTCTTCTCCAATATGGTGACCATAATTTCCCAATAAAACAACTCTTTCCTTGAGAAGCAAGGTATTTCCTTCTAAGTTCAAGTACAACAAGCTCAAGAAGAGGAGGTGGAGAAGAGAATGGACGGTAGCAAGTGTAGCTACCTGTCCTAGGATGCTTGACTAGTGTAGCCAAGTCATCCGACTGCAGGCTCACATACATGTTGACTTTGAAGCTCAAGCTTGCTTGTTGACTATATACATCTCGGACGGAGATTGATTTTTCTTTGAATTTTTCCTGTCTATTCTTTTTGGAGTTTTTGAATAATCATTTTTTATACTATATACAACAACATTTACATAAGGACTTTTTCCTCTTGCACTAGTTGGTTATTCCTCTTTTGAAGCATTATTGCAACCCATAACATTCTATCATTAGAACTCTTTGCTACTAGATCGGGTTTGGGTACAATGTCCACAAATGGTGACTTTGATGTTTCCATTGCCTTGTGTCTCTTTCCGATAAATCCAGCCCTCTACAACTTAAACTAAGGTGAGCAAAAGTGTAAGGTGCAGGTGTACAAGTTAGGTCACTATCGACAAAAGTCATGTGTATGTTCTGAAATATTCTACTTA
Source organism: Ottelia alismoides (assembly GCA_037367405.1). NCBI lineage: Eukaryota > Viridiplantae > Streptophyta > Magnoliopsida > Alismatales > Hydrocharitaceae > Ottelia > Ottelia alismoides. The sequence continues at coordinate 516,256 of JAZKJV010004093.1, forward strand.
AGCAGTCGACATGACATTGAATCATGTCTCATGGTCTGAAAGGATTAAGTCTAGTAGACCTGAAGCATCTATATTCCAGTTCCTATAAGGTTCCTATGATAAGTGGATTAAGGTCCAACCAAGCTCCAATCATCAGATTTTACTTAGACTATTCAATTATCAATATTAATCCGTAAAATGCAAATGCTATGTAGAATGCAAGGAAATATTTTTGTGATCAATTTTCTAATTTTGAACCTTTTATGGAATTTTTGAAAAAATATTTATAAATTTTATGCAGGTTTTTGAAAAGATTGTCCATTTTTATGAAGTTTAAAATTTTGCTATTTTTTAGGCATTTTTGAAAGATAAAAAGGAGAGGAAATATGTGTAATCATTTACATAGGAATACATTTAAATTTACAAGAGGTTTTGGATAGAATTTACAGGTTTGCATCTATAGGTTTTGTAAAGGATCTTTATTTGTTTGAATTAAGTATATAGTTCTCAAAAAAATGAAAATATTTTCAAAAAAATTTGAAAACATTATTTTGCAAACTAATTTGACAAATAATTTTTCCAAACATTTATAAAATATGAAAATCATTTTTGCAAAGATTTTTCCAAAAAGATGTATAGATTTTTCAAACTATTTTTGCAACCAAATTCAAAACATTTGCAAATATATTTTCAAGACATTTTATTCACATAAAAAAAGAAATTTTTACTAACAAAAAAAATTTGCAAAGGTTGAGAACATTTTACAAAATATTTTCAAACAATTTTCAAAATATTTTTCAAAAAAGATTTTCAAATCATTTTTCAAACATTTTGCAAAACATTGTTAACCTAATCTATTAATCAGTATTTACAAAGAATTTTAATGTGTTTTAATTTTTTAATTAATTAGCCATATTATTAAAAATACGAAAGTACAAGTTATGGCTAAAGTATATACAACGTATATACGACCCCCCTATACTTACCTTGAGCTATGTCCTCATATATTGAAAATAAAAGAGAAGACATAACTCGTACTAAGTATAAAAGAGCCTACTACAATGAATAAAGAATGGAGTAATGAATGAATAAGAAGTCGACCATCCCCCTATACTTAGGAGAAATTGATCCTAATTATAGCATATTGTATTCTACATGCAGGGAGGGTCAAAAGTGTGAATGAACAAATCACAACTCAGTTTGTCTCCCCCTATAGTTAGGGTAAGATATCCCTAAGTATAGATATAAATATAAATAGGAGAGGAGACATGTGAGGGGATCAATTAAAAGAAACAAAAAAAAGAACAAAATATGATGGGAGAATATACTCATTACTCCCCCTACACTTAGGGTAAAAGGGCCCTAAGTATAAGCAACAACCAGAGTGATGAAACATGACAAAGAGAGAACACTCGACTTTTCCACCCCCTACTATACTTAGGATAATGTATGTCCTAAGTTAGGCAAACACATGGAAAGAGGTTGATGAGCGAAACGGTAGATGGAAGGAAATGAAACGAAAGCGAATATATAAGGTGAAGGTACAAAGATCAAGAAGGTAGAAAGTGTGCCTTCTTGCATGATTGTTGATGAATGGATCTCACAAGGTGCAAGTCGATATTGGGGTCATCAACTGACATAAATCGATCAGGATCGACCTGATGAAGGTCCTCAACAATCCGAAGCGAAAAGGCATGAACTGGTCGGTGGAAGTAGTGTGGTCAGGTTCGACCAGGGTAGTCTCACAAATATCAAAATGAAAAGGCTCGAACTCATCGGTGGGAGAAGTATGGTCAAGTTCAACCTATGAAGTTTCTACTAAGTTTGCCTTCTGCACTAAGGTGGATATGGTGTAAATACCATGGATTTCATCAATACATCTCCATGCACTAGATGGGGGAACTCCAAGGTCTATGATTTGAGTCTTCCTCACCATAGAGGAAAAATTAGGTCTTAGAATCATCCATGACAAAGAAAAGTTCTTTGATATCAACATCAAGGCCATAGTCCTCAGGGTCGGCTAACACATGTATACTCTCATCAGATGTGGGTCTCTGGTCAGCAATGGTTGCATTGATCAATACAATGCTCTCATCATCAAGATGAAAGTGAATTTCTCCAGATCCATAACCAAAAACGACTCCCATAGAGGCGAGAAAAGGTTGTCTCAGGATTATCAGAGAGTGTTCCACAGGGTAGATGTCTCCATGGGTAATACAACAAAATCAACTATAAAGCTCATGCCATGGATCTGAATAAATACATTCCCTAGAATACCCTTCGACTTCTTTATTAATCCATTAGCAAACTGGCAAATCATCTTGGTTTTCTTGAGAGGCCCAAGATGAGGAGAATGTACCAACAAGAAGGGTATTATATTAACCACCACCATCAAGGAGAGTGTGATCAAAAGAATAATAACAAATGGTGTATCTCACAAGAGGTGCAGCAGTGTTTCCTTTCCTAGTGTGTGGATGGTGGATGATGGACTGGGCAGTGGCCACGGTAAGAATGTATCGCTCTGATATGCATCTTCGCTTTCTTTTTCAGGTCTAGGGTGCAGATAATCGGTTCATGACCTGGTGAAGTGGGGACTCAACAATGTCAGAAATAGCTGCCACCACTTCAAGATTGGTCAACATTTTTTTAAGATCTTGATGTCTTCCATACAAGGAAGAGATCAGAATCATCATCTACACAAAGATTACTAAGAGTAGTCTGTACTGTGTCATCCTTGGGGAAAAATGCGGGAAATGTGGTGAGTGTATGTGTGGGTAAAGAATGTGGCATGTGTGGCCTCTCCTCACAAACCAACTCGGCAATGTGTCACCCAACTTCTTTTTGTATTTTAAAATTTTCTCATTTTTTTATATTTTAGGTGATTGCAAGCTCTCGTAAGCATCCTTAAATGGATCCATGAATCCAGAAGGTGAAGCAGTAATATGACTCTTATTTACACTAGTGAAGTCATATCCTCGAGTTCATTTTCTCTACTACTCGGGTCAAGTACTCAATCATGGTGTCCATGAGAAGTGACTCCAACAGCTCAGTCTTGGGTGAGTGAGATGGTGGGAAATGTGATGGTAGTGGTGGGAAAAAATCCAATGCCTGAAAATGTGGATGAGTCGGATAGGTACAAAAAGAAAAATCAGGAGCAAATTCCTCATAAAATGAAGGTGGACTGGCTGGAAAGTACGAGGGATCCACGAAGTCAGGATAAAAATCATTCCAGTTAGGCATCTCAGAAACAAAATGGGGGGGATCGAGAGATCACGATGGTCAAGTCAATATATGCAAGAAAAATGTGCAAATGCACAGAGAAGATCGAGTATGCACATAAACAGAGACAAATATAAACAAATAAACCCCTTAATTCACGAACTCAACACAGTGATGAATGTAAAGGTTTGGACTTTTATCTTTTCAATTTTTGAGCTAGGTGAATTTCAAAAAGTTGTACAAGCATATAGGTAGGCCTGGGATTGGGGCACTAATCCTTAGTGTGTACGTGTCAAGTAAAATGTTGAATACAATGAGGGGGTTACTCTCTTCCAAACAAGGATTTTTCTTTTTGACTTCAGGGTCAAGTAAAATTAAAAGTCCCATTTTTTTTGTTATCACTTTTTTTGGATTTTTAATAAAAAACACACGAATCCAAATGAGGTATCAATTTCTTTAGTATAGTATGTGGTCAAAATCAGAGGGAGAGTGTCTGAAAATCAATACAAGTGTAAATCAATGATGTATGCCCAGATAGAGATGCTCGCCTTGCCTCTGGCTCTCTTCATGCAAGATGTTGTACATAATTGAAACCTACTCTATATGCAATGCAAGCCGATGAAATTGACCAAGAACAAGAGTTGTTATTATCATGAAGAACAAGTGTTAAATATCTATAAAAGAAACTTAGAGTCCACTCTTGGAGATCCCTCGGTGCCCACCACAACAGGTCCAACAAGTGTTGTATGGAATCTCTCACGGTGTGTAGTTTCGTGTCAAAATAACCAACTATTTAATTTGACTAGATCCAAATGGGAACTATATGAAGATGCAATTTAATTAGGGATTTACACCTAATCTATCAAGCAAGAAAATCCTAAACTAGCTCCGATGACACGGATTCTGATGCGGTTAAGATGGAAAAAAATTAACGTAGGTTGTTGTTCTCAACCAATCGATTCGGTTAACGAGAAAAATGTGTTAACCACTCAATGAAAATCAAGAAATGCAATGTAAGCAGTTTTCGCTATTTAATTTACCTGGTATAGCGACCAGGGTCGAACATAAGGAGCACGATTTAAAAACTTAGCAGTTAAATTTTGAAGATAAAATTTTTAGTTGTTTTTTTGTTTTTAAATTTTTTTATTTTCTAATAAAGCACAATATGCACAAGGGAATAAAGATACACATGCACACTCTCTTTTTGTATTTTTTAAAATATTGGTAAATGCTTAAAAAATTACAAAGAAAAAATTTACGGTTTTACTATTTTTAAAATATTTTTGATATTTTTTCAATTTTTTCTAATGTTTTTCTGATTTTATAAAAATCAAACAGTGGAAATAAGGGTAAAGTGCACAGCCAAGAGTATTTTGCCACTTAAAAATACTTTAAGTGCCCAAAACCGCTGGAAGTTCTTTTTACGTTAAAATAAATTAAATATATACAAACAGAGACTGAAATAAGAATTTTGGATTTTTTTTCTAGAATTTTTTGCAATTTTTTCTAAGATTTTTAGATTTTTTTATTTTTTTTTTGACTTTTATAAATGACTCTTGCAAGAAAATTAGACAAAATTAAATGGGCATAAAATACCCCTATAATAATTTTTTTGCAATTTTTAGATAAATTTTCGAATTTTTATGATTTTTCTTAGTTAAAGCAAAAAAGACACTGTTTTTTTATTTTTTTTTAAATATCAAATGATAAGAAAATGCAATGAAAATTTTATACAATTATGTTCAAGGATATAGCAGGAATAATCATAATTTTTTGAGAATTTATTACGAAATAAAAACATTTATTCAACAAGAAAAAGCATGCAATTTAATGGTCTGGATACACATGGACTAAAGTTCAATTATTTAAAGTTTATGCACTAAATATAAAAATAAATGAAATGTGGGGCACAGTCTCAAATTACCCCTGATGCATGTGCGACGCACGTGATAGGGCTTTGGAGTACAGGGGTTTCTCTACAATTTTAGAATACGCAGGGGCTTGAATGTTATTTGTCCAAATATTTTAGCCCCCCTAGGGTTTCTTGTTGATGCCTTCGTTGGATCGAAACCAACAGGGAGGAGAGAGGGGGCGCTAAGGGTGGCACTACTTTCGTCAGTCGCTGATGGGATTCACACGTCCGCGGCAGAGGAGGACCGCGCCGAGGAGGCGGAGGGGCTCTGCGGAGGGTTGAGGATTGGAGGAGTCGTTAACGACAAAGCTCCGCTATGGGCGGCGGCTTTGCACAGGGAGCAGTAGAAGATCAGTCGTGGGTGGCACGGTCGGGCGCTGCCCGGAGGAGGTTTTGCATCGGCACGGCAGCAGGGCTAGAGGAGCCGACGCTCGAGCGGTGAGAGGCAAAGATGCACTGGGATGGAGGTCATGCAGCCTGGCGTGTGAGCACGCACATCGGAGGAGGCGGTGAGGGCACCGATCTGCGGAGGCGCACCGTCATGTTGAGCGTGGTCCTCACGGAGGGGGCCGCCGGTGGAGGCTGGTGGCATGGGCACGACGCTGGTTTGCAGGCGACGGAGTACAACACTCGACATAGGGCGCTGTTGATTTTTTTGTTTTTTTATTTTTTTTAAACTGCAAGCAGAAAAGAAAAAATGTATATTTTTTTGAAGCAATTGTAGACAAATAGAAATAAGATTGTTTATTATATTTTATTTTATATTTCCTTTTTATTTTTCCTGCAAAACAAATGTTAGGAAGAAAAACAATATATATTTTTTTATTTTTTATTTATTTATACAAAATAGGACGTCAGCAATTACGGATCTTGGCGTAGTGGATGACAGATCCAGATCTCCGACCACCCTGCGTGGTCGGAGATGATAGGTCGTGTGAGGTAGAAAGTGAAATGAGAGGATCGAAAAATGAGATGGTAATCAGATTTGGATGTCAAACGTGAAGATGGATATTTTTAGGATTTTAAGATCTAAATTTTGATGAAATCGAAGTAAAAATTAATTCTAAGATTTATCTAGGAAGAATGACAGAAAAGAAAATGGATCTCACCTCGAGATCGGATACACCGTGATGGCCTCGACGAGGGCTGACTCGTTGTCATCGGATGGCTCGGAGGCTGGACACCCTTCTTCGATAAGATTGCTATCGGAGATCAGGCTCCTCTCCACCAAAGATTGATTAAATTGTGAAAGAGGGAGGATGAACTCGATAAAAAGAGAAGGAAGAAATTAAAAAGGAAAATATCTACAAAAAAGAAATGTGTTTATTGGTAAATTAAATTAACTAATTAATTAGTTAATTAAAAATGGAATTTAAATTTAAATAAAATAATAATTTACAAAAAATAATTAGTCACCTTAAAGGTGGCTATTTAAGGCATAAAATCAAATCCCTATATAAAATGGAAATTTTCAAATCAAATAAATGAATAAATTAAAAAATTAAATCCAAATTTCGTAATTAATTTTATTTAATTAATTAATGTTGGATATTTAATTTTTTTTGTGATTTTTATATGAGGAAATTAGTTGTATACATATATTATATACATATAGTATAATATACATATGTACAAATAAGGAAATTATTTTTTAATGATTTTTTTTAATTTTATTTTTTTATTTTTTTATTTTTAATAAATAAGATAATATTTACAATTATGTACATTATGTATAAATATGAATAAATATATACAATAGGTAAGTGGTAAAACTACATAAACCACCCCAAAAAACTAAGTTTTCAACCGTAACTCCAAAAATTATGAAACATAATCATTAAAAGATAATTTAATTTAGAGTACAATGGAAGTGAGTTTGATTCAATTTGATTTCGTATGGAGCTTGAATTGGTATCTCAATTATTGCTTTACGACTTTTTTTATTATTTTAATTTTGTACATTATTTTACTTGGCAATGTTTTTTATTATTTATAATACATTTTTATTTACAACTTTTGTTTAGAAAAAAATTTAATTTGAGGTCTATTTATATACTAATAAAATAGTATATATTTTGTACAAATTTACAAGGAAAAATATTTACAAATTATTTTGAGATTTTTGAATTAAAGACCCTATCTCTCCCTACTTTATTCCTGGTCGATCAGGTCAAGTCTTGACCTCATCTCAGGTTTTGAGTCAGCCTTTTATTTGAGTATAAAAAGTGTTAAAAATGCATATTTAACAAATGCATGTAAAATGATAATTTCATGCAATTAGTAGGTATTTACAAGTGTTTGATTAAGAAAATGAATCTAAAATAAAAGAATAAAGACGATGAATCGTGGATTCATCATTCCCCTATACACTACCTTTGCTAGTCCCTTAGCAAACACTTATTTGGAAAATAAGTGAACACAAAAATGAAGAAAGGAAAAAGAAAAGAAGTTAGAACAATGTTGACTTTTAAACTTATCTTCATAAAACTATAGTATGAAGCTCTATCGGACCTTTGGATTATTAGTGTGTCGGAACCTTAATGGGAAGTGGATTTAAAACCTAACAGCATCTAAGTTCCACAAGACTCTCAACAATCAGGTCAAAACAAGTCTACATACACAAATTCTTGTGACTATGAAATTTTACTTGTACGGTGTAAGTGAAATATAGCTCCTCATCTTAAAAGTAGCAAAGAAACAATCTCTTTCGACAAGGTTACTCCAGTCCCCCGATCTAGCAACTCTTTCTTCGAGGAGCGGGGATATTCCCTTCTAAGTTCAAGTACAACTAGCTCAAGAAGAGAGGATGGAGAAGAGAATGGATGGTAACCAGTGTAGCTACCTATCCTTGGATGCATGACCAGTGTAGCCAAGTCATCCGCTGCAAGCTTACAAACATTTGACTTTGAAGCTCTTATTTTTTTCACTTGTAAATACACTCCGGCAGGCATTTTACTTTTCAATCAGGCTTGTCCATTTTTGGAGATTCTGCTTTTTTTTCTCTTTTTTTTAAAAATATATACAAGGTGCAGCATGTACATAAGGAGTTTTCCTCTTGAGCCAGTAGACTATCCCTCTTTTGAAGCATTATTGCAACCCCACAACATCCTGTCTTTAGACCTCAACATCGCTAGATAGGTTGAGACGCACTTCCCTCCCTAGAGGAGGACGAGAGGTTCTGTCTAGGTGTATTAACCTCGTATGCTACCCCAAGCCAAAAGATTCTTCCCCCTCACTACCTCCTCCATAAAGAGCTACGTGTAGAGTGCTTGTCTAAGGTAAGCCACGGTATGAAAGAATCATGCGTGTGTTGTTAAATAATCTACTTCGACTAATCAAGATGACATGTGAACATAGTCGTATGGACTCAAAGAATTAAGTCACTAGGACCTGAAAAATCTTAACTCCAATTCTTATAAGGTTCCTATGAAATTAAGTGGATTAAGGTCCAACAAAGCTTCATTCTTCAATTTTATTAAATACTTAGTTTAAATGTCAATATTATCCTGAAAAATGCACATACAAATGCAAGAAATATGAAAAATGCAAAGAAAATAAAGCAAAATCTTTTTGTGAAATAATTTTCTAATTTTAAACTGTTACGGATTTTTGAAAAAATGATGCCCATGCAAAAAGAGTTTTTTTATGCAAATTTTTATAGACTTTTGGATTTTGTAGTTTTTTTATAAACAAATGGTTAGTAATATATATACAAGTATATACAAAAATAATAATAAGAATTTGGGAGAGATACACATATTTACACAAGAGTGAGTCAATTATTTACAAGAATCAAGTGAAAATATTTACAACTTGATTAATTTATACATGTATATAGATACAGTTGGATTTTTTTGTAATGCATATATTCCTCAAACTTATTTGAAAATACTTTTACAAATAATTTTGAAAACTATAGTCCAAAAGAATTTTCAAACAATTTTACAAACATTTGAAAACAATTTTGCAAACATTTTTCAAACAGTGTGTATAGATTTTTTTTTCGAAATAACTTTTCAATCACATTCAAAACATTTGCAAATAGTTTTACAAAATAATTTTATTTCACACAAAGAAAAGAAAAATTTTTACAAGCCAGAATATTTTTACAAAGGTTGAAAATATTTCAAATATTTTTCAAATAGTTTTGAAAAGATTTTGCAAATAGATTTTCAAACTACTTTCAAAATATTTTTCATAATATTTTAACCTGACTTATTAATCAGTATATACAAAAAGAATTTTGAGGAAATATCTGCATATTTTTATTAGTTGATTTTTTTTGAAGTTGTCACATATTTATATAGTATTTTAGCCATATTAAAAATACTAAAGTACGAGTTATGGCTAAAGTATATATGCAATATATACGACACCCCCTATACTTAGCTCGAACTATGTCCTCATAGTGATCAAAGAGCTGCAAAGGAAGACATAACTCGTGCTAAGTATTGGGAAGTGAGAAGAATGCTATGCTACAACGACAAATAAAAGAATATAATCAGTAGGAGTCAGTGATCCACCTATACTTAGGATCAAGTAATCCTAAGTATAGAAGACTGTATACAAGGGGAAAACCGAGTGTTAGAATGTACAGTGTCTACCTCCCCTATACTTAGGGTAAAATATCCCTAAGTATAGGCAGCAAAATAGAGGTAAAAAGAATCAAAAGAACAATCACAAGTCTAACACCCCCCCTATACTTAGGGTAAAGTACATCCTAAGTATAGCATAATCATGAGATGAAGATGGGGTGTTAGACAAAAGAATGTGCAATATGGATAACTAGATCTATACAGCTGCAGGAGAAAGTGATAGTCAGGCACGAGATGCAATTGATGTGAGTCAAAGACCATATCTCATGCAAAGTGGATAGGGGTGATGTCAACGATCAACGGGTCATGATCTAGATATAGCTTCAGGCGCTGACCATTGACTCAAAAGGTGGATTCAGATGACAATTCATATATATCTATGCTACCATTATCGTGCACCTTTCTGATCAAGTATGGCCCCTTCCATTTACTCTGTAATTTCCCTAGAAATAATTTCAACCTGGCATCAAATAACAATACTCTCTGGTTTGGCTCAAACTACTTATGACTGATGTGAGAATCATGCCATATCTTCACTCGCTCCTTATACTGCAAGCTACTCGAAAAGGTTGTATCTCCCAATTCCTCCAGGGCTGCCAATTCTGCTCTCCTCTGATCTCCTACACTCTCAGGATCTAAGAATATCTCTGTGACTACCCAATGTGACTTATGCTTCAACTCAACTGGTAAGTGGCATGGCTTGCCATAAACGAGTCGGAATGGAGATGTACCCAATGGAGTCTTGAAGGATGTTCGATATGCCAACAAGAATGACTCCAAAAGTTGTGACCAATCCTTTCAGTCTAGGCGGACTACCTTCTACAATATAGTCTTAATATCCTTGTTAGAAACCTCAGCATGACCATTCGTCTGTGGATGATAAGGGTTGGCAACTCTATGATCTATGCTGAAGTCTTTAGCAAGGGCCCTTACCTTATCATTTATAAAATGAGTCCCCCCGTCTGATATCAAAACTCCAGGTACTACAAACTGTGAAATGATATTTTTCATCAAGAATTTGCAAACATTCTTAGCATCTGTGGTTCAGGAGGGGATGGCCTCAACCCAATGACTAGCATAATCCACAGCAAGTAAAATGTAGTCAAATCCCTGACTCGTAGGAAATGGGCCCATGAAATCGATGCCCCATGGGTCAAAGACCTCGCAGAAGTGAATGGGCTACATCAGCATCATATCTCTCTGTCTGCAAGTGCCCATCTTCTGATAGTCAGTACATCTCTTCATGAATTCATTTGAATCCTTGAAGAGGGTAGGCCACAAAAGGCCAGATTGGATCACTTTTGTGTTGTCCATCTCCCAGAATGATGTCCTCCTGCCTCAAGCTTGTGCCAATAGGTGAGGATGCTATGATGCTCTTCTTGAGGAATACACTGTCTCCAGATGCTATCCCCCCCTTCATGATAAAGAGCGGAATTTTCCCAATGGTATAACTTAGCCTTTGCAAGAAAGGTCTCAAGTCACTATCTGGGCCAACCTGGTGGAACTTTCTTTGCGACAAGATAATTCACAATGTCGACATACCATGGAAGTGAGGTGATCGCAAGGATCGCCTCATCTGGGAATGTCTCTGTAATAGATGTGATCTAATCTTAATCCTCAAGGTTCTCTAAATGGGAGAGGTGATCTGCTACCACATTTTTTACTCCAGGTTTATCCTTAATCTTTATGTCAAACTCCTGGAGTAGAAGGATCCATCTGGTCAATCTGTCGTTGGCATCCTTCTTTGCCATTAAGTATCAGATAGCAGTATGATCAGTATAAATAGTCACTCTAGATCCAATAATGTAAGATCGAAACTTATCAAGAGCAAATACTACTGCTAGCATCTCTTTCTCTGTGACTGTGTAATTCTACTGAGCGGCATCCAATGTACGGATAGCGTAGTAAATGGAAAATGGTAATTTGTCCCTCCTCTGTCCAAGCATGGCCCCTACAGCAAAATCAGAGGCATCCGTCATGATCTCGAATGGGAGAGACCAATCAAGCAGCTGAAGGACAGGAGCCTCAACAATTAGATTCTTGAGAGTCTCAAGTGACGCAATACACTTATCATCGACAAGGAACTCGGTGTCTTTTGTCAACAAATCAGTAAGCGGTCGGGCAATCTTGCTGAAGTTTTGTATGAAATATCGGTAGAAACTGACATGCCCCAGAAAAGACTGCAACTATCGTAAATTGGACGGTGGATAGAGTTTCTTGATGTTATCCACCTTGGTCGGGTCAACCTCCATGCCCCTGTTGGAGATAATATGGCCAAGGACCATCCCTTAAGTCACCATGAAATGACTCTTCTCTCAAGATAAGACTAAGTTGACCTCAATGCAACGCTGAAGTACTCAGTCCAGGTAACCAAGACATGCATCAAAACTGTCACCGTAGACGGAGAAGTCATCCATGAAGACTTCTAAAAATTCACCAACCATGTCCGAGAAAATAGAGAGAATGTACCTTTGGAACGTAGCTGGGGCATTACATAATCCAAAGGGCATCCGTCTAAAAGAATACGTCCCAAATGGATAGGTGAAATTGTTTTCTCTTGGTCTTCAGGTGCTATGGCCACCTGGTTGTATCCTGAATACCCATCCAGAAAGCAGTAGTAACTCTTCCCGACTAGTCTCTCAATGATCTGATCTATGAATGGTAGCAGAAAGTGGTCCTTCTTGGTGGCCTGATTCAGTCATCTGTAGTCCACACAAACCCTCCAAGAAGTGGGTACTCAGGTAGCTATCTCCTCTCCAGACTCACTCACAACTGTGGTGATACCTGTCTTCTTAGGTACCATATGCAATGGACTAATCCACATGGTGTCGGAGATGAGGTACATAAAATCGATGCTCCACCACTTAAATATTTCCTTCATGACCACTTCTCGAATATTCGGGTTCAGCCGTCGCTGGAACTCATGCAGGGCTTGGCTTCTTCTTCGAGATAAATGTGGTGGTAGCACAGGGTTGGACTTATCCCTTGAAGATCAGCTACACTCCATCCTATTGCCTTAAGGTTTCTTTCAAGAACCTCCATCAAACGAGATTCTTGGTCATCAGTTTAATTCGCTGAGATAATGAATGGGAACATATCTGGATCACCCATAAGGAATCTATATTTCATGCTCTGCGGTAAGGTCTTTAATTCTAGACAAGTCGGAGCTGGTAAATCTGGCTTTTGAAATGTTTGAGTGAATACCACCAGATCTGTGTGTGACAACTCTCTCTGCAGTGGCAAATCTGACGAAGATGGCCCTGCTGGTATATCTGTCAATGGACCTGGCTCGATCTCCGCCCTACCTGCCGGCTCTGTAGGCACCAGATACAGTAAATATTCATTGGACTCCTTCCAGTCAAAATCGATGTCTATGTTTGAGGGATCTGAATCTGATGAGTATGAGACAAAATTGATTTCTCTATCCTGTCCATGATAAACAACCTCTATTGTATCATGTGCCATGAGTGTGATCTCCGAACTCTCATCTGCTATGATCTATGAATCTACACTGTCTGAAGATGTGGCAAGAGCTCGTGATGCAGGATCTGCCCAAACTGCTTCATCATATGTAATCAAAAAGTCACACTCCTGGTGGATGTCTATCTCTGCCTCTGTCATCTGCTCTGAGTCGGTCATCTGATCTGAGCACTCTGAATCTCTAGCTCTGGTCTCCTCAATTGTCTCTATTTGTACACTTTCACCCTCGACGCGAAAGTATATCTTCCCACTATCATGGTCAGACACCGCCATGGTTGTGGCCAAGAATGGTCATCCTATGATGATGGGGTGTATCTGTCATAGATTCAGGGACCTCCATGTCCAATACAACAAAGCCCATGGGGAATTTCAAGACCTGAATTGTGACGACAACATCCTTAACTAACCCTTTCAGCCTCTTAATATATCTATCAGCAAACTGAAGAATCGTCCTGCTCTGTCTAAGAGGGCCAAACTCGAATTGATCAAGTAAGGCAATCGGAAGAAGGTTAATCGAAGATCCGCATTCTAATAGGCTACGATAAAACTACTGCTCATGAATGTGGCATATGACATTTGGAGCTCCTACATCATGTCTCTTCGTTGGCAATTAATTATGAATAGCGAAACATGTGGCACGATTCGGCACATGGATCTCTGCAGTATGATTCCTCTTCTTCCTATTTATAGTGGTCTTCTCTCTCAATTGTTTCTGGAATAGGGGATGTGCTCTAGTGCCTCTTGTAGAGTTAGTCGGATATGGAATCTGTCGATCATCTGCTGACTGAACTTTAACTACTGTGATTTTTTTGGATTTTCTATTTTCTTCCCCTACACCAAGCGGAGTGCTTGAGGGAAGGGGATATCTTGACCCTCCTCAGATAGAAGGTTAGGAAGGGAATCCTGCTTCTGTGAAGGAATGGAGCCCATACAAGAATCATCATGCAACACATATGGACTCGAAGAAGATGAAGAAACCTTTCCTTTATTCATTTTTTTGGTATTTTTGATATTGTCCTGAGATACAAAGATAGGAGTAAACACAACTGGAATAGAACTGCTGGCATCAGTAACACCTGCGGCGTCTGTCTTCGTAGCATCAACACCGTGCTCTAGCTCAGCATTTGGTAATTTGGTGGCTTCAGTACCACCATCTGCAACATCTAAAGACACGATGGCATAGTACCATCATGAGGGTCATCATTGGTGGCTTCAGTACCACCGTCATCATCATCATCATCAGTGGCCTCAGTACCACTCTTAACTTCATCCGACGCTCTAGCATCTACATCTGGTTATTGCCTAGACGAGTCGTCGCCGTCTAGCTTCATACCACTCCTAAGTGTCACAAAATCAATATAAATCATAGAAGAAGTACCATCCAAGATATCACAAGGAGTGGCGGTCTCTATAAACTGTACCTGCTCAGATTTCCTTTTCAAATTGTTCGGGTTAGGTTAAATCTGAGCGGATATTGCGGCTTTGCCCTTGATTATCTCCCTCATTTCCTGCCAGAACTCATCCATCTCTCACCAAAAGGATGCTTGCTGGTTAGTGAGAAATCGGGCGAGGTCGATAAGGGCTGGGTTCTCATAGACTGGTCCATGAGAATCGAACGGACTGCCTCGCTAGAAATGGGGCTGGCTCCGCTGGTAGTGGTGAGGGGGAGGCTGAGAATACTGTTGAGGATGTTGTTGCTGCCTCCACTATTATCCATGATGGTAGGTATGAGGACCCTCCTGGAAGTGCTACTGTGGCTGGGAGTACTATTGCTGCTGGTTGCTCTGTCCACCCTAAGCTGGAGGCTGCTTCTGGGACGAGGTGCCTTCGATAGACCACCTGAATCCAGGGTGATCTCGGTGGATCCCTGACTGATGCTGGTCATACCAAATCCCCTTGACTTCCATCAACTGCTCCTGCTCGTACTGGAAAGGGGGAAGAACTGTCAGGGGTTGGTCCGGCTGATACACAACCATCTGAGTGTCTTAAGGTGGTGGCTGAATGTAGTGCTGGTGCAACTACAGAACAGGATCCGCCTAGATGTGGTGAACCTGGCGGTACTGGGTGGATGCTGGGAAAAGATGCTGCAGCTAGGATCAACCTGTGACCTAGGATGGGGCTGAGAAGGCGTTTGTGCCTCCTAGAGACACAAGATATGGGTCTTTAGGTCACTAAGAGCCTGCTCCAACTGATCTATCTGTTTCATGCCCTGGCACTACTTCTTCTCTGTGATCTCTATGCGGTCCAACTTCTCGCTGATAATACCCATGTCAGCGGCTGAAGACTGTGTCTGTGTTGCTGTTGCTGTTGATGAAGAAATGGATGGACTCGCATCAACCCGTGCTATCCTCAAATAGGACATGGCATGGGTTAGGGGCTTCCCCTTAGTGTAGAGCCCAATCTGATACATCACTGTGTAGATTTTGGTCATCTACTCATAGATGGCCCAGACCTCGTCTTTGTCCTTAGCGAAGTTGGAACCCCCACAAGAAGCATTAACTAGCCCTTGCAGCTCTGGTGTCAGCCTGCTTGGATATGTTATGGTGTGCACACCGGTCGATGAGCTCACGAAATCGATCCCACGCCTCATTAAAATACTCATTGGGGACAATGGTGAAATTGTTGATTAGAGCTCTCGTTGCATTGGTCCGGTCAAGTGGATAGTACTTTTTCAAGTACTCCGTCTGGAGCTGCTCCCAAGTGGTAACATATCTCCCCAAATGCTTCAACCAATTGGTTGCTCTATCGATCGGGGAGAAAGGGAATGCTATCATCTTGATAGTGTCCTCGTCTATGAATCTGTCGTGGACTGTGCTGTAGATCATCTCAAATTCCTGTAAGTGCAGATGTGGCTCCTCGGTGGCTAGGCCATGGAACTTGAGCAAGAGTTGAATCGTCTGGGGGTCGAGCTTGAAGTCGCCCAGAATCTCAGGGAGCTGAATCCATCGATGAGTGAGAGTTGCACTAGGGTTGTGCAACTGCCTCATTTGACGTGGTTGTCTAGCTGGCTCTATTTGATCCTTCGGGTGTTCATTTTCTCCTCCTCCAGATGCTAGGAAATCTCCACCGGCTGCTCGATACGGCTCTCTTCTGTTGACTTGCATCTGTGGTAGCTCACGATGCACCTCGGCCATAAATGGTCCCTGATCTCTAATCTGTATCTGCATCGTCTCTAGAGAGGCTGGGAGTGTGTTGTTGATGGCACCCTGATCAAGAATAGAAGTAGAACCCTGGGGCTGCCCATCGATGCGTTCCTCACTGCTGGCCATCTCGCGGGTCTCTGCAAAGGTAAAGACCCCAACTTAGGTGCCGTCAAGTGAACATAAATCTGTGTTGGCCTCTGCTCGGGTAACTCAAGACTAGTGGAAGAAGGGTGGTCGAGGGGGGACAGGGTGGTAGCGAACTCAGGTTCGGAGAGCGGGTCTGGGCTGTCTGAAGCCGCCCTAGATGAGTGTAGAGGAGTTCTCAAGAGCGGTGCTACCAGAGGCAGCCTAAGGGATCTCCTGTACATCAACGTAATGTGGGAGTGGTGCGGATGAGATCTAGATGTAAACAAGATAAGAAGTCAAACCCCCAATTCACCTCCTCAACACGAGCAGGTGATTGTAAAGATTCGTTTATCTTATCAATTTTATTTTAGGTGATAAATCAAGCTTGCAGAGCGATTAAGCGTGTTGTTAGTAACTCGATGCTCCCAGGAGATTGGCCAAATCCCAAAGCTAGATCTTTTCCAGCCAGTATGAATTGCGGACCGTTTACTGGCAACCCGATCAATTCAATCTGTTAAGGACGTCGCGGGCCGCTTTACCGGCTACCGAAGAGATCCTCACTGGAGAACGACTAACCCCAAGACCAGTATTCTAATGGAAGTTCAGATGTGGCTCTATCCTAGTGTGCGGGTCTCTCTCTCTCAAGCAAGCCAAACAATGAGGGGGTGACTCTCCCCAAAACAAGTATTTTTAGATGAGGTGGGTTTTAGGGTCAAGTTTGCATTAGTAGTCCCAAATTTTATTGCATTCACTCTTTTAAATATTTTTCGAAAACAAACAACACCTAACGAATTTTTTCCGATTTCCTTTGATTATTTTGAGTCCAAAAATAAGGGGAGGAAGTCGAAAAAGCTGATGCGCAGTCAAACACAATGATGCATGCAGAGATAGAAATGCGTAACTTGCTCCAGCACTCTACATGCAATATGATTCGTGCCTAAAATTAATTACTGAAAGGAAACTAACTAAATGATGCATGAAGAAATCGGCCTCAGATGATCGGTATCCGCCACATCGGATCCTGTCAGCGCCGTATATGACCTTCAGCAGGGCGTGGCCTCGCAAACGATTAAGTTAAGTTTTTTAATTTATTTTTAGCTAGGTCCAATTACGATCTATACGTACAGACAAGCAATTAGGTGTTGGGCCTTAGCTAATTACGTCACAATCAATCAAAATCCTACATCTAGGGGCTAAATCTGCGAGAATCAAATAGAAAGTAAGGCAGTGAAACAAAGAAAATGTGATAACATCGGTGAGGTCCCCCAAGTGCACCGGCACTTGACGAAACAGACCCCGAATAATGTCCAAGTCAACAAGAGTTCAAGTATCTAAATTATTACAACAATCTCAAAATGTTCTCTCAAATAAAATTAACTGTCTTTTTCTCTTCCTTGCTCTACCTCCTGTGCGGGTCCTCCAAAAAGAAACTCCAAGTCATCCTCCAAGCACTCCCTCACACAAAAAACAAACAGATGATGGTCAAAAAACAATTATAATATAGAGAGACAAGCAAAGCTGAAATACGACTACTAAGCCGTGCTCCCCAGCAACGGTGCCATTCTGATGACACAGATTCCAATGTGGTTCAGGTGGAAAAAATTAACACAGATTGTTGTTCTCAACCAATCGATTCGGTCAACGAGAAAAATATATTAACCACTCAATGAAAATAAAGAAATGCAATGTAAGTGATTTTCGCTATTTAATTTACTTGGTATAGCGATCAAGGTCGAACACGAGGAGCATGATTTAAAAACTTTGCAGTCAAATTTCGAATATAAAAATTTTAGTGGTTTTTTTATTTTTTTTATTTTTTTTAATTTTTAAATAAAGCACTATATGCACAAGGGAATAAAGATACACACGCACACTCTCTTTTTTGTATTTTCTAAAATATCTATAAATACTCAGAAAATTATAAAGATAATATTTTTAGGTTCTATAGATTTTAAAATATTTTTGGTAATGTTTTCTAACTTTTTGATGTTTTTGTGATTTTATGAAAATCAAACAGTGGAAATAAGGTTAAACAGTGCAATACCAAGAGTATTTTGCCATTTAAAAATACTTTAACGATCCAAAACTCCTAGAAGTTATTTTTACATTAAAACACAATTGAATATCTACAAACAGAAACTGAAATAAGAATTTTTGGATTTTTCTAGAATTTTATGCAACTTTTCTAAATTTTTTATTTTTTCAGAATTTTTGGTTTTTATAACTGATTATTGCATGAAAATTAGTCAAAAAATAAAGGGGGCATAAAATACACCTATAGTAGTTTTTTGGAATTTTTAAAAAAACTTTCGAATTTTTATTATTTGTCTATGTTTGGGAAAATAAAAAGACACTTTTTTATTTTTTTAAAATATCAAATGACAATAAAATGCAATGAAAATTTTATATAATGTTCAAAAACAGCAAGAATATTCAAATTTTTTTTGAGAATTTATTGAGCAATAAAAACATTTATTCAACAAGAAAAAGCATGCAATTTAATAGTCTGGATACACGGGGCTAAAGTGCTATTATTTAAAATTTTCGCACTAAATATAAAAAAAATAAAAGGTGGATGCAGTAGCAAATTTTCCTGGATGCATGTGCGACGCACGTGATAGGGCTCTGTAGTACAAGGGTTTCTCTACAATTTGGAATACGCTAGGGGCTTGAATGTTATTTCTCCAAATATTTTATCCCCCCCAGGGTTTCTTGTAGATTCCTTCGTTGGATCGAAATCAACATGGAGGAGAGAGGGGGCGCCAAGGGCGGCGCCGCTGTCATCGGTGACCGATGGGACTCACGCGGCCGTGATAGAGGAGGACCATGTCGAGGAGGCGGAGGGGCTCTACGAAGGGCTGAGGATTGGAGGTGTCGGCAAAGACGAAGCTTCGTTGTGGGTGGCGGCTTCGCATGGGGTGTGGGGGAAGATTTGCTGTGGGCGGTGCGACCGGGCATCGCCTGGAGGAGGTTTTGCGTCGGTAGGGTGGCAGGGCTGGAGGAGATGCCGCTCGAGCAGCGAGAGGCCGAGATGCGCAGGGTTGGAGGTCGTGTGGCCTAGGCGCGTGAAGCACGCACAGTGGAGGAGGCAGCGAGGGCGCTGATCTGTAGAGGGGCGCCATCGGGATGAGCGCGATCCTCACGGAAGGGGCTGCCGGTGGAGGCTGGTGGCGCAGGCGTGGCGTCGATTTGCGGGCGGCGGAGTACGGCGCTCGGTGCGGGGCGCTGTTGATTTTTTTTATTTTTTTTTAAAAAAACTGTAAGCAGAAAAGAATTGTTTTATATTTTTTTGAAGCAGGAACTATAGACAAACAGAAATATTTTTTAATATATTTTGTTTTATATTTCTTTTTTTAATTTTCCTGCAAAACAAATGTTAGGAAGAAAAATAATATATATTAATTTTTTTATATTTTTATTCAAAATAGGACGCGAGCGATTGCGGACCTTGGCATAGCGGAAGACAGATCCAGATCTCCGACCACTGTGTGTGGTCAGAGGTGATAGGTTTTGCGAGGTAGAATGTGAAATGTGAGGATCAGAAAATGAGATTGTAATCAGATTCGGACGTCAAATGTGAAGATGGATATTTTTAGGATTTTAAGATCTAAATTTTAATGAAATCGAAGCAAAAATCAAATTTGATATTTATCTAGGAAAATTGACAGAAGGAAAATGGATCTCACTTTGGGATCATATACCGTGATGGCCTCGACGAGGGTCGACTCGCTGTCATCGGACGACTCAGAGATTGGGTACCCTTCTTTGACAAGATTTCTCTTGGAGATCGGGCTCCTCTCCACCAAAGATTGATCAAATTGTAAAAGAGGGAGGAGGAGCCCAATAGAAAGAGAAGGAAAAAATTAAAAAGGAAAATATCTACAAATAAGGAATGTGTTTATTGGTTAAATAAAAAAATAAATAAAATAATAAAAAATAAAAAATGAAATTCGGATTTAAATAAAATAATTAAAATAACTAATTCACAAAAATTAATTAGTCACCTTAATGGTAGATATTTAAGGCATAAAATCAAATCTTTATATAAAAGGTAAGTTTTCAAATTAAATAAATAAATTAATTAAATAATTAAACCCAAATTTCGTAATTAAATTGAATTAATTTAATAATGTTAGATATTTTATTTTTTCGTAAATTTTATGTATGAAATTAGTTGTATACAAGTATTATAGACATAAAGTATAATATACATATGTACAAATAAGGAAATTATATTTAAATGATTTTTCTAATTTTATTTTTTTTATTTTTTTATTTTTAATTAAGAAGATTACAATTATGTACATTATTGATGACACGGAAATCTATAGGTCGAGATGGGAAAATAATATCACAAATGTTGTCGTTCTCAACCACTCAAATCGGTCAACGAGAAAAATAGTTTCAAACCACTTAAAGATAAATCAATCAAAGCAAATGTACGCAGTTTTCGCTATTCTTTTTACCTGGTATAGCGACTAGGGTTAACACAAGGAGCACGTTTGAAAAACTATATAGTCAAACTTCAAAGATTTTTTTGAATTTTTTTATTTTTCAATTTATTAAATCAAGAACAATATGCACAAGTGATAAAAACACACAAACACCACTCTTTATGTATTTTTCAGAAAGGTCAAAAATACTCAGAAATTATAAAGAAAATGTTTTTGTGTTTTATATATTTTAAAATATTTTTATTAATCTTTTCGAATTTTTTTGATGTTTTTATGATAATCTAAAAATGAAACAGAGGAAAATAAAGAAATCAATGCACAACCAAGAATATTTTGCAACTTAAAAATCCTTTAATTGCCCAAAATTCCTGGAATTTATTTTTAAGATAACCTACAAAGTAATATCTACAATTAGTTACTGAAATCACAATTTTTTGTTTTTTCTAGAATTTTGTACAATTTTTTAAGAATTTTCGGTTTCAAATTTTTTTTATTTTTATAAAGAGTTAATGAACAATAATTGGTCAGAATTAAAAGGAACGAAAATACACCTATACTAACTTTTTTAAAATTTTAGGCAAATTTTCGAATTTTTATGATTTTTTAAAGTTTAGACAAGCAAAAAGTCATTGTTTTTATTTTTTTTTAAATATTAAATCACAAAAAAAATGATGAAAAATGTATACAATGAGATAAACTATAGCAGGAGCATGCACAATTTTTTTGAGAATTTTTAGAGCACAAATAACATTTATTATGATGAAAAGAACAAGCAATAAAAGTCTGAATAGCAGGGGCTGAAATGTAATTATTCAAATGTTTTCCAACAAAATATAAAAAGAGTAAAGAGCAGTGTGGGAGTGTCGCAATTTTACCCAAAGAACATGTGCACGTCACATGTTTTTTTCCTAGCAGGGACTTCTTTGCGATTCCTAAAGATAACCAAGGGGTTCTACGTGAATTTCCCTTTTTTTGAGCCCTAGGGCTTCTCTCATGGTCCTTCATTCTTTTTCACAAAACAGAAGGGTCGGCCGCCGCCGCCCAAGGGGGAGGATGCGGGCAGCACTGGGCGTGGTGGAGCAAGCCTTTGTGTGGACCGCCGACAGCACAGGAGGCGCACCGCGGCTGCGGATCTAGACAGCGAGCGGCTTGCGCGCATGGCGCACAGGGGCGGAGCCCGGGATGGTGTACGCGGGCGGCATCGGGGCACCTCTGGAGCGGAGAGCGGAGGGCGGCCCACGTGCGGGAGGTGACGGGTGCCTGGGGCGGTGGAGTCCCTAGACGGCCGCGTGGTAGGGATGCACGGGTCGGCAGGTGGCGATGGCGGCGGCACCGCACCGCATGAAGGTGGAGCAGATCTAGATGTCAGCGGTGCACGGGGGTCACGCACGGAGCTCGGGACAGAACCGCTGGTGGCAGGGCTATCAGGGATAGCAATGGCAAATGGAGGGCTGATGCGGCCTGGGGGCCGGCCTTGGCGAGTTCACCGCTGAAGCGGATGGCGCCAGCTGGCAGCGATGTGCGTTTGCGCGGAAGTGAGTCGGGTCGATGGAGGTGGGACGGGCGGTGAACCTGTTGAGCGGATTTCGAGGGACTTCTGAATTTTCTTTTTTTTATCCCCGCGCAATGGCAAAATTTTGTTGAGCCGGAAACTGTTGGGTTGGAAAAATTGATGATAGGAAGGTCGTTGTTTTTATCCCCAAAACCCGCTTCAACAAAAGATTATTTTTTTTAATTTTATTTTTGCTACTTATTAACCTGTATAGCAGACAGGGTCGAACTCAGGGAGGCTACAATTCCCGAGGGTTATTCAATTAATCAGAAACTAACTAAAAGAAAACAGGAATCTCAAAAGACAACTATCCTTGGTTTTTGTGATTTTTTATCTTTTTATCTTTTTATTTTTTTATTTCTAATTTTTTTTATATTTTCTGATTTTCAAATTTTTAGTAATTTTGATTTTGCAAATTTTTTTTATTTTCAAAAATACTGCTAAGAAATAGGAACAAAAATCAAGAATGTACACACACCAACTCTTTATTGTAATTTTCAATTATGCCAAAAATAATCAGAAAAATTCAAAGAAAATATTTTTGGGTTTTAAAAGTTTTGAAATATTTTTGAAAATTTTTGTGGAATTTTCAGATGTTTTTGTATTTTTCTAAAAATCAAACAAGAAGAAAATAAGAAAATGTGACCAGCCTGGAGTAATTTGCAATTTAAAAATCTTTTAAATGCCCAAAACTCTTGGCTACTATTTTTAAGATAAACTAGAAATAACTATCTACAAACAGGAATTGAAATCACAATTTTTCGATTTTTGTAGAATTTTTTATGATTTTTAGAAGATTTTTGATATTTATCAATTTTTTTTGGGTTTTATAAGTAATTAATGCGTGAAAAATGGTCAGAAATTAAAAGACAATGAAATACAACTAATATATTTTTTTTAGAATTTTTAGAGGTATTTTCGAATTTTTATGAATTTTTGAATTTCAAGCAAGGCAAAATAACATGTTTTTGATTTTTTAATAATAAAAAATGATCACAAAATGCAATGAAAATTTTATACTAGGAAAATCATCACATCAAGAGCATAGCATAATTTTCTCGAAATTTTTGTATCAAAAATGACATTTATTTCAATCAAAAGCACAAGCAAATTATAATTATGCAGTTCAGGGACTAAAACGTGAATATTGTGAAAGTTTTGGACTGAACTGTAAATATTCCAAGTTTTTTTCTTCAATAGATAATAAAAATAAATCACAAGATAAAAGACACAATTTTACCACTAAGTCATGTGCTTGTCATGTGCTTGGAGGATGGCAGGGATGTTTCTTGCAAATCTGAATACCTCTGGGGGGCAGGTCTGCAAATGTTCCAATATAATGTTTTTTTCCTCAAAAGCCCTAGGCTAGGGCTGTTCTTCGTTACTTGCAGAGGAGGCCAAAGGGACTTCAAAGGATGCCCGCCGCCGCCCCTTCTCTTCTTCTTCTTCGGCGGCGACTGGCGGCGCGGAAGAGAGTCGATGTTGCGGGCTGGCGTCAGAGATTGACGAGCGTCGGCGCGGTGGTGGAGCGGCCCAGCTGAGGAATGGGGCGAGGCAGTGTGGCCCAGCGGCGGTCAAGCGCGGCCACGCACGCGGAGTCAAAGGGGCGGGAGCGGCTGCGCTGCTGCGGAGACTGAAGGAGCACCGCGCGCGCACAGCGGCGGTGGTGCGCCTGCGCTGGAGGGGTTGCGGTGGATCGGCGGCGCGGAGCAAGGGCTGGAGTGCGGCTCGCGGCAGCGCGTTGAGGGAGGAGCGGCGCCGCCACGCTGCCGCTTGATGCGGGAGAAGGGCCCGGGCCTGCCGTCCGCGATGGAGGGGAGGCTAGGGGGCTGTGCCCGAAGGTCGGCGCAGGGGTGATGACCTGTTGCCGATTTTTTTTATTTTTTTTATTTTATTGTTTTTTTGTTGTTTTTTTATGGAGAGATGTAAACAGTAAAAAAATGTCAGAAGGAAAAGTTTTTTTATATATTTTTCAAATCCGAAAAAAAAATAAGAAAATGAGAAAGGATATAGATTTTTTTATTTTTAGAATTTTTTTTTATTTTTTTTTATTAACTTGCAAAACAAATATTAGAGAGAATAGAGAACAATTTTTTTATTTATCCTGCAAAACAACCGTTAGAGATAAAAAACAATTTTTTTTATTTATTTACAAAATTGGAAAGTGAATGGGGATTCGGCGGAAGTGGAGGATTAGAATCCAACTCTCCGACCACCGTGCATGGTCGGAGTTGATAGATCGTGAGAGATAGAAATCGAACGCATGGAGATCGAGATGATGAGGTGAAAAATCGAGTCGGAGCGGATAAGAATCGTGATGAAATTTTTTTAGATCTAGAGGAACGAAAAGGACGATGAAAATAAAATACGACAAAATAAACAAAAAGCGATTAAACTACGATAAAAATGCGAAGAAAAAAAATTGGATCTCACCTTAGGAGCGGAAAAATGGACCGTGATCGCCTCGAAAAGGCCGACTCGCTGTCACCGGACGGCTCGGAGGCTAGGCACAATTCTCGACGAAATTTCTCTCGGAGATCGGGCTCCTCTATAAAGATTGATCAAGTTGGAATGAAGGAGAAGGAGCCATATAAATAGAAGAGATGAAATTTGAATTTTTTTTGATTTTTTGGTGGAAAAGATAAGAGATGAAATTTGAAATGATTTTTTTTCAATTTTTTTTGGTGGAAGAGATAAGAGATGATAAGAGGCAAAATAAAAGAGGTTCAAAATAATTACAAAATTATCTATTTTTTTTATTTTCGTCACTTTAATTATTTGAATTAAAAATGTTTTTTTTTATTTTTTTGTGAAGGTTAATTAAAAATAACAACTATATACATATACTATATACATATGTGACACTATATACAAGGATAAATGACGAAATTGGCCTTTTTTGTGTTTTTAAAGAATTTTAATTTTTTTTATTTTTATTTTTATTAAAAAAAATCAGTGGGATTAATTTACAATATATACAAATACAATATGCACAAAATACATGGGAAAATTGCACAAACCACCCAGAAAACCGACTTTTCATCCGTAACTCCAAAAATTATGAAAATACAACCATTTTGAAGATAATTTAATTTCGAGTTCAATGGAACTGAGATTGATTCGATTTGAGCTCATATGGAGCCGGAATTGGTCTTTCAATTAGTGCTTAGTGGCTTTTTCCAAGTGTGGCTACTTTTATTCTGTACAAGATTTAATTGTGCAATCAATTTTAGTATTTAGAACACATTTTAATTTACAACTTTGATTTTGAATGTTACTTGATTTGAAGACAATTAAGATACACATAAATTAGTGTCAGTTTTATACAGATATACACAAAATAAGTGAGAAACACATTTTTTTTTAATCTGGTTGAGGACCCTATCTCCTCCTACTTTATTCCTGGTCGATCAGGTCAAGTCTTGACCTTCTCTTGGGGTTCGGGTCAGCCTGTATACAGTCTTCCTTTTTTTATTTCTTTTCTTTATTTTTCTCTTTTTTTTTAAATTCCTTTTCTTTATTTTTCCTTTCTTTCTTTATTTATTTATTTTAGGTTAAAATTAGTCAGAAATGTACAATATTTACACAGATGCAAATTAGTAAGAATAGGGAGTTAGCGTTATATGCAGGTGTTTTATAAGGGATTTTAAGCTAAAATAAATGAATAAAGATGACGAATCGCAGATTCATCATCCCCCTATGCTTTACCTTTGCTAGTCCCTTAGCAAACACTTATTTGAATGAGTAAGTGAATAAAAAGAAAAAGGAAAAGAAAGGGAAAATGAAGAAAGTAGGACAACATCGAGTATTAAACTTATCTTCATAAAATTGTAGTTTGGAGCTCTGTCGGACATTTGGATTATTAGTGTGTCGGAACTTCTGTGAGACTTAGAATTTTAAAATCAACAGCCTTCAAGTTCTACACATCATTGTCACAGTTTCGGCTCATAAGTCATCTTAGATCAATCCTCTTCCTAAAGCACACCCTATGAACATTGAACAATCGACTCATGTGTGTGAAAGGTTTTAGCTCTTCTCATCTAGAATGCCGGACTACCATGCAAATCTCCTCTCCAGTAACTCGTCCTTGGGGAGTCAGGTATTTCCTTCTAAGGTCTGTCGCGCTGTGTTCACAATCGAATAGGGGGAGAAGTTAGAAGAAGGAGAAAAGAACTGGAGGGTGGCCAGTGTAGTCACCTCTCCTTGTGAAGCTGGCCAGTGTAGCCGAGTCTCCACCAAGATCTGCAGGTTTTCTTGAAGCTTGGACCTTTTTGGTCAGATATTTATTTGGTAGTGGCTTCTTTGTCTTTGTATTTTTGGTGGTTCTGCTTGGATCTTGTTTGCCCCTACGGATATAGAATCTTTTGTTTCCGTACATTTTTTGGGGTCTTAGAAAAAATTGTGCCCAGCCGTCCATCCCTTTTCCGAAGCTTTATTTCAACCCGTACTCCGGTCTTTAGATTTCCACGCTACCAGAAAAGAAACTCACACAGTCTTCCAACACCCCGTCTGAGTTGAGATAAGTGCATAGTTCGAGAGTACAAATTGATTCCCTATTCCAGAGTTATACCCAGAATGAAGAGACCAGGTTAAACACTAAGAGTCAAACGCTGCACATTGTCATGTGGAACTCAAAGAATTAAGTCAAAGACCTGAAGCTTCTAAAATCCTATTTCTCGGTGAAGTTCCTCTAAGAATTAGGTGGATTAAGGTCCAACTAAGCTCCATTCTTCAATTTTATTCCAGACATAGTTTAAACGTCAATACTATCCTGAAAAATGCACATGCAAATGCAACATATGAACAATGCAAGGGTTTTTTTTGAAAAAGGAATGATGCACGTGTGAAAATAAGACACTTTTTTTTAAACGATTTTCTAGTTTTGAACTTTTTATGGCTTTTTTTTAAGGAAAAAATTGCAAATGTGAAAGAATGATTTTTTTTTAATTTGGCAATTTTTTTATAGATTTTTGGTTTTGTATTTTTTTGTTTTGTTTTGTTTTTGTTTTTGTTTGTTTTTGTTTTTTTTTTTGAAAGGGTTAGTATAATATACAAGTATATACAATGTTTTTTTTGTGTTTTTGTTGATTTTTTTTGTTTTTTTTGGGTTTTTTTTCTATTTGTGTTTTTTTTACGCATGTGGATTTTACAAACTATACAAACATAACCCCCCCAAATAAACGTATTTAAAAGTGTGAGTTATGTATAAAGTATATATACAATATATACGACACCCCCCTATACTTAGCTCGAACTATGTCCTCATAGTGACCAGAGAGCGAAAAAGGAAGACATAACTCATGCTAAGTATAGAAAAGCGAAAAGAAAAGATAAAAAGAAGAGAAGATGGTGATCCCCCCTATACTTAGGATCAAGTAATCCTAAGTATAGTAGAGTGTACAAAAGGGGAAAACCGATGACGAGAATGTACAGACTCAAAAAAAATATAAAAAGACACGATATGAACAACATCACCCCCCTATACTTAGGGTAGAGTATCCCTAAGTATAGGCAACAACAAGAGTGATGAACAGGACGAAAATGAACAACACAAATCATTCACCCCCCCTATACTTAGGATAAAGCACATCCTAAGTATAGCATATACACGCACGGAAAAGGGATGAATGATAAAACGGGAGAAGAAAGAGTAAAACGAAAGGATATACAAGAGGAGTGGATGTACAAAGGTCAAGAAGGTCGAAAACGAACCTTCTTGCGGGACCGCTGAGGTATGGATTTGACAAGGTGTAGGTCGATATTAGGATCATTATTAGATATAAACTGAGTAGAATCGACCAAGAATGTATCCTCAACGGTTTCAGATTGTGCAGGCCTAAATCGGTTATTGGAAGTAGTATGGTCATGTCTGGCCTGGGAAGTCTCGCAAACATCAAAGTAAAATGGCTCGAAATCATTATCCGAAAAAGTAGGATCATTTTCAGCCTGGCGAGCCTCTACTGGATCATCATCTTTATCAAAAGGCCCAAATTCTTTTATAAAAGCAATCAAATCAAATTTTGCCTGATCGGTCTCATCTGAATCAAGGTGAATAGGAACAGACTCATCAGTGGAAGTAATCAAATCATGTCCGTCCTTTCTAGTGTCAGAATCTGCCTTCCGCTCTAGGGTGTCTATCGTGTAAATCCCGCGAATGTCATCAATGCATCTCCACATTCCAGAAGGGGGAACTCCAAGGTCTATGCTTTCCGAGTCTTCCTCCTTCAAGAGGAATTCTTGGGTTTCATTATCATCCAACATATAACAAGAATCTCTGATATTATCATCGATGTCAAATTCCTTGGGGTTGGCTAACACGGGCGGGTTCTCATGAGATGCAGGTTTCTGGGCAGTGGTGGGTGTAGTGATCAACACATCGCTCCCTACATCAGAATGGAAACGAAACTCTCCTGAACCATAGTCAATAACGGCTCCTGCAAAGGCGAGGAAAGGCCGTCCCAGGATGATTGGAGGGTGCTCTACAAGGGTGGAAGTCTCCATGGGCATTACAACAAAATCTGAAGTAAAATTCATGCCCTGAATGAGAATGACAGCATTTTCTAGAATACTCTTCGGTCGCTTGATAGATCCATCAGCAAATTGAACTATCATCCTGGTTTTCTTAAGAGGCCCAAGATGAAGAGACTGTACCATAGAGAAGGGTATTACATTAATTGATGAACCGCCGTCAAGGAGAGTGTTATCACAGGAATAGTCAGATATGGAGCAACTCACAAGAGGTGTGGCAGTGTTCCCTTTCTTAAAATATGGACGGTGAGAGATGGCATAGGCAGTGGCCATGGTCAAGATGTGACGCTCAGATCTTCTCCTTCGCTTTCTCTTTTTGTGTTGAGGAGTAGATAAATCTGTCATGGCCTGTTGAAGTGGAGCTTTAATGATCTCGTTAAGGGTGGCTACCACTTCGGGTTCAGTTGACATTTTTTTGAATTTTTGGACCTCATCCATACAAGGGAGGAGATCAGAATCAGCATTTACACGAGGATTGCCAAGAGCAGTCTGTACAGTGGAATTCCCGGGGTCAAGATTGGGACATGTGGTGGATGATTATGTGGGTAAATGATTGGGCATTTGGGTCCTCTCCTCACAAAATGAATGGATAATGTGTCTCCCAGAATCTTTTTGTATTTTCAAAATTTTCTCATTTTTTTGTATTTTGGGTGATTGCAAGCTCTCATGATTATCCTCAAATGAATCCATATCCTCAAAAAGTGGAGCAGCGTTCTGGCTTGTATTTATGTTAAAGAGATTGTTAATCCTCGAATTCATATGCTCCACCATCTGGTTCAGTGTCTCAAGTGTGGAAATCATGAAAGGTGACTCCAAAATCTCAGGACCAGGTGGGCTGAATGAGGGTGGGTGAAAATCAAAGTCCTCCTTTTCCTGAAATAATGGGTTAGGCGGATATGCACAAACATCAGGAGGAAGATCCTCCTGGAAAAAGGAAGGTAGATCGTCTGGAGAGTATGAGGTATCTTCGAAGATCCGATTAAAATAACTCCAGTCGGCCATCTTCGAAACAAAGATGAGAGAGCACGAGGGTCAAGCCAAAAGATATGGAGAAAAAGGTGCAAATGCACAGAAGGATCTAGCAAGCACACAAGCAATCAAACACAATACAAACCCCCAATTCACCAACTCAACTCAATGTGAAGACCGTGAAGCTTCGGTCAATTATCTTGTCTGTTTTAGAGTTAGGTGATAATCACAAAAGTTGTACAAACACTTAGGCTGAATTATGGGATTTGGGCACTAACCTTAGTGTGTACGCGAGCAAGTTAAAACGAATACAATGAGGGGGTTACTCTCCCCAAAACAATGATTTTCCTTATGTTTTATTTTAGGTCGAGTTTTCTTTAGCAGTCCCAAATTTTAGGTAGTTATCACTTGGTTTAAGTATATTCAATGAATCGTCTACCGAGTGTCCAATTTCCTTTTAATTTATGTGAGTGAAAACAAGGAAGGAGATCGGCAATGCTAATGCGCGATGAAAAACGATGATGCATGCAGGGGTTAGAGATGCATACCTTGTCGCCAGCACTCTACATGCAAGTGATCCGCGCAGAATTTAAATACAGAAAATAAACTAATCTATATGCAAATGCAAGTGAACCGTCCTAGATGATAACTTCTATTAACGGGCAAGAACGAGTTAATTTGACTAAGTCCAAATTACGCTCTACTCTATAGGCACAGAAATATCTTGCTTACGGTGTTTGGACCTAATTAATTACCTGGCTCAAGCAAATTAATTAAAGCAATCAAGAGGTAGCTCATGAGATCTGCGTGAAACAAAGAAAAATAAAGGCGATGAAAACAAAACCGGTGAGGTCCCCCAAGTGCACCGGCACTTGGCGAAACAGACCTCGCAACAAATGAATGTCCTTTTACAAAGTTCAAATGGAAAAGAAACTCTCTCTCTCTCTCTTTTTCGTCTCTTTCACGCTTCTTCTCTTTTTCTCACGCTATCATGCGGCTTGGTGAAGAATCAAGCCGCCTCCACGTCGCTTGGGTGCTTCGGCTCTCCTAGGA
The DNA here is from genome assembly GCA_037367405.1 of Ottelia alismoides. Lineage (NCBI taxonomy): Eukaryota > Viridiplantae > Streptophyta > Magnoliopsida > Alismatales > Hydrocharitaceae > Ottelia > Ottelia alismoides. The sequence continues at coordinate 547,266 of JAZKJV010004093.1, forward strand.
TTACCTCCTTCGCTCCGCAGGCCCTCGCAAGAAAAAGAAAAGAGAATGTGTAAGAAATACAATTATCAAATATGAGAAAAAGAAAGAAAGAAAAAAAATGGATGCAGTGGTTATAAACAATGAAGTGAATGGCAGAAATGTAAACAGATATTTACAACCAAGAATAGCAGGTCAAAAGAGAAACCTAACTACCCTCGCCGTGCCTCCCCGGCAACAGCGCCATTTTGTTGAGTAAGATTTTCGAGGATGGTTTTTGAATTTTTTCTTTTTTATCCCGCGCAACGGCAAAATTTTGTTGTGCCGGAAACTGTTGGGTTGGAAAATTTGATGATAGGAAGGTCGTTGTTTTTATCCCCAAAACCCGCTTCAACAAAAGATTATTTTTTTTTAATTTTATTTTTGCTACTTATTAACCTGTATAGCGGACAGGGTCGAACTCAGGGAGGCTACAATTCCCGAGGGTTATTCAATTAATCAGAAACTAACTAAAAGAAAACAGGAATCTTAAAAGACAACTATCCTTGGCTTTTGTGATTTTTTATCTTTTTATCTTTTTATTTTTTTTTCTAATTTTTTTTATATTTTCTGATTTTCAAATTTTTAGTAATTTTGATTTTGCAAATTTTTTTATTTTCAAAAATACTGCTAAGCAATAGGAATAAAAATCAAGAATGTACACACACCAACTCTTTATTGAAATTTTCAATTATGCCAAAAATAATCAGAAAAATTCAAAGAAAATATTTTTGGGTTTTAAAAGTTTTGAAATGTTTTTGAAAATTTTTGTGGAATTTTCAGATGTTTTTGTATTTTTCTAAAAATCAAACAAGGAGAAAATAAGAAAATGTGACCAGCCTGGAGTAATTTGCAATTTAAAAATCTTTTAAATGCCCAAAACTCCTGGCTACTATTTTTAAGATAAACGAGAAATAATTATCTACAAACAGGAATTGAAATCACAATTTTTCGATTTTTGTAGGATTTTTTATGATTTTTAGAAGATTTTTGATATTTTTCAATTTTTTTGGGTTTTATAAATAATTAATGCGTGAAAAATGGTCAGAAATTAAAAGACAATGAAATACAACTAATCTATTTTTTTAGAATTTTTAGAGGTATTTTCGAATTTTTATGAATTTTTGAATTTCAAGCAAGGCAAAATAACATGTTTTTGATTTTTTAATAATAAAAAATGATCACAAAATGCAATGAAAATTTTATACTAGGAAAATCATCACATCAGGAGCATAGCACAATTTTCTCGAAATTTTTGGATCAAAAATGACATTTATTTCAATCAAAAGCACAAGCAAATTATAATTATGCAGTTCAGGGACTAAAACGTGAATACTGTGAAAGTTTTGGACTGAACTGTAAAGATTCCAAGTTTTTTGCTTCAATAGATAATAAAAATAAATCACAAGATAAAAGACACAATTTTACCACTGAGTCATGTGCTTGTCATGTGCTTGGAGGATGGCAGGGATGTTTCTTGCAAATCTGAATACCTCCGGGGGGCAGGTCTGCAAATGTTCCAATATAATGTTTTTTTCCTCAAAAGCCCTAGGCTAGGGTTGTTCTTCGTTACTTGCAGAGGAGGTCAAAGGGACTTCAAAGGATGCCCGTCGCCGCCCCTTCTCTTCTTCTTCTTCGGCGGCGGCTGGCGGCGCGGAAGAGAGTCGATGTCGCAGGCTGGCGTCAGAGATTGACGAGCGTCGGCACGATGGTGGAGCGGCCCAGCAGAGGAACGGGGCGAGGCGGTGTGGCCCAGCGGCGGTCAAGCGCGACCACGCGTGCGGAGTCAAAGGGGCGGGAGCGGCTGCGCCGCTGCGGAGACTGAAGGAGCGCCGCGCGCGCACAGCAGCGGTGGTGCGCCTGCGCTGGAGGGGTTGCGGTGGATCGGTGGCGCGGAGCAAGGGCTGGAGCGCGGCTCACGGCGGCGCGTTGAGGGAGGAGCGGTGCCGCCACACTGCCGCTTGATGCGGGAGAAGGGCGCGGGCCTGCCGTCCGCGATGGAGGGGAGGCCAGGGGGCTGTGCCCGAAGGTCGGCGCAGGGGGGATGACCTGCTGCCGATTTTTTTATTTTTTTTATTTTATTGTTTTTTTTGTTGTTTTTTTTATGGAGAGATGTAAACAGTAAAAAAAATGTCAGAAGGAAAAGCTTTTTTTTATATTTTTCAAATCCGAAAAAAAATAAGAAAATGAGAAAGGATATAGATTTTTTTATTTTTAGAATTTTTTTATTTTTTTATTAACCTGCAAAACAAATGTTAGAGAGAATAGAGAACAATTTTTTTATTTATCCTGCAAAACAACCGTTAGAGATAAAAAAACAAATTTTTAATTTATTTACAAAATTGGAAAGTGAATGGGGATTCAGCGGAAGTAGAGGATTAGAATCCGACTCTCCGACAACCGTGCATGGTCGGAGTTGATAGATCGTGAGAGATAGAAATCGAACGCGTGGAGACCGAGATGAAGAGGTGAAAAATCGAGTCGGAGCGGATAAGAATCGTGATGAAATTTTTTTAGATCTAGAGGAACAAAAATGATGATGAAAATAAAATACGACAAAATAAAAAAAAGCGATTAAACTACGATAAAAATACGAAGAAAAAAATTGGATCTCACCTTAGGAGCGGAAAAATGGACCGTGATCGCCTCGACAAGGTCGACTCGCTGTCACCGGACGGCTCGGAGGCTAGGCACAATTCTCGACGAAATTTCTCTCGGAGATCGGGCTCCTCTCTCTAAAGATTGATCTAGTTGGAATGAAGGAGAAGGAGCCATATAAATAGAAGAGATGAAATTTGAATTTTTTTGATTTTTTGGTGGAAAAGATAAGAGATGAAATTTGAAATGATTTTTTTTCAATTTTTTGGTGTAAGAGATAAGAGATGATAAGAGGCAAAATAAAAGAGGTTCAAAATAATTACAAAATTATCTATTTTTTTGAATTTTCGTCACTTTAATTATTTGTATTAAAAAATGTTATTTTTTTATTTTTTTGTGAAGGTTAATTAAAAATAACAACTATATACATATACTATATACATATGTGACACTATATACAAGGATAAATGACGAAATTGGTCTTTTTTGTGTTTTTAAAGAATTTTAATTTTTTTTATTTTTATTTTTATTAAAAAAATCAGTGGGATTAATTTACAATATATACAAATACAATATGCACAAAATACATGGGAAAATTGCACAAACCACCCAGAAAACCGACTTTTCATCCGTAACTCCAAAAATTATGAAAATACAACCATTTTGAAGATAATTTAATTTCGAGTTAAATGGAACTGAGATTGATTCGATTTGAGCTCATTTGGAGCCGGAATTGGTCTTCCAATTAGTGCTTAGTGGCTTTTTCCAAGTGTGGCTACTTTTATTCTGTACAAGATTTAATTGTGCAATCAATTTTAGTATTTAGAACACATTTTAATTTACAACTTTGATTTTGAATGTTATTTGATTTGAAGTCAATTAAGATACACATAAATTAGTGTCAGTTTTATACAAATATACACAAAATAAGTGAGAAACACATTTTTTTTAATCTGGTTGAGGACCCTATCTCCTCCTACTTTATTCCTGGTCGATCAGGTCAAGTCTTGACCTTCTCTCGGGGTTCGGGTAAGCCTGTATACAGTCTTCCTTTTTTATTTCTTTTCTTTATTTTTCTCTTTTTTTTTAAATTCCTTTTCTTTATTTTTCCTTTCTTTCTTTATTTATTTATTTTAGGTTAAAATTAGTCAGAAATGTACAATATTTACACAGATGCAAGTTAGTAAGAATATAGAGTTAGCGTTATATGCAGGTGTTTTATAAGGGATTTTAAGCTAAAATAAATGAATAAAGATGACGAATCGCAGATTCATCAGAACCGTTGGGGTGTTATCGTGCGTCGACGTTTGGGAATGCAGCGCAGCTGGACGGAGCGAGGCCGTGGATCTGGGGGCACGGTCAAAGGGGAGGTGGAGCACGGGCTGGACGGTGGCCACGCAGGAGGCGGGCTGGTTGAGTGGCGGACCACCACCCGGTGGAAGTGAAAGCTGGGCGCGGGTGGCGGAGGTGGCGTCCCGCCTCCTGCGTGAAGAAAATTTTTTTGTTTCTTTTTTTGTTTCTTTTTTTTACTATAATAAGAAAAGATGATAATTTTTTTACAGCAGAATAAAGAAAAAGAAGAGTTTTTCATTTTTTAAAATAGATAATGTAAGCAGAAATAAAAAAATGTTATTTTTTAGTAAATTTTTTATTATTTTTTTATTATTTTGCTTTTCCTGCAAAACAGATGTTAGAGAAATAATTTTTTTATTTTTCTTACAAAAGCAAAGGTTAGAGAGAAAAGAAAAACAAAAAAATATTATTTTTTTAAGTTTTCCCTGCAAAAACAAATGTGAGATGAACAGGAAAAAAAGTATATGATTTTTTTATTTATTTTTATTTATTTATGCACAATAATAAGATAAGTAAAAGGATTCGGATCCGTGAAATGGGAGATAGATCCGTGTCTCTGACCACCGTTTGTGGTCGGACGTGATAGGTCGTGCGAGGTAGAAAGTGAAATGAGAGGGTCGGAAAATGAGATGGCAAAATCGGTGTCAGACGTGGATTAAAGCGTGATGGAATTTTTGTGATTTTTAAATCTAAAGATTAATAAAACCGCAGTAAATATTAAACCTACAATTTACCTACAAAATATGACAAGAAATAAAATTGGATCTCACCTTTGGGTCGGAAATGCCATGATGACCTCAACGAGGATCGACGCACTGTCATCGAACGGCTCGGAGGCTAGGCACCCTTCAACAAGACGGCTCTCAGAGATCGGGCTCCTCTCCATCAAAGGTTGATCAAAAAATGAAAGAAGGAGGAGGAGCCCATTAAAAAGAGAAGAAAAATCAAAAATGGAAGATATATACAAATAAGGAAAGTAATTAGTGGTTATTTGAATAAATAAAATAATTAAATAAATTAAATAAATAAATAAAATTCGGATTTCATTAAAATAAATAAATAAAATAATTTCCAAAAATAAATTAGCCACCTTAATGGTGGCCACTAATGGCTTAAAATCAAATCTTATATACATGGTAGGTTATTAAATCAATTAATTCAAATAAATCCAATAAATCAAATAATTAAATACAAATTTCGTAATTAAATTAAATTAATTAATTAAAGTTAGATATTTAATTTTTTGGTAATTTTTATATAAGGAAATTAGTTGTATACAAATATTATATACATATAATACAATATACATATGTCTAGATAAGGAAATAATTTTTGTATCTCTTTTTTTAATTTAATTAATTTTTTTATTTGTATATTTTATGTTATTTTTAATAAAAATAATATTTACAATTATAAATATAAAAATAAATATTAATAAATGTGTACAACAAAAAAGTGGTGAAACTGCACAAAACACCCCAGAAAACTGACTTTTCAACCTTAACTCCAAAAATTATGAAATACCACCATTTGAAAGACAATTTAATTTAGAGTATAATGGAAGTGATTGTGGTTAGATTTGAGCTCGTATGGAGCCGGAATTTGTGTTTCAATTATTGCTTTGCGGTTTTTCCTAAGTGTAATTATTTGCAATATATATTATTTTATTTTACACTTATTTTTATTATTTACAACGTATTTTTATTTACAACTTTTGTTTACAAAAATAATTAATTTGAGGTTAAATTATATATAGATAAAATAATGTAAGTTTTGTACAAATATATACGGAATTTATGTACAATCTATTTTTTTGGATTTTTGACAAAAGACCCTAACTCCTCCTACTTTATTCATGGTCGATCAGGTCAAGTCTTACCCTTCTCTCGGGATTCGAGTCAGTCTGTATTTATTGCATAAATACCTCCTTTCTTTTTGTTTTCTTCTTTATTCTTTTATTTATGTACAAAAATTGTTAAAAATGCAATTTTAACAAATGCATGCAAAATGGTAAATTTATGCAAATAATAGGTATTTACATGTGTTTAACTACGAAAACGAAGCTAAAATAAAAGAATAAAGGCGATGAATTGTGGATTCATCATTCCCCTATACTTACCCTTGCTAGTCCCTTAGCAAACACTTATTTAGAAAATAAGTGAAAATAAAAATAAAGAAAATAAAAAGAAAAGAAGTTAGAACAATGTTGACTTTTAAACTTATCTTCATAAAAATGTAGTATGGAGCTCTATCAGACCTTTGGATTATTAGTATGTCGGAACTTTAATGGGAACTGGAATTAAAACCTAACATCCTCTAAGTTCCATAAGACTCCTATTCAGGTCTCCTCAACTGCCAGATCAGAACAAGTCTACAAACACAAATTCTTATGACTATGACTCTTTTCTTGTACGGTGTAAGTGAGATATAGCTCCTCATCTTAAAAGTAGCAAACAAACAGCCTCTCTCAACAAGGTAACTCTAATTCCCTGGTCTGGCAACTCTTTCCTCAAGGAGCGGGGATATTCCCTTTTAAGTTCAAGTACAACCAGCTCAAGAAGAGGGGATGGAGAAGAGAATGGATGGTAACCAGTGTAGTTACCTATCCTTGGATGCATGACCAGTGTAGCCATGTCACCCACTGCAAGCTCACAAATATTTGACTCTGAAGCTCTTATTTTTTTCACTTGTATATACACTCCGGGAAGCATTTTATTTTTCTATCAGGCATGTCCACTTTTGGAGATTTTGCATTTTTTCCCTTTTTTCCTTTTTTTGACAATATATACAAGGTGCAGCATGTACATATGGAGTATTGTAACCCCACAGCATCCTGTCTTTAGACCTCAACATCGCCAAACCAGGTTGAGATGCACTTCTCTCCATAGAGGAGGACGAGAGGTTCCTCCTAGATGTACTACCCTCGTATGCTACTCCAAGCCAAAAGATTCCGCCCCCTCACTACCTCCTCCATGAAGAGCTACATGTAGAGTGCATTGCCGAAGGTAAGCCACGGTCTGAAAGAATCATGTGTGTGTTGTTAAATATTCTACTTAGACTCATCAAGATGACATGTGAACATAGTCTCATGTACTCAACGAATTAAGTCACTAGGACCTGAAAAGTTTTAACTCCAATTCTTATAAGGTTCCTCTGAAATTAAGTGAATTAAGGTCCAACTAAGCTCCATTCTTCAATTTTATTCTAGACTTAGTTTAAATGTCAATATCATCCTAAAAAATGCTCATGCAAATGCGAGAAAATATTTACATGCAAAGAAAACAAAATCTTTTTGTGAAATAATTTTTAATTTTGAACTTTTTTTTTATTTTTGAAAAACGATGCACATGCAAAAAGAGTTTTTTTAATGCAAATAGTTAGTAATATATACAAGTATATACACAAAAATTTTCTCTTTCTTCTTTCTTCTTTTTTAGAAAAAGTTAGGGAAGTGATACATATATACACAAGAGTGAGTTAATTATTTTACAAGAATCAGATGCAAGAATTTACACCTTGAGTAATTTATACAAGTACATACAGTTTGATTTTTTTGTGTAATGCATATATTCCTCAAATTTATTTGCAAATAATTTTACAAATCATTTTGAAAACAATAGTCCAAAGTAACTTTTTCAAACAATTTAACAAACATTTATACACATTTGAAAACTATTTTGTAAAATATTTTTCAAACAGCATATGTAGATTTTCAAAATAATTTTTCAACCATTTTTCAAAACATTTGTAAATAGTGTTTACAAAATCATTTTATTTCACATAAAAAAATTTCCTTACAAACCACAATATTTTTACAAAGGTTGAAAATATTTTTTCAAATCTTTTTCAAATAATTTTCAAAATACTTTTCAAATAGATCTCAAAGTACTTTAAAAAAATTTCAAATATTTTAACCTAATTTATTAATCAGTATATACAAAAAGAAATTTGAGGAAATATCTGCATCTTTTTTATTAGTTAGTTTTTTTTAGTTTTTTAGTTTTTGAGTTTTTACACAGTATTTTAGCCATATGAAAATACGAAAGTACAAGTTATGGCTAAAGTATATATACAATATCTACGCCACCCCCGTATACTTAGCCCGAACAATGTCCTCATAGTGATCAAAGAGCTGCAAAGGAAGACATAATTTGTGCTAAGTATTGGGAAGTGAAAAGAATGTTACGCTACAACAGTGAATAAAAGAATATTATCAATAGAAGTCGGTGATCCCCCTATACTTAGGATCAAGTAATCCTAAGTATAGAAGACTGTACACAAGGGGAAAATCGAGGAGTAGAATGAACAAAGTCTACCTCCTCTATACTTAGGGTAAAATATCCCTAAGTATAGGCAATAAAACAGAGGTAAAAATAATCACAAGTCTGACACCCCCTTATACTTAGGGTAAAGGACACCCTAAGTATGGAATAATCATAAGATGGAGATGGGGTGTGATACAAAGAATGTATGATATGGACAGATGGATCTATACAACTGTGAACAATGTTGAGGTGCGTCTCAACAAGCGCTAGAGTTTACGCCCCTAGCTGGGCACAAATATTAGGATAAAGTTGTATCAAGGTTCAGGACGACATCTGTAATGCGAATACCCTACTATTGTTGTTGTCTCGGTGGGAAAACAACAACGAACTCAACTGAATAAATGATAACACCCAAATAAACAATCAGGCGGGTGTTTGCTACCGAGTAAAGAGATGGGAAGATGAAATCGGACTCCGGTAGCACAAAAGAAATCGTCGGCTCAAGATTTGTATGTAGTGAAAGGGCAGAGCCGAAGAAGTCAAACGTGGAGAAGGAAGGATCTGCCAGGGAATCCTCCATGTTAATCACCGTCTCGAATAGATAAGGAAGATCAAGATTAGGAGACTCACTAGAAAGGTTGATACCTGATGCATATAATGTAGACAAATCAGTGAACTCATCGAATACCTCAAAGATCGGGTCATCTTCGTGAGGGTCGTCGAGGAGAGAAACCTTAAACTCATGATCAGAAATATCAACATACTTGGTCACGTGATTCGACAGATCGGATGCACTCCCAGAAAGTGAAACCGAGTACACAAGGTCCATGGCATCCTCCCGCATATAACCCTCGGGGAGTAATGCTGAATCATCAGGGAATTGGGGATCAATGCTGTCAAATATCATGTCCTCCAAAAATGTATCGATCTCATCAAATGGGAGGATACAAGGCTCAAATATGGGACTATCAAGGTCTACCAAATCAAAAATCAGTCCCTCATCAAGTTCTCTCTGCTGAGATGAATCCAAATATATCTCTGAATCTGAGAAGATCTTCTGAAGAATAGGCAGTGACTCAACTAGACATGGACACTGGAATGACTCAAAGGATGGCTGAGATGTGAGTTCCTCCTCTATTTCTTGGGATACTAGCACCTCTATGTGAAAGTACGGGACTGGCTCAAAATCTGGTTGTAAATCTAATGGAAACTCGACCAATGTCCGACTCTCGGAACTAAAAGTTGTAGTCAACACATTAATCAAATGAGAAGTAGTAGCATCCATATGCTCTAATTTATGTGTGCTGTCCAGATCGGCACGATGTGTCACACACTCAACAGGTGTCATATCTCCCTCGTGTGTTGTCTCGAATAAATCATCTTGTGAATATGGAATGTATGAAAGTGTATCCAAGATGGTCTCAACTAAATCTAGGTCGGGACAGTGGTGTGAACCACCACACGAGGTAATGACATATGCAATCTCCTCTGCGGTCCTCCCCCTTATGGCGATGTGGATAAGGTTAGTCATCGAAAATCCATGATCTGGAAATCGCCTCAAAAGATCACGTAACCTCAACCATGAATCTATCAATGACTCCTGGTGGTCAAGTGAGAAACCACAAATACACGACCGCATAATCTCTGCTCTATGTTGGGGGTAAAATTTCTGCAAAAATAACAATCGTAAATCTCCCCATTTATCAATCTTCCTTCCCAATTGTCTGTGCCAAATCTTGGCTCTACTCTAAAGTGTAAAAGGGAAGGTAATCAACATCATGTCCTCAGAAGTGATATCCGCATATGACCGTGATCCATAAATATCCCCAAACTCGTCGATATGCAAATAAGGTTCCTCGTGCACTTCCCCTGAAAACTTGGGTAGTAGATCAATGAACTCTAAATCCAGAACGAAGGGTCTCAAAGTAGAAGCCGACTGTGCTTTCTGATCTTGATCATTCATCATCCTAGGATAGAAGTCATCTAAAGCACGCAACTGCACCATATGATCGCCTATGGGATGCACTCTCATCACAGCAAGGTGAACACCTGTGTCTCGTATATGGTCAATCTAAACTCTCCGAGTGTCACTCACAGCATGTCCCGAGAAAGAAGGTGGGTAGGGAGAAGATGGGAAATTGGATGGGGTTCCGACCTCTTAGGAGAGTGTGCGGGAATGATGGGCATGAAGATAAGAAGCCGCTGAATTCGGCTGGACTGGAATGTGACCCATCATGAAGAGAGGGAAATGAAGGGAGGGAGGGTGGGATAGTAGAAAGAGAGAGAGAGAGAGAGAGAGAGAGAGATAAAATGTGAGAAGGAAGAGAGATATACAAGGGAGGGAGGGTGGGATAGACACAGAAGATGACTGCTAATAATTCAAAGAATGATCGTAACCGACTCACACCGAAGACGTACAAAACACAAAGCAAACCCCCAATTCACCAACTCAACACAAATCTGACTGTGAGATTCGATCTTTATCTTTTCAATTTTTAAGAGTTAAGTGATCAACAAATGTTGTACAAACACTTAGGAGGCTTAATGGGATTTGAGCACTACTCCTTAGTGTGTACGTGAGCAATTAAAAACGCAAACAATTAGGAATTTTTTTCTCCCAAAACAATGATATGAATCAATTATGTTAGATTTTAATGGTCAAGTTCAATTAGCAGTCCCAATTTTAAATTTTTGATTTCTATTTTTTTGGATATTTTCAATGAAACGTCTAATGCCATTTCCGATTTCCTTTATTCCTATATTCATAAAATAGAGGGGGTAACGGAAAAGACAATGCATGAGAAAATATGGATGCAAATTCTAGAGATAAAGGTGTGTACCTGACTCCAGCACTCTACATGCAATATGATCCGCGTAGAAAAATTTAACTAATCTAAATGAATGCAATGCAAGAATCATCCTAATCTATTATCGTGAAGCATAGATTGATTTAACTAAGTCCAAACGAGTTCTATAGGAACAAATATTCTATTAGGGGCTTTGGACCTAATGTTGAGGCGAGAAATCGCAGAGGTCATGTTGACTCACAAGGCGAATCAACAGTCGCTGATTTGACCTCCAACGAAATCCCGATTCAAACAACAATTAACCCACGACAAATATATCAAGCAATGAAAGTAAATGTGCGGAGTTAAAATTTATTATAACTCTACAACAAAGATGTGTATAGTGCAAGTATGTGTAGAGGTCGAACACAGGGAGCAGACAGGTAGATCGGGGCACGAATGCTCAAAAATGTGTGAGTTGTGATCAACTGCCTATTATGCTATTTTTTGTGGGTTTTTAATTTTATATTTTTTTATTTAATTTTTGATTTTATATTTTTGTATTTTGATTTTTAATTTACTGATTTTTTATTTTCTTTTTATATTTTATATTTTTTAAATTTTCTTTTTTCAATAATGGAAAGTAAAGATGAGGTAATAAAAGGTAGAAAGAGATATTTATAAAAATAGATAAAAATGTTCAAAAATAATCAAATAAAGTCTTTTTGGTCTTTTTATATTTTTCTACTATTTTTGTGATTTTTTGGTAATTTTTAGAATGTTTTTGGTATTTTTAATTAGCAAAATAAAGAAAATAGTGAAGAAAATACAAGGTTGGAACTAAAATGGAGAAATAAAATAGCAAACAGTAACAAAAATTCTCCAAATTAATTTTCACTTAAAGATAATAAAACAAAGAAAATTCAGGAAAAGAAAACACTATTTTTGGATTTTTTATGAATTTTATAAATTTTTATGAACGTTTTTAGAGTTTTGCAATTTTTAGGAGTTTGGTTTTATATTTTTTAATGATTTTTGGTCTGGAGCTAAGACAAACTCTAAAAGACACAAAATATATTTTTTTTGGAATTTTTCTGGAGTGTTTTATATTTTTTTGGTATTTTATAAGCTAGACAGTGCTGAAAATAGATGTTTTTGATTTTTAATAAATATAAAAATGCAATAATTATGAAAAGTAAAAATATGGTGATAAACTACACTATAGCAGGAGCTTAATATGATTTTTGGAGATTTTTATGGTTTTTATAGATGCATGCATAAAATACAAACCATAAAAAGAAAAAAACCATATTCGCAGGGGCGTTTTTGTAATATTCAAGAAATCTGAGGGCCTGCGTGCAATATTTCCAGAGAATAAATAACTAAGTTAAACTTTGCTGGATTAACTAATAAAAAAAATGTCTGCGGCCCAACCTTGCAAAAAGCCCAGGGCGCGCGTGCTAAACACGTGCGCCTGGAAGGGCTATATATGTGATTAACGAAAAGTGAAGGGCTCACAAGCAAAATTTCAAGAAATATATACACTGCAGATGAAAGCTTTAGGTTCTATTATAAAATACAAAAATGGGCTGGGGTTTACTCGCAAAATTCCCAAGCCTTAGGCGCGGGTGGACGGCTGATCACAGATCACTTATACACGTGTCGAAGATCTGGCGGTCCATACCCCTTCAGCAATCGAGGGCCGAGATTAGATTATGCCTTGAAGATCTGACGGCTGGAGTCCTTCTCAGACGGATGGCTACGATCAAAGGGAGGAGACGAGATGAACGGCGGTTTGTAGCGCGCCCCCTTCCCCCTCGATCTGTTCTCGCGCAGGTGTGCGCAAGCGGCGGCGGCGCACGGCGTTCTCCTCCGGCGACGCGAGGTACCACCCCAAGGTGGTTAAGCTTCAAGGTCCAGTTCCTGTGAGAGAGGTTAGGGGTGGTCGCGGGCAAAATGCCGCAACCACCAGGGGGTGGAATGATGCGGATATGGTAAGACGGGGCTCGCCGGAGCAAGCTCCGGCGAGATGGAGTGACGGGTGATCGAATATGCGCGAAATAGGACGGATAGGGAAATTACTCTACTGCTGCAAAGAAGTAAAAAAAATGCAAACAAAAATGATAAGAAAAGGGACCTCAAGGCGCAGAAGCACCTGAGATTGGACCTCACGGCTTCTCGCCGGAGATGGGGGTGATGGAGCGCCTCCCGGCCCTCGCCCGACCTTGCGCGAAGGAGCTAGAGATCCCCCTGTCACCGGGATCGATCCAGAGCTCCAAAGCAAGGGTCCAACTTGGGTCCAAAAGGGTTCCAAGAAAAACGGAGGTGGCTGGGCGGTTTTTGAAACATGGTCAAGAGGGCACCTTCAACGAGGCATAACGAGCGGCGCAGCGATCCAAAGTCCAAGGCAAGCCTTGGGCGTGTAAGATCACATGTAGGACTACAAATCTCGTGAAGAGACCGACCTCAAATGGTGAAAGAATCGGCCTCCAAAAATCCACGAAGTCCAAGAAAACTCATCTCTGACAGCAGCCAGACCTCGGTCAGAGAGTTGACCGAGGTCAACCAAGGAAGAGATCTGGTTGGTCCACGTGGACCAACCAGAAAAAACCTTGGCAAAAATTCTTATAAATTCGATAAAAAATAGGAAATGAATTATTTAAATTTTGGTTATAAAATAAAAAATGTTTATTTTTTTATAAATTATTTTATTATGATTTTTTATTTATTTTTATGAGACATATTTTTACAAGTTTGCATTTATGTCCTTTATAGGTATATTATTCTATATATTGTATTCTTTTATTTTTATTGTATGTATTTAGTTTATTTATTTTTTTATTATTAATTTATATAATTATAACATAATTATATTTTTATTTTATTTTTCTGATATGTTTTGCATAATTTACTAAAATACAAATATGTTTTGTATAAGTATATGTACAGGTAATGTATCTATGTATTTTATTTTTAAGTATTTTATTTTTGTTTTTATTTAGGTTTTTATTCTTATTTTAATGTACATTATTATTATAAGTATTATTTACCACATTAAAAAAATATAAAAATATAAAAAAATAATGAATAAATAAATAAATTGAATATTTTAATCTGTACAAGTATACAATAGGGGTTCAAAAGTCAACTTTCAAACCGTAGCTCTGCCAAATGCGAAACCACAACCATTAATTAGCTTATTTTCTTCTATATACAATTAAAGGTGAGTATGCTGCATTTGGAGTTTTCATTTGTGAGATACGGGTCTGGGAAGTTGGGCTTCTGGATTTTTATTCAGACCATAACTTTCTATCTGTGTATTATTTTTCTGTGGAAATCAATTTTGTATTTTTCTTTATTAAATTATCTACAACTTTTATGTACAAAGTTTTTTTATTTGATGTACAAAAATGTGGAACCAAAAATAGGTCCCAAATGAATAAAGAATGAATTAATAATTATAGGTATTTGGCCCTTATCTCCCCCTACTTTATTCCTTGTCGACCTATTCATCAAGATGCCTAGGTCTCCGGGGTTTCGGGTCATAAAATATTTACAATATTTTATTCTTTTTCTTTTCTTTTCTTTATTCTATTATTTTGGCTTTAAAACCGCATTTTATACAATATTTACACACATATTACATGAATGCTAAAATGCATGAATTATGCCTATTTACACGCATTTACTAGGGTTTTTAAGGCCAAAATGATAGAATAAAGATGATGAAACGTGGATTCATCATCCCCCTATACTTGCCTTTGCTAGTCCCTAGCAAACACTTATGCAATAAGTGCAGAAAAAGAAAATTAAAGAAAAGAAAAAGAAGAAAGATGGACTAAATTTAATTATCAAAACTTGTCTTCACAAAATCAAAGTTTGGAGCTTAAGTCGATCTTGGGAAATTTAGTGCGGGCGGAACATTAGTGAGAACCGTGTTGGAAATCCAACAGTCCTTGAGAATCCCAAAAACTCTATCCAAGTCTTCTCAATAGCCAGGTCAGAAAATATCTCAATTCATACACAAACCCTTACGACTATGAATCTGACTCGTACAGAGTAAGTGATGGTGGCTCTCCCCAACTAGAATGACAAAGAAACTGACTTCTCCAGTACGACAACCCAATGATTCCCCAATCCAGCAACTCCATCCTCGAGGAGCGGGGTATTCCCTTCTAAGTTCAAGTGGCAACCAGCTCAAGAGGAGGGGGTGAAGAGAAGAATGGACGGTAGCCAGTGTAGCTACCTATCCTTGGATGCAAGACCAGTGTCGTCAAGTCATCCTGCTGCAGGCTCACATGATATGACTTTAGAACTCAAGCTTGCTTATTGACTTTACAACATATGTACATACTTTGCAGGCTTTTTATTTTTGTACATGCCTGAACTTCTTTTTTTTTCTTCTTCTTCTTCTTCTTTTTTTTTTTGAAATACTATTCACAGCAGCATTTACATAAGGAGTTTTTCCTCTTGAGCCGGTAGATTATCCCTCTTTTGAAGCTTTATCGCAACCCACAGCCTCCTGTCTTTAGACTTCCTAATCACTGGACGGGTTGGGGTGCACTTCCCTCCCTAGAGGAGGACAAGTGTTTCCACTTGTGTGCGTCTCCTACCGGCAAATCCAATCCCCTCACCACTCCAACTGAGTTGAGCCATGTGAAAGGTGCAGGTGTCCAAGTTAGGTCATTATCAACAAGAGTCGTGCGTGTGCTCCGAAATACTCTACTTAGGCAGTCAAGAATCCATTGAACCAAGTCTCGTGATCCTCAAAGATTTAAGTCAACTAGACCTGAAGTACCTCAAACCAAGTTCCTATAAGGTTCCTGTTATTAGGTAGATTTGAAGGTCCAATCAAGCTCCAATCTCCGGATTTTACTTAGACTCGTTCAACTACCAAACTCAATCCGAAAAAATGCGAATGCTATGCAAATGATATGCAGAATGCAGAAAATATTTTTGTGATGCAATTTTCAAGATTTTGAACTTTTTATGGATTTTTGAAAAGATGATGATGATGCAGATGCATTTTTTTGTCTTTTTCAAAAAGATTTTTTCAAATGTTTTTGGATTTTAATTTTGCAAATGTTTTTGGGATTTTTGAAAGAAAAAGATTTTGGCTAAAAACTAGGTGAAAAATATGTACACGGGAGTGCTTCTTATATTTACAGGAAGTGGATTTTAAGAATTTACAGGGTAAGTGGTCAATTTTATACATATAGATATATATAGTGGATTTTGGTGAGATGTAAGTATTCCTCAAACTTATTTGACACTAGTTTTTCACACAATTTTTGAAAACTATAGTCCAAAATAATTTTTTACAAACATTTTACAAACATGTGAAAACGTTTTGCAAAGGCTTTCAAAACAGTATATATAGGTTTTTCAAATATTTTTGCAACCATTTTTCAAACCATTTGCAAATCATTTTTCAAAAATTTTATTTCACACAAAGAAAATAAATTTTACAAACCACACAATTTCACACAGGTTGAAAACATGTAACAAAATATTTTCAAAATAGTTTTCAATAGATGTTCACAAAGTTTTTCAAACTATTTTTCAAACATTTTGCAAAAAAAATTTTCACCTGATTTATTAATCAGTAAAATACAAAAAGAATCTGAGGAATAATCACATCTTTTTATTAAGGATTTTTAATGAATTTTAAAGAATTTTTAAAGAATTATTAGCCATATTTATTAAGAAAACACGAAAGTATGAGTTATGGCGAAAGTATATACGTAGTATATACGACCCCCCTATACTTAGCTTGAGCTATGTCCTCATAGATCAGAGAGAAAAGAGAAGACATAACTCGTACTGAGTATAGGAAAATCTAAAGAATAAAGGAATACAGAGATGAATGAACGAATGAGAAGTTGACCGTCCCCCCTATACTTAGGATCAAATAATCCTAAGTATAGCAGACTGTACACAAAGCAGGGAGGGTCAAGGGTGGGAATGAATAGATCATACTCAGATTGTCTCCCCCTATACTTAGGGTAAGATATCCCTAAATATAGACAAGAAGAAGAGACAATGGAGAGGATCGAAATGAAAATGAAAGAAACTCGGGGTGCCAACCCCCCTATACTTAGGACAAAGTACGTCCTAAGTATGGAAAACTGTCTACAAGGGCGGCACCTTTTTGATAGATACAGAAGATAGAATAGGAAAAGAAGAAAAGAAGAAAAGAAGAAAATAAATCAAAAGATGGAAAGATAGATCAGAGGATATACACATCACTCCCCCTATACTTAGGGTAAAAGAAGCCCTAAGTATAGGCGACAACAGGAGTGATGACACTGAACGACAAAAGAGCACTCGGCTCGTCCACCCCTCCTAAACGTAGGACAAAGTGCGTCCTAAGCAAGGCAAACACGAGAATGGGTAGACGAGCAAAACGGAAGAGAGACGGAGGTACACAACACGAATGTTCAACAGGATGGATGTACAGAGGGTCAAGAAGGTAGATAGCGAACCTTCTTGCGGGACCGCTGCGGAATGGATCTGGTGTGATGCAGGTCGACATCGGGGTCCACAGTGGACGGAAGCCGATCAGGGTCGACAGGGTGAAGATCCTCAGGGGCCCTAGGGTGGGAAGGCACAGACGGGGTAGTGGAAGAAGTACGGCTAGGTCCGGCCTTGGGAGTCTCGCTGATATCAAAGTGGAATGGGACGAACTCATCCTCATCGGAAGAAGTGTACTCAGAGTCGTCCAGCGAGGTGTCATCCAGGTCAAAATCAAAAGGCACGAAGTCATCGATGGAAGTAGTCGAACTCTGTTCGTCCTCTATAATTTCAACTGGATCATCTTTCTCATCAAAAGGCCCGAATTTCTGAAGAAAAGCAACTAAATCAAATTCGGCCTTTGGCTCATCAGCATCTATGTGGACAGGGACGGACTCATCAGTGGAAGTAGTCAAAGCATGTCCGTCCTGTATAGTCTCTAAATCTGCCCTCCGCTCAATGGTATCGATCGTGTAGATCCCGCGGATGTCATCAACACATCGCCAATCACAGGAAGCAGCAACACCAAGGTCTATGCTTTCCGAGCTTTCCTCCTTGGAGAGGAATTCTCGGGTCTCATCATCGGTCATGAAGAAGGTCTCTCTGATATCCTCATATAGATCATAGTCCTCGGGGTCAGCCAAGATAGGTGAAGTCACATCAGGTGCGGGTCTCTGGTCAGCAGTGGGTGCGGTGATCACTGCTTCGCCCTCGTCAGCAGGACGGAAGCGAATCTCTCCTGATTCGTAGTCAATAACGACTCTCGCAGAGGCGAGGAATGGTCGTCCCAGGATGATTGGAGAATGCTGAAGGATATGGTTAGATCCTCAAGCGCATCACGGAAGCGTGTTCGTCGTATCGAATACGACAAGGAGCGACTAGTCGCACTAGTTGCTCGATGCAGCGGAATTTAAAAAATTTTTATTACAACGAGACCACATGATCCAAGAACACTTCTCGGATCGTCTCGTCTAAACCACAAACAAGTAATAGGATTACCTCTTGAAGCGTGGTTGCGATCAAGTCTCTAAACGAAGAGACCTCCTGTCTCAAGTCCGATCCGACGGAGGAGACGCTTGCGAGCGCGGGGATGAACCGCGTGCTTCTCGCAATCCATGTTGATGATCCAAGCGACGGATCTCCTGATCTCGACACACGAGATCCGACGTCTTCTTCACGAGCGAGGCGCACCTGAAGGAGACGGAGATCCACGAGCAGAAGAACGGGCAGCATAACGACGATGCCGCGGCGATGGAGAACCTCTCCATGGCATCCATGGTGGACGACCATGAGAGGGAGAGGGAGGGCTGACCTCCAGAGAGAAAGAGAGAGAGAGAGAGAGAGATGCTTCTCAAGCATTGTGTGTCAAGAGAGAGCATGGGTATGCCTCTCTATTTATAGAGTTTTGGGATCCATGGATCTCAATCCATGTGACATATAAAATCAATGGGTGAGATTGATTTATGTCAATCCAATGGCTAAGATTGTTGTTGGTAAAACCAACAAATTTAGATCAAAATATATTTGACAAAATCAAATACAAATTAATCCAAAATCAATCCAATAAATAAGGAGAGAATGTGCATGGAGATTTCATCTCCATGCTCTTTCCATGTGGACGGCCACACATTCCTTTTGGGAATGATGTGCCGCCCCTCCTCTTTCCATGGAGAGAGCAATCTCATGGAAATCCATGAGATTGCATATCTCCTTGAAAATCTCCTCTATTTATTTCCAACAACTTTTGTTGGCTTTTTATTCTTCAAAAATAATTCATAATTATATTTGAGAATATTGCAATCTTGCCATAGGAAAATTGTGAATCAAATTCACAACCCAAAACAATATATAATTTACATTGTCAATTAATTACACAATGTGTATCCAATACACATAATAATTAATCAACACATATAAATTATAATTAACTCTCTCTAATACATTATAAATCGCATTTATAATATATTATGAATAATTGGATATTACTATCCACATTATTCTTATCCTTGATAACTAAATCATATTTAATCATCTTGGATCTCTTTATAATATGAATCACATTCACATTATTCACATCTTTGATAATTAAATCACATTTAATTATCTAAGATAACTCTCCTTATAATATGAATCAAATTCATATTATTCATGATAATTAAATCACATTTAATTATCCATTTTCTCAATGCTCGGATACATATATCAACAATAGAATTATCCATGAACTCTTTCAAGGACAATGCGCTTTCTCCGCGAATACTTGGAGATAAGGACAGGGCGGTTGTATTGTTCCACGTATAGTGACATGGATATTGAGATCACATCTCAAATCCAGATCTTGGGCCTCCCATAGATGCTTGATTTAAATCAAGACCGCAAATCTAATCTTCTCATTGAATCTGAATCACATTCAGATCAATGTCCAACATTTGGACTAAGATCAGATTACTTCTCTACTGAGAGGAGTCACTAAAATCCAGACCCGTTTCATCACTCCCTAGGAATGGAAGCGTCATGGTTATACAACCGTTTATGATCACATCACCCTCAGGTATTCCTAACACCTGTACATCCTGCATACTGGAAGACTCAGATTAAACCAGAAGTATTAGATCAACTTCACACTGTCTACTTCAGGGTTTTATCAGTAAGTTTCTCATTCGATCATTGGGAGTCGGTATTGATCATATACTTTCCAAAAGCATATATCATACCTAGGTCTTGATCATATACTTTCCAAAAGTATATATCAAACCAACAAATTCAGTCAAGCTTCCAAAGCGAGACGACCGTGCGCACGGAATTTGATTCTTCCCAATATCTCATGAGTGAGCTCATGTCTTCCGATTCACTAGTGAACCTGTATGATCCCTTTGAGAGATCGTATTACTCATATGCCCTTATATGCACACCAGCGCGCCGGTGTATAGACCTTGATTAGGCCATCAACCTATTGGTCTGCCAAATGTACATACTCAGAAATATAGTAACACATCTGTCTCCGGTCAGAGGATGTGTGCCTATATCATGACAGCATATGATATAGGACTTTGGTTATCTCGATCTCGTTAAGTCAACTCTTTGACCTAACTCATCCGACACCTCCGAATCTCTATTCCTATGCAGAGGACCTGCATCAAGAGGTCGGTCAGATATCAACCTAAATGAGATAGGATTGCCATCTCCTACTTAGGCTGGAGATCATCTCTTAATAATCATTTGACGGTGCTTGATGAGTCCTCAATCTAACTCATTAGATATTCATCTAAGCACCAGCCTCTATGATTCAATAATTGAATCAACAGCTGTATGATCATTAAGATGGCCATGGTACATAACCCTAATTGTACTAAGGGACCTATTATGCAAATTATGTATTCTTCATTTCAGATCAAGGAGTGAATTGCAACAACATTTATTGCATAATGGCTCGCCGTGGGCTCGCATTTCCAACAATCTCCCACTAGCCCAAAGAGCCATTAATGGGCTAATCATTTAAACCCACACTCATGTGACAATCATAGGCTATTTAGAAAATAGCTTGGTAAGCTGATCAGTCACTCTGTTCCCAAGAGACTACGCCAAGTCCTTTTACGGCACTTGCACATCTCCTAGTAACAGTGCTCGCATCCAATGCGAATGTTGCATCTCATGCAACCGATACTCAATTTTGTTGGTTATAGTGTCATTGACACTACATCTTATTAATTATCATAACCAGTATTCCCATAATCCTTTTAGAATACCTTCATTCCTGGAGATCTCTATCTCCTAAGGTATCTACAGTTAAGACCCTTATAGATCACTATCTACAAGGTCTTAAACTTTTGAAGATAAGACTTTGAGATCACTATCTCCAAGTTTTGTCATCTTTGAAGATATTGTTATTACTGCAACTAAGTGTTTTATTTCTAGAGTAGGATTAGTAACAATTTACTACTCCCACTGCATGGCAGACATCTGGCTCTTGTACACATCTAGCATATACCGAGCTTCTCATAACTGATGCATAAGTGCAAGCAGTTCTAGCATTCACTTCCTCAACTCCTTGAGGTGCTATCCCTTTAGACAGGTCACTACCACATCTTAAGGGAAGGAAGCCTTTCTTGGAATTTTCCAGAAAATGGAATAAGTCCAAGGTGTACTACTAATGCGACAGTCCCAATACCCTCTTCTCTTTGCTTCTAAACGACTTCAGAATTAAGATCTAAGAGGTATCCTTGAAATCGTATCTCAAGGTATGGAACAACCAAATTTTAAAACACTTATTATTTATTCTTATATCATTCCAAATGATTAGAATAATATCTACATTTAGCACGATGAACACAATGGTACTCCCACTAAGCTTTACATGGTTCATCAAGATCCTATCTGAAATCATAACATTTATAATTTCATCAAATCTTATGTTCCAACTACAGGAAGCTTTATTGGAGTCCAAAGATGGAGTTCTTCAGCTAGCACACCTTGCTTTCCTCAACCATGAAGCCCTGGGGCTACTTCATATGAATATCCTCAGAGAGGTATTCATAGAGGAATGCAATCTTGACTCACATCATGAAGAAGCCATAGTCAAGTTGTGCAGCTATAGTTAGCAATATTCTGATGGGTTAAAGCAAGGTCACTGGAGAGCAAGTCTCATCGCAAGCGATGTCTTCTCTTCGGTGTGTAGCTCATGGCTACGAACCGTGCTTTGAAGGTCTACACCTTCTCATCAGGTTCCCTCTTTCTCTTGAAGATCCATTTACACCTTAATGGGTCTGACCCATATAGGTGGATCCTCGAAGGTCCATATACAACACTTGTATATGAAGTCTACATTAGACTTTTATTGCTAACATCCATCTTTCCATGTCATGATCCTCAGGAGCTTCATCACATGAAGTCCGATCATTTTCAGATTTAACTGACACATGGAATCCATCCTCAAACTTATTTGAAGAGGTATTAATGTTTCATCTTTAATTGTCTATTTAGTTTCCGATTTCAAGAGCCTCATTATCTTCTCAAGATTAAATGAGTTCCTTTTCTTTATTTTCATCTTGATTCTCAAGAGAGTCATCCTATAAGAATCATATTCTCAAAGATGAGATCTTTTAAGAATCTCAAGGTCATAAAGTAGGTATCCAATACCATCCTTTATTTTCCTAATGAAGTAGCACTCTCTAGTGCTAGATTCCAGCTTACTTGCATGGAACCTTTTTAAGTATATAATGCAGTCTCTACTACATATATATATCTTGGAAACTTAAGAGATAATTATGCTAGGATTAATCATTGATTAAATCATGTCACACATGATCAATTGTATCTCCCTACAACTCCTTTGAGTTAAGGTTCATTAGGAGGATTGAGATAGGAATGATATTCATATCTCCATAAGGTATTCCTTGAATTCAACTAATAGGTACGGGCTACCTTGGTTAGATCAAATTCATTTCATCTTCCTTCAAACTTTAGTTCTAAACCAAAATTATGAAATCTTTGAACATTTCAAAGGTTTCTTAGGTGAAGAGAAGAAATCTCATATCATACATAATCATTAACAGATATCACATATCCATGATATAGATGATCTGCATACATCAATATGTATGAGATCCTTAATACCTTGACACCTTAGACCTTTCCCAAGGAAGGGTGTATTGGACATTTTTACTTTGAATACAATATTCACAAGTATGTGAGATTTGAATCTTTAGACAATCTAAAGTTTCATGTCTTACCAGTCCATTGATTTCATCAACAGACATATGTCCAAAATTTGATGCCAGATCATTATCAAATGATCTTTATCCTCCTATTGATCTTTTAAAGGTTTAATTTTCAGTATTAGAAATCTTAATGAACCATTCAATAATTTTCTAATTTAATAGAGTCCTCTAGATTTTAGATTACTATCTGAAATATTTCCATCATAACTCTTTATGATAGATTTATTACAGAATTCATGTTTATATCCAACAATTAGAAATAAACAATGAGTGTATTCTAATATCTAGGTCATAGAGACATTCTCTAAGACTAAGGGCTCCCACTGAAAATATGAAGTCTATTGATCTCATGGAAACTGTTGCAACACTTGCATCACTTTCAACATGGATGATCAATAAACCTTGAGATCAAATTTCTAATATTCTAATACATATGCAACCAATTGCAAGTGTTATTAGAAGATTGAGATACAATTATTAGACTTTACCTTATCAAATAAGTAAGTCAATTTCAATGATTATATGTAGATTATACTGATGCTCTATCCGAGTCCTTTTCTGAGGATTCTAGACAGACTTGATAGTCATACTATCAACACATCAACTTATTGCAGTATTGGCATTCATCCAACTCTTTGGATGTCATATGGAAGTCACAGAAGTACAGTCAACTATTTGATTATACTTCTTGCTTGGGTCCAACCCATGCTTCCACTGTGCTCCCTTTGTCTATAAGCAACCTTTGCTCAAGACCAAGGATCTCTTATGTTAAAATCAAAAATTTCAATATAAGAGTATTTCAACATTTATACAAAGCTTCATTTAAGTTCATACAATATGAATATTATGAAGCTTCATGAATGACTAGAGTATAGATAGTAGAATGATGACACTCATCATCTACATCCATCTAAACTCTTAAAACATAGGTTCAGGTAGGTATTCAAATAATTTGAATACATCATCTCTTATAGAGCTACCATTCTGCATGATGTAGAGAACCACATCATTCATGATTAAATGTCGAGAGCACATATGTATGCCAGAATATCTTTATTGATTTTTATAAGGATTAATTTGATAATTATGATCATCATCGACATGTCACTTCAAAAGTACATTCGATAAGATCAAGACTTATAGAAACATAGAAACCCTAGGGTTTTAGTCCTATTGTCTATTTAATTATTACTTCTCATTGTTATGAGGAAACTTGCACATTGCAACCACATACATTGTGTGTTCAATTGCAAGTACAATATCTGGATCAAGGGTCCAATCCATGATATTCTACTGATTATTATTGAGTATAACATTGAGTGGGTTTAATGAAGGATTATCTGAAATAAGAAATTAGCATAAGGGTATATATTTATGCATATACAAGTTTTACTTTGATTTAGGAATTTTTATATCAAAGTTGTCTTGCCATGTCAACAATGAAAGTTCATTCCCTTAATCACTTTCAATGTAAGAGATATACTTACCATCATATCTCAAGCAAGATCTGGGATCTCCTTCCTTATCTTTGTTGCATCCCAATAATATGAGAACCTACAACTCGGATAAAAAGAAGCGGGAACACATTCCGCCTTGCAAGTCCAACTTGCATCTCCCAATTCGGTCTTTAATACCCGGGCCCACCACCCCTAAGGTGATGTTGACCCGTCATTAATTGAACCAACCGTCAACAGGAATACAACTCGCTATGCGCAATCCAATATCGCCCCAATAATATGAGGACCCGATATTGGGATCACTACGCATACGTCCTTACTCTTTCGAGAAGCGACGAGCCCGATCCAAATGGATCATATGCAGGAGCTGTCACTTCGGACAGGCGTCTCCTACATATAATATCTGGCGACGAAACTCTTCGCCTTGACGGGAGACCATGGATGTCACTTATGTGATCCTCCATATCTTATTCAAATTAAATTAATTTCTATGAATCACATTCATATAATTAATTCTTCCAAGGGAATTATCAACTCTAATCATATTAGAGTATTCTTAATTGGATATAATTAACTTAATCATATTAAATTAATTATCAATCCAATTTAATCAATCAAACTTAATTTTATGCTTGAATATACATATATGATATTATTCTCAAAGTACGTATTAATTCGAATTTTAATAATTAGAAAAATACATCATAATCCCTCGGACATTATCCCGGCCCTACCCGCTGTCATGGCCAGTACCGACGGGAGTGGGGCGGACCACATACGTTGCAACCCGCTGACCCAGCGATCCCCGACTAGACATCATATCCACCTCGGGAAAGGATAATGCCAAATTGATTATTTTGTACTTGAGATGATCATCGGTTCTTCAACCGAAATTATACCATATAGTAATCAAAACAATTTTGATTTTAAGGAAATTTGCTAGGCAAATTCCCAAGTCCTATTCAAGCAAGAAGTTTGATGATTGTAATTCCAATTATGGTTTAGATCAAATCTAATCAACTAATTGGTTGGGGCCAAGTCAATTAGGCAAATAATCATGTTTCAATATTTCACAAATATTTTTCAAGATTATTTCACGAAATTAACAATTAATTTCACTAATTGACAATCACTTGGTTCTAGATTAGGAAAGCAATTTCAGCAGTGACCCCTACTTACTAAAATTGGCATATCTCAATCATATTAAATCCAAATTAAGCAAAGTCAATTTCTAAATATTGCTAATTTGATTTAGGACAGAACCTAAGTGATGTTTCACGCATTTCGAGGCAAGTCTAAACAGTAATTAACATTTTAATCACGTTCAGATTCACAGTTCCCGCAACAGTGCATACATGTTCATTAAAACTACCATATCTAGAGCATACGAAATCCGATTTACGCAAACTCAGATCCTATGGTTTCCTTATTTAATGGGGAACAAAATCCAAGTGCTATTTTCGTGTTTAAACAATTTAAACATGGCCGAAAAATTACACCAAACAGATCTGCGAAATCAAATGCGATAAAAAATTTCGCGACCTTAACGAACCCAAATCGTCCTCGGTTAGCGAATCATATTCGAAACCATCGACCTAAGGCTCTGATACCACTTGAAGGATATGGTTAGATCCTCAAGCGCATCACGGAAGCGTGTTCGTCGTATCGAATACGACAAGGAGCGACTAGTCGCACTAGTTGCTCGATGCAGCGGAATTTAAAAAATTTTTATTACGACGAGACCACATGATCCAAGAACACTTCTCGGATCGTCTCGTCTAAACCACAAACAAGTAATAGGATTACCTCTTGAAGCGTGGTTGCGATCAAGTCTCTAAACGAAGAGACCTCCTGTCTCAAGTCCGATCCGACGGAGGAGACGCTTGCGAGCGCGGGGATGAACCGCGTGCTTCTCGCAATCCATGTTGATGATCCAAGCGACGGATATCCTGATCTCGACACACGAGATCCGACGTCTTCTTCACGAGCGAGGCGCACCTGAAGGAGACGGAGATCCACGAGCAGAAGAACGGGCAGCATAACGACGATGCCGCGGCGATGGAGAACCTCTCCATGGCATCCATGGTGGACGACCATGAGAGGGAGAGGGAGGGCTGACCTCCAGAGAGAAAGAGAGAGAGAGAGAGAGATGCTTCTCAAGCATTGTGTGTCAAGAGAGAGCATGGGTATGCCTCTCTATTTATAGAGTTTTGGGATCCATGGATCTCAATCCATGTGACATATAAAATCAATGGGTGAGATTGATTTATGTCAATCCAATGGCTAAGATTGTTGTTGGTAAAACCAACAAATTTAGATCAAAATATATTTGACAAAATCAAATACAAATTAATCCAAAATCAATCCAATAAATAAGGAGAGAATGTGCATGGAGATTTCATCTCCATGCTCTTTCCATGTGGACGGCCACACATTCCTTTTGGGAATGATGTGCCGCCCCTCCTCTTTCCATGGAGAGAGCAATCTCATGGAAATCCATGAGATTGCATATCTCCTTGAAAATCTCCTCTATTTATTTCCAACAACTTTTGTTGGCTTTTTATTCTTCAAAAATAATTCATAATTATATTTGAGAATATTGCAATCTTGCCATAGGAAAATTGTGAATCAAATTCACAACCCAAAACAATATATAATTTACATTGTCAATTAATTACACAATGTGTATCCAATACACATAATAATTAATCAACACATATAAATTATAATTAACTCTCTCTAATACATTATAAATCGCATTTATAATATATTATGAATAATTGGATATTACTATCCACATTATTCTTATCCTTGATAACTAAATCATATTTAATCATCTTGGATCTCTTTATAATATGAATCACATTCACATTATTCACATCTTTGATAATTAAATCACATTTAATTATCTAAGATAACTCTCCTTATAATATGAATCAAATTCATATTATTCATGATAATTAAATCACATTTAATTATCCATTTTCTCAATGCTCGGATACATATATCAACAATAGAATTATCCATGAACTCTTTCAAGGACAATGCGCTTTCTCCGCGAATACTTGGAGATAAGGACAGGGCGATTGTATTGTTCCACGTATAGTGACATGGATATTGAGATCATATCTCAAATCCAGATCTCGGGCCTCCCATAGATGCTTGATTTAAATCAAGACCGCAAATCTAATCTTCTCATTGAATCTGAATCACATTCAGATCAATGTCCAACATTTGGACTAAGATCAGATTACTTCTCTACTGAGAGGAGTCACTAAAATCCAGACCCGTTTCATCACTCCCTAGGAATGGAAGCGTCATGGTTATACAACCGTTTATGATCACATCACCCTCAGGTATTCCTAACACCTGTACATCCTGCATACTGGAAGACTCAGATTAAACCAGAAGTATTAGATCAACTTCACACTGTCTACTTCAGGGTTTTATCAATAAGTTTCTCATTCGATCATTGGGAGTCGGTATTGATCATATACTTTCCAAAAGCATATATCATACCTAGGTCTTGATCATATACTTTCCAAAAGTATATATCAAACCAACAAATTCAGTCAAGCTTCCAAAGCGAGACGACCGTGCGCACGGAATTTGATTCTTCCCAATATCTCATGAGTGAGCTCATGTCTTCCGATTCACTAGTGAACCTGTATGATCCCTTTGAGAGATCGTATTACTCATATGCCCTTATATGCACACCAGCGCGCCGGTGTATAGACCTTGATTAGGCCATCAACCTATTGGTCTGCCAAATGTACATACTCAGACATATAGTAACACATCTGTCTCCGGTCAGAGGATGTGTGCCTATATCATGACAGCATATGATATAGGACTTTGGTTATCTCGATCTCGTTAAGTCAACTCTTTGACCTAACTCATCCGACACCTCCGAATCTCTATTCCTATGCAGAGGACCTGCATCAAGAGGTCGGTCAGATATCAACCTAAATGAGATAGGATTGCCATCTCCTACTCAGGCTGGAGATCATCTCTTAATAATCATTTGACGGTGCTTGATGAGTCCTCAATCTAACTCATTAGATATTCATCTAAGCACCAGCCTCTATGATTCAATAATTGAATCAACAGCTGTATGATCATTAAGATGGCCATGGTACATAACCCTAATTGTACTAAGGGACCTATTATGCAAATTATGTATTCTTCATTTCAGATCAAGGAGTGAATTGCAACAACATTTATTGCATAATGGCTCGCCGTGGGCTCGCATTTCCAACAAATGCTCCCCTGTGGAGTTCTCCATGGGCAACACGACAAAATCAACATTGTGGCTCGTGCCCTGAATCGATATGACGGCGTTTTCAAGGATACCCTTCGGCCTTTTTATTGATCCATCAGCAAACTGAACGATCATCCTGGTCTTCTTGAGAGGCCCTAAGTGAAGAGACTGTACCAACGAGAAGGGTATGATGCTAATCGAAGCACCGCCGTCTAGGAGAGTGTGATCACATGTGTGGTCAGAGATGGTGCAACTAATGAAAGGTGTGGCGGTGTTCTTTTTCCTAGGAATGGGACGATGTGAGATGGCATGGGCAGTGGCCATGGTCAAGATATGACGCTCAGATCTGCTCCTTCGCTTTCTCTTCTTGGGAAGAGGAGCAGATAAATCGGTCATGGCCTGCTGAAGTGGGGCACGGATAATCTCATGTATGGTGGCCACCACTTCGGGTTTAGTCAGCATTTTTTTGAATTTTTGGACCTCCTCCATACAAGGGAGGAAGTCGGAATCATCATATACACGAGGCATGCCAAGAGCAGTCTGTACATCGGCATCCTCGGGTCAGAGGTGGGACTGGGTGTGAATGCATGTGTGGTCCAGGGTTCTGGCAAGTGGACTCTCTCCTCAAAATCTTGATCAACCAAATGTCTCCCAAAATCTTTTTGGATTTTTAAATTTTTCTCATTTTTTTGTATTTTTGGTGATTGCAAGCTCTCATGGAAATCCTCGAGTGAACCCATATCATCAAATGGTGGAACATCATGGTCGCTCTTATTGGTACTGGTGAGGTGGTCAATCCTCTGTCTCATATGATCCATCATCTGGGTCAAGTGCTCAAGGGTGGACTCCATGAAAGGTGACTCCAACAGCTCGGCCTCGGGTGGATGTGAAGGTGGAGAATACGGAAATGGAGGTGGGTGTGGGTAGAAATCCGAGGTCTGATACTGTGGCTGAGGCGGATATGTACAAAAATCAGAAAAAGTAGGAGGAGGATCCTCCTGATAAAAGGGAGGTGGACCGGCTGGAGCGAGCGAGGGGTCCGCAAAGTCCGGATAGAAAATGCTCCAGGGGTCCATCTCGAAAACAAAAGGAAGTGATTCGGGGGAGCACGAAGGTCAAGTCAAAAGAGTGAAGAAAAAGGCGCAAATGCGCAGAGATGATCTAGGACACACAAAAACAATCACAGACAAAAATGAAAAAAGACAAACCCTCAATTCACCTACTCAACTCGGTAGAGACCACAAACAACAGTCTTTTTATCTTGTCGGTTTTAGAGTTAGGTGAGAAGTCAAAGAATTTCACACACACTTAGGGGGCTTGATGGGATTTGGGTACTAATCCTTAAGGTGTGCGCGAGCAAATAAAACGAAGACAATGAGGGGATTACTCGCCCCAATACAAGATGTTTGCTTTTTGATCGATTTTAGGGTCAAGTAAAATTAGCAGTCCCAATTTTATGGATTATCACTTTTTTTTGATTTTTAGTGAGAAATGCACGATCCTATCGGGGATTCAATTCCTTTGAGCACCTAAGTTGGCAAAAACAGATGGAGAGTCGGAAAAGCAATGCAAGCGGCAAAACGATGATGAATGCTAAAGCGTAAATGCTCACCTTGCCTCCAGCACTCTACATGCAAAGATGCTCAGCAAAATTGAAACCTAACTATATGCAAATGCAAAAGCCGATGAAATCGCCCTAAGTTTCAGAAATTGCTATTAGCGGGAAGAACCACAAGTTGACCGCCAATCCTCAACCCTAGAGTCCGGTCTAGGCTCACCCCTCCTCTGCTCAACAAATTGAGGGTAGGAGAAAGCGCTTTGCGGGGAGAGCTCGCGGCGCGATGGATTGAAGGTGATGATCAACTGTTTATAATTTGACTAAGTCCAAACGCGGCTATAGGTACATGCAATGTTGATTAAGGTGTTTGGACCTAATGCTACGCAAGCAATCCTAAAAGCTAAGGGCTCAATCACACAAAAGAAATGAAAAATAAAACCGGAAAACAAAATAAAAAATGCGAAGAAAAGCCGACAAAAACCGCGGCGAGCCCCCAAGTGAACAATCACTTGGAAATTAGGCTCGAAAGTCTTGAATGTCCGAGTACCTGTATTATTACAAATATAGGTCGCTCTCTCACTTAAATTACAAAAATAAATGCGGGAAATAAATTCTAAAACTAAAGGTGGAGCTCGGTCTTCAAAAATCTCTCCTTGTCTACTCGGTGCTAAGCGGGCAGATGCCGGCTTCACGTGGGTGCGTAGGCGCCTCGGGTAGAGCGCCTCTCTCGATCCGCGGTACCTCGCACAAAGTCAAACAGGAGAGGGGGTTAGACAACTCAACAGATATATCAAAAATAAAGAAAATAAAATAGCAAAAATAAAAGCTGCGAAATAGACAGTCAATCACAAACACAAACAAGACCCGAACTAAGCGTTGTTGCTCCCCGGCAACGGCGCCATTTGTTGAGGCGAGAAATTGCAGAGGTCGTGTTGACTCACAAGGCGAATCAACAGTCGCTGATTTGACCTCCAACGAAATCCCGATTCAAACAACAATTAACCCACGACAAATATATCAAGCAATGAAAGTAAATGTGCGGAGCTAAAATTTATTATAACTCTACAACAAAGATGTGTATAGTGCAAGTATGTGTAGAGGTCGAACACAGGGAGCAGACAGGTAGATCGGGGCACGAATGCTCAAAAATGTGTGAGTTGTGATCAACTGCCTATTATGCTATTTTTTTGTGGGTTTTTAATTTTATATTTTTTTATTTAATTTTTGATTTTATATTTTTGTATTTTGATTTTTAATTTACAGATTTTTTTATTTTCTTTTTATATTTTATATTTTTTAAATTTTCTTTTTCAATAATGGAAAGTAAAGATGAGGTAATAAAAGGTAGAAAGAGATATTTATAAAAATAGATAAAAATGTTCAAAAATAATCAAATAAAGTCTTTTTGGTCTTTTTATATTTTTCTACTGTTTTTGTGATTTTTTGGTAATTTTTAGAATGTTTTTGGTATTTTTAATTAGCAAAATAAAGAAAACAGTGAAGAAAATACAAGGCTGAAACTAAAATGGAGAAATAAAATAGCAAACAGTAACAAAAATTCTCCAAATTAATTTTCACTTAAAGATAATAAAACAAAGAAAATTCAGGAAAAGAAAACACTATTTTTGGATTTTTTATGAATTTTATAAATTTTTATGAAGGTTTTTAGAGTTTTGCAATTTTTAGGAGTTTGGTTTTATATTTTTTAATGATTTTTGGTCTGGAGCTAAGACAAACTAAAAGACACAAAATATATTTTTTTGGAATTTTTCTGGAGTGTTTTTATATTTTTTTGGTATTTTATAAGCTAGACAGTGCTGAAAATAGATGTTTTTGATTTTTAATAAATATAAAAATGCAATAATTATGAAAAGTAAAAATATGGTGATAAACTACACTATAGCAGGAGCTTAATATGATTTTTGGAGATTTTTATGGTTTTTATAGATGCATGCATAAAATACAAACCACAAAAGAAAAGAACCATATTCGCAGGGGCGTTTTTGTAATATTCAAGAAAATCTGAGGGCCTGCGTGCAATATTTCCAGAGAATAAATAACTAAGTTAAACTTTGCTGTATTAACTAATAAAAAAAATGTATGCGGCCCAACCTTGCAAAAAGCCTAGGGCGCGCGTGCTAAACACGTGCGCCTGGAAGGGCTATATATGTGATTAACGAAAAGTGAAGGGCTCACAAGCAAAATTTCAAGAAATATATACACTGCAGATGAAAGCTTTAGGTTCTATTATAAAATACAAAAATGGGCCGGGGTTTACTCGCAAAATTCCCAAGCCTTAGGCGCGGGTGGACGGCTGATCACAGATCACTTATACACGTGTCGAAGATATGGCGGTCCATACCCCTTCAGCAATCGAGGGCCGAGATTAGATTATGCCTTGAAGATCTGACGGCTGGAGTCCTTCTCAGACGGATGGCTACGATCAAAGGGGAGGGGACGAGATGAACGGCGGCTGTAGCGCGCCCCCTTCCCCCTCGATCTGTTCTCGCGCAGGTGTGCGCAAGCGGCGGCGGCGCACGGCGTTCTCCTCCGGCGACGCGAGGTACCACCCCAAGGTGGTTAAGCTTCAAGGTCCAGTTCCTGCGAGAGAGGTTAGGGGTGGTCGCGGGCAAAATACCGCAACCACCAAGGGGTGGAATGATGCGGATACGGTAAGACGGGGCTCGCCGGAGCAAGCTCCGGCGAGATGGAGTGACGGGTGATCGAATATGCGCGAAATAGGACGGAGAGGTAAATTACTCTACTGCTGCAAAGAAGTAAAAAAAAATGCAAACAAAATGATAAGAACTTGGACCTCAAGGCGCAGAAGCACCTGAGATTGGACCTCACGGCTTCTCGCCGGAGATGGGGGTGATGGAGCGCCTCCCGGCCCTCGCCCGACCTTGCGCGAAGGAGCTGGAGATCCCCCTGTCACCGGGATCGATCCAGAGCTCCAAAGCAAGGGTCCAACTTGGGTCCAAAAGGGTTCCAAGAAAAATGGAGGTGGCTGGGCGGTTTTTGAAACATGGTCAAGAGGGCACCTTCAACGAGGCATAACGAGCGGCGCAGCGATCCAAAGTCCAAGGCAAGCCTTGGGCGTGTAAGATCACATGTAGGACTACAAATCTCGTGAAGAGACCGACCTCAAATGGTGAAAGAATCGGCCTCCAAAAATCCGCGAAGTCCAAGAAAACTCATCTCTGACAGCAGCCAGACCTCGGTCAGAGAGTTGACCGAGGTCAACCAAGGAAGAGATCTGGTTGGTCCACGTGGACCAACCAGAAAAAACCTTGGCAAAAATTCTTATAAATTCGATAAAAAATAGGAAATGAATTATTTAAATTTTGGTTATAAAATAAAAAATGTTTATTTTTTTATAAATTATTTTATTATGATTTTTATTTATTTTTATGAGACATATTTTTACAAGTTTGCATTTATGTCCTTTATAGGTATATTATTCTATATATTGTATTCTTTTATTTTTATTGTAAGTATTTAGTTTATTTATTTTTTTATTATTAATTTATATAATTATAACATAATTATATTTTTATTTTATTTTTCTGATATGTTTTGCATAATTACTAAAATACAAATATGTTTTGTATAAGTATATGTACAGGTAATGTATCTATGTATTTTATTTTTAAGTATTTTATTTTTTTTTATTTAGGTTTTTATTCTTATTTTAATGTACATTATTATTATAAGTATTATTTACCACATTATAAAAATATAAAAAATAAAAAAATAATGAATAAATAATAAATTGAATATTTTAATCTGTACAAGTATACAATAGGGGTCCAAAAGTCAACTTTCAAACCGTAGCTCCGCCAAATGCGAAGCCACCACCATTAATTAGCTTATTTTCTTCTATATACAATTAAAGGTGAGTATGCTGATTTGGAGTTTTCATTTGTGAGATACGGGTCTGGGAAGTTGGGCTTCTGGATTTTTATTCAGACCATAACATTCTATCTGTGTATTATTTTTCTGTGAAATCAATTTTGTATTTTTCTTTATTAAATTATCTACAACTTTTATGTACAAAGTTTTTTTATTTGATGTACAAAAAGTGGAACCAAAAATAGGTCCCAAAATGAATAAAGAATGAATTAATAATTATAGGTATTTGGCCCTTATCTCCCCCTACTTTATTCCTTGTCGACCTATTCATCAAGATGCCTAGGTCTCGGGGTTTCGGGTCATAAAATATTTACAATATTTTATTCTTTTTCTTTTCTTTTCTTTATTCTATTATTTTGGCTTTAAAAACCGCATTTTATACAATATTTACACACATATACATGAATGCTAAAATGCATGAATTATGCCTATTTACACGCATTTACTAGGGTTTTTAAGGCCAAAATGATAGAATAAAGATGATGAAACGTGGATTCATCACCTAATACTACCTGGCTCAATCAAATAGAAATCTATATCTAGGGGCTCAAGCACAAAAAATCCATGTGAAACAAATAAAAAAATAAAAGTGAGAAAACAGGGAAAACAACGGTGAGGTCCCCCAAGTGCATCGGCACTTGGCGAAACATACCTCGAATAATAGTCCAAGTCCACAAGTTCAACGTCCTAAATTATTACAATAATTATTCACAGAAATTCTCTAAGTAGAATAACAATCTTCTGCTCCTCTGCTCCTCTTCCTGTGCGGGTCCCTTCAAAGAGTCCGAGTTGTATCCACAGCGGTTCCTCACAGAAAAAGTGAAACAAGAAATGGTCAGATGGTAGTTATAATAAATAGAGATAAAAGAAAAAATGAAATAAAAAATGACTACAAAGTCATGCTCCAAGGAGACGCCATTCTGATGACACGGAAATCGATAGGTCGAGATGGGAAAATAATATCACAAATGTCGTTGTTCTCAACCACTCAAATCGGTCAATGAGAAAAATAATTTCAAACCACTTAAAAGATAAATCAATCAAAGCAAATGTAAGCGGTTTTCGCTATTCTTTTTACCTGGTATAACAACTAGGGTCGAATACAAGAAGCACATTTGAAAAACTATATAGTCAAATTTCAAAAAAATTGATTTTTTATTCTTCTATTTTTAAATCAAGAACAATATGCACAAGTGATAAAAACACACAAACACCACTATTTTTGTATTTTTCCGAAAGGTCAAAAATGCTCAGAAAATTATAAAGAAAATGTTTTTGTATTTTATATATTTTAAAATATTTTTAGTAATATTTTCGAATTTTTTTGATATTTTCGTGATTTTCTAAAAATGAAATAGTGGACAATAAAGAAATCAATGCACAGCCAAGAATCTTTTGCAACTTAAAAATCCTATAATGCCCTAAATTCTTGGAATTTATTTTTAAGATAAACTACAAAGCAATATCTACAATCAGAAACTAAAATCACAAATTTTGGATTTTTCTAGAATTTTCTACCATTTTTTTAAGATTTTTCATTTTTCACAATTTTTTTGGTTTTATAAAGAGTTAATGCACAAAAATTGGTCGGAAGTTAAAAGGAATGAAAATACACCTACACTAATCTTTTTGAAATTTTTAGGCAAATTTTCGATTTTTTTTATTTTTTAAAGTTCGAACAAGCAAAAAGTCACTGTTTTTTTTTTAAAAAAAATATTAAATCACAATAAAAATTGATGAAAAATTTATACAATGAGATAAACTATAGCAGGAACATGTACAAATTCTTTGAGAACTTTTAGAGCACAAATAACATTTATTATGATGAAAAGAACAAACAATAAAAGTCTGAATAACAGGGGCTGAAATGTAATTATTCAAAAGTTTTCCAACGAAATATAAAATAGTAAAGAGCAGAGGGGGAGTGTCGCAATTTTACCCAAAGAACATGTGCACGTCACATGTTTTTTTCCTTGCTGGGACTTCTTTGCGATTCCTAAAGATAACCGACGGGTTCTTCAAAAATTTCCCTTTTTTTATTGAGCCCTAGGGCTTCTCTCTTGGTCCTTCGTTCTTTTTCACAAAACAGGAAGGTCTACTGCCGCCGCCCAAGGGGGAGGATGCGGGCTGCGCTGGGCGTGGAGGAGCAAGCTTTCGTGCGAACTGCTGGCGGCACAGGAGGCGCAACGCTACTGCGGATATGGACGGAGGGCGGCCTGCGCTCGTGGCGTGCAAGGGCGGAGCCTAGGACGGAGCGCGCGGGCGGCGTCGTGGCACGTCTGGAGTGGAGGGCAGCACGCGCGCGGGGGGTGATGGGCACCTGGGGCGGTGGAGTCACCAGATGGCCACGCGGCGGGGATGCGCGGGACGACGGGTGGCGATGAGCGGGCGGCAGTGCCGCACCGCGTGAAGGTGGGGCAGATCTGGAGGTCAGCGGTACGCGGAGGTCGCACACGGAGCTCGGGGCGGAGCCACTGGTGGCAGGGCGATCGGGGATAGCGATGGCGGATAGAGGGCTGGAGCGGCCTGGGGGCCGGCCGTGGCGAGTTCGCCGCTGGAGTGGATGGTGCCCGTTGGCGGCGATGGGTGGCCACACGAAAGTGAGTCGGGTCGGTGGAGGTACGGCGGGCGGTGAACCACTGGGGTGTTGCCGTGTGTCGGCCTTTGGGGATGAGGTGTGGCCTGGACGGAGTGATGCCGCGGATCTGGGGGCACGACCGAGGGGGAGGCGGAGCACGGGCTGGACAGTGGCCACGCAGGAGGCGGGACGGTTGAGCGGTGGACCACCACGCGGTGGAAGTGAAGGCTGGGCGC
Source organism: Ottelia alismoides (assembly GCA_037367405.1). Classification (NCBI taxonomy): domain Eukaryota; kingdom Viridiplantae; phylum Streptophyta; class Magnoliopsida; order Alismatales; family Hydrocharitaceae; genus Ottelia; species Ottelia alismoides. The sequence continues at coordinate 584,515 of JAZKJV010004093.1, forward strand.
GGGTGGCGGGGTGGCGACCTGTCGCCTTTGTGAAGAATTTTTTTATTTCTTTTTTTTGTTTATTTTTTTTAAAATGTAATCAGAAAAGATGATAAAATTTTTTTTTATTTTTTTACAGCAGAATAAAGAAAAAGAAGAGTTTTTAATTTTTTTAAACAGATATTGTAAGCAGAAATAAAAATGTTAGTTTTTTGAAAAAATTTTATTTTTTTAGTTTTCATGCAAAACAAAATTTAGAGACAAAAACAAAAAAAAATTATTTTTAATGCAAAACAAAGGTTAGAGAGAAAAGAAAAACAAAAAAATATTATTTTTAAAAGTTTTCCCTATAAAAACAAATGTGTGATGAACAGGAAAAACAATTATATAATTTTTTTATTTTTTTATTTATTTATACACAATAATAAGATAAGTGAATGGATTCAGATCCACGAAATGGGAGAAAGATCCATGTATCCGACCACCATTCGTAGCCGGACGTGATAGGTCGTGCGAGGTAGAAAGTGAAATGAGAGGGTCGGAATATGAGATGGCAAAATCGGTGTCGGGCACGGATTAAAGCGTGATGGAATTTTGTGATTTTTAATATCTAAAGATTAATAAAATTACAGCAAATATTAAACCTATGATTTACCTATGAAATATGACAAGAAATAAAATTGGATCTCCCTGCCCTCTAATACAATGGGAAAAAGGACCCTACACCGGGTGGTGCAGGAAATTTCCTACACCCGTCCTAATTTTTAATTGTTTTTTGATTTTTTTTAAATGAAACCTTCGGGAATTTAGATCATCATGTATCATCATGTTGTCATTCCAAATTCAGCTTAATTCGACACTTCTATCATCTCCATCAAGACTATCAAATTTTAACGGTCTCAGAATTGCTGAAATCGACCCCTTTTAGATGAACATGTTAGGAATGTCTATTTTACATGAAATTTGAAACACTTATTCCCCTCAACAAATAAAGTAAATCCCACCACCTTTTAATTAAAAAAAAAGTAAAAAAATAATGCTAAAATGGGGTGGGTGCAAGGAGTTTCCTACACCACTGGGTGCAGGCTCCCTGCCCTCTAATACAATGGGAAAAAGGACCCTACACCGGGTGGTGTAGGAAATTCCCTACACCCGGCACAATTTTTCATTGTTTTTTGATTTTTTTTAAAAGAAACCTTCAGGAATTTCGATCATCATGTATCATCATGTTGTCATTCCAAATTAAACTTAATTCAACACTTCTATCATCTCCATCAAGACTACCAAATTTTAACGGTCTCAGAATTGCTGAAATCGGCCCCTTTTAGATAAACATTTTAGGAATGTCTATTTTACATGAAATTTGAAACACTTATTCCCCTCAACATATTAAGTAAATCCCGCCACCTTTTAATTCGAAAAAAGTAAAAAAAATTGCGAAAATGGGGTGGGTGCAGGGAGTTTTCTACACCACTGGGTGCAGGCTCCCTGCCCTCTAATACAATGGGAAAAAGGACCCTACACCGGGTGGTGCAGGAAATTCCCTACACCCGGCCTAATTTTTCATTGTTTTTTTTTATTTTTTTAAATGAAACCTTCGGGAATTTAGATCATCATGTATCATCATGTTGTCATTCCAAATTCAACTTAATTCGATACTTCTATCATCTCCATCAAGACTATAAAATTTTAACGGTCTCAGAATTGCTGAAATTGAACCCTTTTAGATGAACATGTTAGGAATGTCTATTTTACATGAAATTTGAAACATTTATTTCCCTCAACATATTAAGTAAATCCCACCACCTTTTAATTCAAAAAAAGTAAAAAAATAATGCGAAAATGGGGTGGGTGCATTGAGTTTCCTACACCACTGGGTGCAGGCTCCCTGCCCTCTAATACAATGGGAAAAAGGACCCTACACCGGGTGGTGCAGTAAATTCCCTACAACTGGCCTAATTTTTCATTGTTTTTTTGATTTTTTTAAATGAAACCTTCGGGAATTTAGATCATCATGTATCATCATGTTGTCATTCCAAATTCAACTTAATTCGACACTTCTATCATCTCCATCAAGACTATCAAATTTTAACGGTCTCGGAATTGCTGAAATCAACCCCTTTTAGATGAACATGTTAGGAATGTCTATTTTACATGAAATTTGAAAGACTTATTCCCTTCAACATATTAAGTAAATCCCACCTCCTTTTAATTCAAAAAAAGTTAAAAAATAATGCGAAAATGGGGTGGGTGCAGGGAGTTTCCTCCACCACTGGGTGCAGGATCCCTTCCCTCTAATACAATATACATATGTACAAATAAGGAAATAATTTTTGTATCTCTTTTTTATTTTTTATTTATATATATTTTTTATTTTTAATAAAAATAATATTTACAATTATATACATAAAAATAAATATTAATAAATGTGTACAACAAAAAGTGGTGAAACTGCACAAAACACCCCAGAAAATCAACTTTTCAACCGTAACTCCAAAAATTATGAAACCATTTGAAAGATAATTTAATTTAGAGTATAATGGAACTGATTTTGGTTCAATTTGAGCTCGTATGGAGCCGAAATTTGTGTTTCAATTATCGCTTTGCGTCTTTTTCTGGTGTAATTATTTGCAATATATACATTATTTTATTTTACACTTATTTTTATTATTTACAACACATTTTTATTTACAACTTTTGTTTACACAAATAATTAATTTGATGTTAAATTATGTGCATATATAATAATGTAAGTATTGTACAATTATATATGGAATTTATGTACAAATTATTTTTTTAGATTTTTGACAAAAGACACTATCTCCTCCTACTTTATTCCTGATCGATCAGTGATGAATCCACATTTCATCATCTTTATTCTATCATTTTGGCCTCAAAAACCCTAGCAAATGCGTGTAAACACCATGAATTCATACATTTTAGCATCCATGCATGTGCATGTAAATAGTGTATAAAATACTGTAATTAAAGCCAAAATTATAGAATAAATAAAAGAAAAGAAAAAGAGTAAAATATTTTAAATATTTTATGACCCGAAACCTCGAGACCTAGGCATCTTTATGAATAGGTCGACAAGGAATAAAGTAGGGGGAGATTAGGGCCAGAATACAATAAAATCCCCTTTGATTTTACCCATTCTTTATTCATTTTGGGACCTATTTTTGGTTTCACATTTTATACATCAAATAAAAAAACTTTGTACATGAAAGTTGTAGATAATTAAATAAAGAAAAATACAAAATTAACTTCACTAAAAAATAATGTACAAATGAAAAGTTATTGTCTGAATAAAAATCCAGAATCCCAACTTCTCAGACCCGTATCTCAAAAATGAAAACTCCAAATGCATCAAATTCACCTTTAGTTGTATATAATTAAAAATAAGCTATTTAATGGCGACGGTTTCTCATTTGGCGGAGCTACGGTTTGAAAGTTGAATTTTGGACCCCTATTGTATACTTGTACAAATTAAAATACTCATTTTATTATTTATTCATTTTTTTATAATTTTATATTTTTGTAATTTTGTAAATATTATTATAATATATTTGTATATTAAAATCAGAATAAAAATACAAAAGAAATACAAAATAAAATACTTGTATATTTATAATACATAGGTATAAGTCCTATATACATACCTGTATAATTTTTACTTTTATTTTATTAAATATACAAAACACTCAAGAAAAATAAAAGAAAAATATTTTATTGTATATAAAAATACTTTACAAATTTATAAATAAACAAAAAAAATAAATTAAAAACACAAAAAAATAAATTAATAAAATATATAGATGTATATGCCTATATAGCCTAAAATAGCAACTTGTAAAATTGTACCTCATAAAAATAATTAAAAATCACCATAAAATAATTTAGAAAATAACAAATATTTTTCATTTAATAACCTAAAAATAATAAAGTCATTTACTATTTTAATTCGAATTTACAAAGTATTTTTCAGGGGTTTTTCCTGGTTGGTTCACGTGGACCAACCAGGGGGCAGTCTTCGTTGACCCTGGTCAACTGTCTGCTCTTCACCCCTGTAACATGTCAGACCTCGTTCTTAGTCCATGTTTGACGATTTTTGGAGAATGATCCTTTCATCAAATGGTGTCGTACTCTTCATGACTTTTTCTCCTCGATCATCAGGCTTACTCGCCCAACGATTATATCGAGGAATGGATAATTGTGTCGCCTGATACACCTCGGTCTTTGGTGCACCAGACCCTAATGGTCAAACCCTTTAAAGTGCACCCTCGACTTCCCTTTGAAAATTGAACCCCTCATTCCATAGGTTTAGCTCCCCTTCGTCCCTCGAAGCTCCAGGAAGGTGACAGCTCCCTGTAGAGACCTTGGGGTGGGTCAAGCATCGCCTGAGGTGGCTCCACGACCTCCCCCTTTGTCGACGGTTGAGGTACTCTATCCCTCCGGTCTACAACGTCGAGGCAACCCCCTTTTCCTTTCTTTTCTTTTGCTTTTTCTTTGCATTAGTCTTAGGATCATTTTGCCTCAAAGATCATCGCGTTTCATCCACTAAATCGCCCAATCGTCCACCTCGCCGGAGCGCTCCTCCAGCCGAGCTCCGTCACTTCGTTTCGCGCCACCACATCCACTCCGCGAGGTCCAGGTACTTTGCACTGGACCCTCTCACGACTTCTTGCAGGTCAAAGCCTAGGCTCCGCCGCCCTCCATCACGAGCCTCGGCCGTTGCCGAGGTCTTTTGAAGCTCCCACGAGAAAGCCCCGACTGTCAGGAGCCTCCAGCCTCCTTTTGAAGCCCAGAAGTTTGCCGGAGGAGGAGCAGGAGCTCGGAGAAAGTCGCCTTGTCGGCGCTCCTCCGTTGTTCGTGCTCCAGTCTTCGAAGCCGTTGGATCAAGCCGAAGCTCCAGATCACCCAGTAGACGTCGGATCACGCCGAGCCCTCACCGTCAGATCTTCATCCGAAGATCTAATCTTCGCCGTCCAACGCGAAGCGTCATCGGCCGTCAGATCGTCGACACGTGGCAAGTGGATTCCCATCAGCTGTCGGATCGCGCCCGAGTGGGTATTTAGCATCTTTACCCCACACATTTTTGTATTTACAAGTTAGCCCATAAACTTTCAGTGGTAGTTTAAAAACTTTTGTAATAATTATATTTAGGTCCCTTAACTTTATATATTTGCACTTAGGTCCTTGCCACGTCACCTTACGTGAGCAGTATACGTGAGGCGCGGGGCATTTTGCATAGGACCCCCTACGGGTTTGAATATTTAGCTTTAGTCTATTAAACTTTAATACCACGTATAATATTTTTGGACAAATTGCATGTATACCCCTGGAGTTTTGTAATATTACATTTATTCCCCTGCCTGGTCACGTGTTTATACACGTGGGCTTGGTGATTTTGCAACGAACCCCTCCCGCGTTTGGGTATTTGTAATTAATCCAAGAACTTTATTTATTAGTTATAAACTTTTGTAAAAATTGCACTTTAGCCCCTAGATGTTTGCTTTTTTGCACTTATACCCCTGCTAGGCCTCGTATTTTTGCTTGCTTTCCCTATTTATTTCATGCATTTCTAAAACCCCAAAAATTCTCAAAAAATCAAGTTAGACTCATGTTTGCTTGCTTATTCATGACATATTTTTGTATTTCATTCTTATTGCATTTTAATATTTATTAAAAATCAAAAACATGCATTTTAGCTACTGTTTGCAATTAGAAAATACCAAAAAATATCAAAACCCTTGAAAAATTCCAAGAAATTTACCTAAGGTCTATTTTAGTGTGTTTTAGTGTCAGTCCAAAAAATCATTAAAATTTTCAAAACAAAAACCTTAATAATTATAAAACCTCCAAAAACTTCATAAAAATCTAAAAAATTCTAGAAAACCCTAAAATATAATCTCAGTTCTTGTAGTTTCCCTATTTTATTTCCTTTATTTTAAAATTAATTTGGGAAAATTTTTTTACTGTTTACTATTTTTCATTCCCATTTTAATCTTGGCCAGTAGTTAATTCAATGTTTTCTTGCATTTTGACTTTTAAAAATACCAAAAATATTCAGAAAAATCCCCAAAAATCACAAAAACATTATAAAAATATAAAAAGACCAAAAATATTTTATTTCATCAGTTCGTTGCTTTTCCCAGGCCATATAAGGAAGGGCCCCCGGATCGCCGCCTTTGTTATTTTTGAGCATTTCTCCTTTTTTATAAATATCTTATCTTCCTTTTTTCTTACTTTGTTTATATTCTAGGTATTGAAAAAGAAAACATAAAAAAATATAAATGATGAAAAAAAGAAAATATAAAATCACTAAAGTAAAATTCAAAATACATAATTTGAAATTAAAAAAGTTAAAAAATAAAAACCCACAAAAATATTGGCATCTTGTAGATACACATCACAATCACAGTTTTGCACTTGCTTGATCTATCATGTGTGCTCCCTGTGTTCGACACTCTACATACTTCCACTATACACCTTTTTGTAGAGTTAAAATAAATTTGACTCCACATTTATTTTTCATTGCTTGATTCATATCTTGTGGGTTCATTGTTGATTAATTAAGGTTTTGAGCGGTCAATACACCGACTGCGGTTTCGTCTTGTGAACCGTACGACCCTCTGACTTCCTTAGTTATCAAATGGTACCGTTGTCGGGGAGCAATAGCGTATAGTTATTGTTTTTGAGTGATTGTCATTTATTGTCTACATTATTGCTCTATATTATCTCTCTAGTTTTGATATATATCTGTGAGCTATCTAACCATTCTTTTTTCTTGTCTTCTTGTGAGGGACCGCAGATCGAGGAGGATTGCCTAGGGGATCTGGTGCAACCTTGAGAGGTGGAGTCGGCTGTTCTAGCCCAACATACAGGAGAGAGCAGAAGACTTGAGAGAGAGTGTTAGATAGTCTTTTATTTTTGGTGAGAGACATTCATTTAATTTGTAATAATACAGGTACCTCGGACACTTCAGACAATTGATGAATCTGTGATTCATGACTCTAAAAGTTGAAAATAGAGCTTTGTTACCGAGTAGTTAGCTGCATATTTCCACTTGTATTGCATAATTAGCATTCATGTGCATTGATAACATCTGCATTTTAGCATTCATATTGCATAAATAAGAAGCCAAATTCATCTGTAAAAATCACCTGTATATTCTCCATATTTCACCTATTTGTATATATTTTATACTAACTCCGAATCCAACAAAACCAACTCCATAGTGTATATATTACTAACACTAATAAAGGAAAAATCTCAGAAAAATACTAACTTGTAAAATTGACCAATAAAACCCCAATCCAAGTTTCAAACTAGGAGCCTTAAAACATACATATCTCTGTCATACAGCCTCCGAATTAGGTCTGCTCACTTTTAAAGTAATATACATTCAAAGACCTTCGAAACAAGACTAATTTCATTAAAAATCAGAGCTCGTATGCAAAACTTGGGTTTTTGCCCCTTTTGTATATTATACATATTGACCGTTTTGCCCTTCATTTTATCCCTTTATTTTCTTAATTATTAAAAATCAAAAAATAGATTAAGTTGTAAATATTTCTTTTATATTTTTTTCTAAGTTTATTTTGATTTTTTCTCTTAATTAAAAATGACAAAAAATTACAAAAGATAAAATGCGGTATTTTATATCTATAAGGTACCACCCAAAAATACATTTTTTACATATGACTTCTTTTGATTTTCGGCCCTTCACAAAAGTTGTAGATCTCGTCGAGACGAGCAACTTTTGTGTTGACCACTTTTTGATTTAATCCCTTTTGTTGTTTCTTTTTTATTTTTCTTTACATAAATTTTTGACTTTTCTAGGAGCGATATGTTGGTAGGTCATGGAGCCGCCATATGTCACCCCAATTTTTTAATTTCGGATTTATTTTATTATTTTCGGATTTATATTATTTTTATTTTATTATCACTATTTTAATTATTTTAAGTAGCCTACTTATATTATTTTATTAATTATTTATGCAATCTCCCTTTTACCTCTTCTCCCCTTACTTTTCTTCCACTCCAAGCCAATAACTCCCCACTACTCCACTCTCTCCATCTCTTCTCCAACTTCCCTTTCCTCCTCTTTATATTCCCATCTCCTCCTCCATTGTTTTTCATCCGCCATTTCTACCTGTGAGAGAGGTTCGAGCCCCGTTTAATCTGTGAGGTGATAGCTCCCACTTAGACGTTGAGCGACGATGACCTACAAGCGAGATCCGCGGTTAATCTCCGCGTAGCGACTTCCCATCAAGATCACAAAGCTTCTCTGACTTTTCACCGAACCGGATCGTGGCCATGATGAGAGCCGCACGACACGGCTCCACTTTTGGCGAACCACACAGGTAAGTATCTTCTATCTTATCTTTTCAAATTTTTTATCTAACATCTATTTGTTGTCTTGTGCATATTCATTAAATCAACATCATCACCTTCAATTTCATCATGTCATTCTTTTACCTCACAACATCACACACACACTGCACATTTATTTCATCTTCATATCCAAGGAAAATACAAAAAAATTGCAAAAAAAAACAATAAAAAAAGTTGCAGCCGTGCTGTCCCTACCTCCACGCCGAGAAGCCGTGGTGCGCACAACCGCATCAACCAGGAGCAGCACAGCACCGCCTTACCAGTGCCACGTCTCCAGATCCATCTCCCACATGATAGCCCGGCCGCGCCTCCTACCCCAGCAATCGACCTCTGGTGCCGCTCCTCGTAGTTGGTAGCCCCGCGGACTCCGTCGCCTTCCTGCCCTCCTACCCACGTAGCCGTGCGCGCCACCGCCATGCCTCCACACGTGACTGGGCGCCGGCTGCGCCTCTAGCCATCGGTGCTCCAGTCCAGATCCCCACGACCAGGCCGCGCCTCCTGCGCTGCTCCCCGCTCCAACACCATCGTTGCCCCCTCACCGCGCCCCCTTTGTGTTGCTATCCCATCGACGACCTCCGCCCCTCGCAGCGGCGCCGTCGTGCGGTCCCTCCAGCCCTCACCGACCTCCCTCTCAGCGTGTGGTTGTCACCCTCGACGCTGCTCTACCGTCGCCAATGCCCACCTCCTCGTCGCGCCGTGCTCTTCCGCCAGCCGCCACTCCCTCAGCGCGACGCGTGGCCGTGCGCTCCCCGCCCCAGAGCGCCGTCCGCCGCCCTTGTGCCTTAACTGTCCCCATCGTGAGCCTGCTTGCAGGAGAAGAAAAGGGAAGGCCTTTTATTTTCTTATTTTGTGAAAATTACAATTTCACCTTTGCAAGATTCCGTAATTTCAAAAGTGCCCTTAGGCACAGTTTGACTTGGTTTCTTTCATTTTCGTATTGCAAAGATACCCCTAGCTTTGATTATTTATTTGGACAGTCATTTTGCATCAAATTTTAATTACAAAAATACCATGTTGTTGACAAATTACTTTTGAACATTTTGGTTATTTATTTGCATTTTTGTGAGCAACGATATTATTTATTAAAAATCAGAGATTGAAAATGAGTGATATTTTACACAATTAAGCTCTGAAATTCGCACGTATTTATTTCTTGCTCCAAAATTTGTAAAAAAAATATAGATGATGCATAATATTGAGCTTTAATTACTGTCCAAGTTTTGGCTCAATTAGGAGTTGTCATTTGTATAAAATAAATTATAGAGTGATTTCTGTAACTGATTTTTAATTAATTCAACGAATAAGATTTTTGAGAAATCTCAACTCTTATGGATTCCTTATTGAAATATCTATTTGAAATAAATCAATCTCTTGATAATTTAACTTCGTGGATTTATTAGAAATTAAATACCCACAGTCGTTCTGTTTTCAGTAAAAAATTCATAAAAAAATCACAAACTGTCAAAAAAACCAAAAATATTAGTGTAGCTTCATTTATCCTTTTTATCTTCCAGTAAATTTTTCATAATTTTTGCATATCATTTGAACGAAAAATTACAAAAAAAACCCCCCAAAAAAGGTTTGTATTTTTCACTTTTGCATTTTAAATCAAAAAATTCCAAAAAATACATTTTGCATTTATCATTGGATTATTTATAAGTAAAATATAATTTGGTCAATTTGCATTAATTTCATATTAAAATTAAATTTGGCTAAGTTGTTGATTTTCTTGTTAACTTAATCCATCTGCATTTGTGCACCGACATTTGTATTGCATAAAAATATCAAAAAATCACTTGGAAAACTGCAGTCTAATCCATCTAACTTGATCCCGAGTTGTTCCTTTGCCTCCTTGAGTCGACCATGGGGCTTGCCCAAGCTAAATAAACAAAAAAACGTGCTTTAATTCATTCGATAATTAATCGATTTGTGCGGTTATTTTTGATCGACGCGGATCTATCCAACTGCAATGAAACATCAATTAGACGACATTAAAAGGGTAGGTCCGCGGCCCGTCAAATGACGCCGTTGCTGGGGAGGCAAACGTCTTAGGATCACTTTAGAAATTTAGATTTACGTTTTCCATTTATTCGGGTAGTCTGATCCCCGAACCACCTTGTAATTATTCCATTTTTATTATTTTTCTATTTATTTTTTTCTTTCTCTCTGACATTTTTGTATCTTTTTGTGCGAGGGCTCGGTGGGCTTGGAGCGGCTTTCTTGAAGTCGGTTGTTGAGACGCAAGAAGGATTTCTCATTTTTTTAAACTTGTAAAAAAGGGATTGCATTTCCAGCAGTTCCTATTTGGGTTCTCGCGCGTGTAAGTCATAGTGGAACCGTATCCTCATGTGCTGTGTGGATGAATTTTAGACTAGGCTTGCACTAGCGGCTCCTCGAGCCACTCTAAGATTTGCTTGTGCTCGTAATTCTTAGGATCACACAATACACTTAAAAGACGTACCTAGGCGCAGAACTAGTCAAATCAACCTGTGCTTAACTCGCTAATAGAACTGCTTCTCTAGGAGCGGATTTTGTCGTTTGCATCTGCATGTAGTGTAAAGATTTCAATTCTGTTTTGCAGCCTGCATAAAAGCGAAGGGATCATTGTAAGTCTTCTTAACTCAGCAAATGCTTCATCGTTTTTCGTGCATTGGCGTTTCTCGATTTCCCCCTCTATTTTTCAAACTTAACTTAAACGGAAATTGGGACTGGACAATAGGCGTGCTGTGTGGTTGGACTAACAAGTAAAATCTTAACTTAAAACCGAAACTGCTAATATTATTGACCAAAAATATTGACTAAAATTAACCCTTGTTTGCGGGAAATTAACCCCAACATTGTTTTCAGGCTGAGTGAGGATACTTGAGAGTGTGTGAACACCTTAAAGCAGAGCCCAAATCCCCGCCTTCCATATCACGTTCTGACTAATCCTAGCAAATATCACAAGTTGAATTATTCAGGTTCATTGACTAGTACCAAGTAGCCTCTGCCTGTCTCAGGAAGATAGGGGCAAAATTGTGATACTTCATGACAAGTTGCCAGTAACCCCCCGGGGTGAAGTTTCGGCCTTGTCAGCCTCCGCCTGCTTGCAGGTAGATAGGGGCAGGTCTTTGAATCCATCAACTTGGGATATGAGTGAAGAAAGGAAGGAGTGCTGGTATTTTAGGCGACAGGTTAAACAGGGAAGACGCATCCGGCTTTGAGCCAACTTCCCTATAGGTCGTGTAACTCTTTGCTACTTGTCTGAAAATTCATACTTAAAATAAACCAGATCAATCGGACTCAGTTTCGGGTCCTTCACCATGTTGAGTGTGAACTCGGGGTTTGCTCTTGCATTTGTCTTTGAGTTTGTCTGTGTGTGTTATCCTGTGTAATTGCACATTTTCTACCTCAATCTGCTTACACTCATCCTTTCCTCTTCAAGATGTCGGGATATTGGTCCCCATACCCTGTGACCTCTGGTCAATCCTCATCGACCATATACCGATCATCTCCACCTTATCATTCTTCCATATATCATCCGCCAACCACGGGAGACCCTTACCCGTGGTCGGCTCCACCTCAACCCGATTATGAAGTCAGAACTTCGACTGACTTCTCCACTTCTTCGCATTTCTCACCTACTCCATATTCCAACACTCCATATTCACTCCATCTTGGGCTGACTGTCCTTACTCTCGAGAGCTTGTAGGAATCAAAGAATCGAATAAAGAGCAAGCCACTGCTGAGACAGATGATTGGAAAAACTATATGCCCCCACATACTTCATTCTCACCTCAAGTAGGGACCATACAACAATTTACATATACACATCCCGACTTGACCTAGGGCATGACATGATCGATCGAACAACCCGAATGGAGAGGCATGCACATCATGATTTCCCAGACTTGATTGACTTTAGTGATCAAACCTCCATTAACCAGCCTTCATTCAGAGAGCCTATACATTCACAAGATTGGACTCATGAGCTAGACTTATCAGTCCCTGTTTCATCATATGAGGCTCCGACCAATATTTGCCATCTAGATGGTCCATACTCGACCCAGAATTACATGCCAAAATCTAGGTATGTTGACTATGAGACCCCAATATCTCAGCAGTATCCTCCACTTGAGCAGAACTCTCCTATGATTTGTTATGAGATTTTTGTGGAGGATGACATCTCTAGACTTATTAAGAAAAATGAATCATTTGGTAACGAGTTGAGAGATTTCATGAAAATATTGCACTCAATTTCTGCCAACCTGGGTATGAAAGTGGAGAAGGAAGTAAGTAGATCTGATGTTGAAAACCGAGCGAGCATGCGGGAACCCACATCTTTTGTACAGTTGGCGTCTATTCTTTCTCCCTCTTCTACTAACCCCTTGCCTTCCAATCTTGAGTCTGATCATTCATCTATCCAAAACACCAAAAAATTGAAAAATAAAAAAATCACCTAAATTAAAAATGGAAAAGACTTAAAAATTTTGGATCCTGCCCTAAGGGAAGCACTCGATGAAGAACTGATTTTTAATCTTCCCTTAATAAATGCCATAAATCACTTTCCCGACCTCAAACGATTCCTGAAAAGTAAATTGATGCCCAAGAGGTAGGGCAATAAGAGGACAAGGATAGAAAGACACATAGTGTCTATGGCCACCTCCTTGGTGATGGGGAGAAAGACCAAAAGCCGTAGAGTGAAGCGGTTGCCCCGAGTTGAATGTGAAATCAAAGACACCATCTTTACCCATGCAAGAATCGATGATGACTCACCGATAAATATCCTCTCGACCTCTGTGTTTGACAAGCTCAAACTCAGGCCAATCAGAAAGTCGAGAGAGATCGTTCAGCTGGCTGATTGATCCATCAAATGGTCGAGTGGAAACATTTCAGTCATTGTTACTTTCCAAGGTGCTCTACTCCAGGTGGACTTCACGATCATTGACATTGAGCACCGAGGAGAGTTTTTCCAGTCTCCGGTTATTCTAGGGAAGCCGTTCTTAGCCTTGGCTAAGGCGACGATAGATTGCGAGACTCGGGAAATCGATTTTACAGCATTGGGAGCGCTTCGACCTCATCAATTCTTTGATAAACTTTACTCTAAGGTGACCCGCACATCCACTGACAGTCGTGACCATCAAGAGGAAGATGAGTCCCACCTCTCTACTACACCTGAGAGACCGACTGTCCGGACGACTGGTTGATCAGAGACTCCCCACACCTCCACTTCATCAACTGCTTGCACCACCACCGTGACAGCTTCTAAGGAGGACTCATGACCAGAAGCTATCATTGAGTCGAACACGACCTTTGTGGATTGCCTTGATCATTTCGGTGATCCGACACAAGAGCCAAATAATGACAAGCCAACTGAGATCATTGGCACCTTCTCGAGACCCGTGCTGACCCTTCTGGAATATGCTAATCTATATGGTGACTCGTCTGATGAGGAACCCATGGTCAGCACCGCACCACATCCTGGACCTTCAAAGGAAACAACCAACACTAAATTGACTCCACATAAAAACACGGTTGCTCCCTCTTCTAGTCAGTTATCTAGTGAGAGGAAGTCGAGAATTGATTCCTCGAGATGTTCTCCCGAACCTCTCAAGGCGCGTCGCTCTCATCTCCCTCTCAATGATTCAGGTTCTAGAAAACCGATTAAGAAAATTTCCTTCAACATTCTGGAGAAGGAAGTTTAAAAGGAATCCTCATCTGGTCCGGACAAGGTGATTTATATGAGTGAGCTCAGCTCGGTTGTTCTCAAGCCTTATCTAAGCAAGCAGTCGTGTGTCGACCCTCGTTGGACGATCCCTACACCTCATTATTATTCACCTGAGGAAGATTCTGACAGCGACACATATGTATATTATCCACCTCCACGATCCCGCAAGAAGGTACGCCACAAACCTTCTTGATCCCTGTATATTCTCAATCCTCCTTGTATATATTTTCTTTCCCTCCATCCCTAGTGATTCGAATCACTCGCCCCGGATCCGTATCATTTTTATTTTATGGCTATACTTAGGATGATCAGATCTTAAGTATAGGGGGGAGAATGACCCGAGTCTATTCACTATTCATTGTACATCCTCCAGATCACATCGGTTCTCATACTCACTCCTGTCCTATACTTAGGCTGACCAAAGCCTAAGTATAGGGGGGATCGATGACCGCCATGTATATACTCACCCATTTCTCCTCTTGCCCTCGTCCGCCCCATGTGATCTTCTTCTACACTTAGGCTGCCAGAGCCTAAGTATAGGGGGGCGGAGCGACTTCTATACTCCTTTTTGTTATTTTAGCTCTCCTACTTTTAGCACGAGCTATGTATTTTTTCTCGCTTTTCGTGCTCTGAGGATATAGCACACGCTAAGTATAGGGGGGCGTTTATATATTACGTATATACTTTATCCATAGCTCGTGCTTTCGTGTATTTTCGTGTACTTTTGTATATATTTTTGCAATAATTACAGGTGGGCAAAAATTGAAAAAAAATTGTACTTGTATAATACTTTTGTAAAAATTGAAAAAAATATATACTTATATATTGTATAACACTTGTAAAATCTGTATTACACTTAGAAACTCTTGTAAATTGTTGTAACATAGAAGGTATACCTAAGAAAAAAACAAAAAAAAACAAAAAAAATAGGCTTCTTATTTTCTCTTGCATATCATCTCTGCATCTGAAAAGAAAAGAAAAGGAGTCTTGCATTTCATTCATCTACATAGCATGCCATTTACATCTCATCTGCATATCTTGCATATGCAAGGTGATAAGCTAGTGGGTTCTGAACCAAGTTATGAGTAGATATTGAGGATGGACTTGATTTGACCTTAATCCACCTAATTTCAGAGGAACCTTATAGGAACTGGAGTTAAGATTTCTCAGGTCAAGTGACTTAATTCTTTGAGTTCGCAAGTCTATGTTCACATGTCATCTTGATTAGTCTAAGTAGAATATCTCGTGCACACGCATGATTCTTTTAGACAGTGACCTAACTTGGACAAAGCACAATGCACGTAGCTCTTCATTGATGTGGTGGTGAGGAGGTAGAATCCTTTAGCTTGGAGTAGCACACGGGTGGAAATATCCGTCCTCCTCTAGGGAGGGTAGTGCAT